>CM055894.1:78958427-79558427 GCA_029582155.1 Panopea generosa | reverse complement strand
GACAAATGTCGTCTGCTTGTCCAAATCTTTCCGCGCAGCAGTGTACTTCCTGTCCAGTTTTTGTAGCTGTGAAGCCTTGTTATCCTTGAATCTGTATAATTATTACAATGGCGTAGTTAACAATTTGATAAAGTTGCGTTTCTATTTAAGGTGGTACGTGTTCTATCTCTCAATTCTGCTGCACACCCGTCCTTACTTGACATGCATATTTCAAGCTTAGCAGGCCTTACTTTAAATTTCGATTTGGTTTAAGAAAATATGGATATGGTGGCTTTTCGTTTTATTTCGGATTGGAGTTTTTGCATCATACAGTATCATTACTGTTATGTATCAAATACAATCGTTTATTAGTAAAATATGTCATAATTAGATAAAGGAAGATTGACATGAATTTGGAGATTGTAGCGTGTTCATTAACGTGCTCATTATACAAACAACAACTCACGATTTAAGTTCTGTGGACAAGTTCAGATAGTCCTGCCCTTCCAGCTCCAGGCGTTTTGCCTTTTCTGTCAAACTTGTTTGGAACCCACTGGCTTCTTGGATAAAACGACTCTTTTCTGTAATATGCATAATTCTTATAAATCTATCAGTTAATAAATTGTTGTATTACATTATAGTAGAAACATTGTCTAATGTTGTAGTATCACGTACTAGCTGCCATCTATAGTATCACGAATCAGCTACTATTTATAGATTGATTGAATATTTAGCGTCAGTTTTATGCCATCGAGGGCTAACATACGATCAATTGACCGAACCAAAGTTTCCTGGGATTCTGAAAGGTTAACCAATACTCGAGCAAGCTACATCTACGGAAGTAACTGATACTTTTTTCAACTTGAATCAGCGGTGAGAGAAAACTGATAATGAGCCATAATGACTTATATCAATCATCATGGAGACTGTTGCCGGGCGGTGATTCGTACTCACGACCCCTGAATTGATAGTTAGACGCATAAGCGGCTAAGCTAATCGGGTCC
Organism: Panopea generosa; assembly: GCA_029582155.1. Lineage (NCBI taxonomy): Eukaryota > Metazoa > Mollusca > Bivalvia > Adapedonta > Hiatellidae > Panopea > Panopea generosa. The sequence continues at coordinate 79,557,444 of CM055894.1, read as the reverse complement.
GGCTACTATTTATAGCATCACTTACTAGTAACTATTGATAGCAACACTTACTAGTTACTATTTATAGTATCACGAACTAGCTACTATTTATAGTATCATGTACTAGTTACTATATATAGTACCACGTACTAATTATTACAATACTCTATGTTATGTATGCACAAACAATGGTCTTTGACAGATATAAATACATTATATATCCACCTTGAGAAACCGAGCAGTTTGATAGAAACATTTTTTAATAAAATTTACGGACGAGAGCGAAATAGTCTGACATGCAAGCAAGTAGCAAAAAATGAAAGCCAATGATTCGGATAATAATGAGAATAATATCAAAGGAGAAAATATGTATGTGCAAGTTAAAATTTTACCATGAAATTTATTTTATAGACAACTCAAGCATTTACCTTGTTGAGAGAGGCCAGACTTTGACAATTCAGCGATGTATTTCTCCGTGCTGTCCAATGTTTGGAGCAATGCCTCTCTGTGTTTGTAGCTTGCAATACTCAACTCTCTGTACCGCCTTTTCCAGAATTTTAAGTCGGTCATCAAACTGGAATAAATCAATTTGCATTCTTTTTTTGTAATTTTTATAAATAATATACTAGTATATTTATAAATATATCACTGTGTTCCAAGCATTTAGCACCAATCTTCAATTTCACACGTCAAGCCTGTAGTGATTCTGGACAAAAGTGATTCGTTCAGCGGCCCGGTTAGCTCAGTTGGCAGGACATTCTGGTGTTCTGGCGGCTATGAGCTAAATCCAGTATCCGGTGGAACTTTTCTTCAATGACAATTTGAATAGATTCAGTGAGGGGATGGGGATGCGGGTGGGGTGATGGCATATGTAGGAGCAGCGATACCGTTACCTGTGTGTGCACTCTTTTTGTGTTCGACGGACGCTGGTTCGAATTCTGTATCATGTGGTAATTCCCTCACACGCACAATAGCGCCCTTATTTATCAATTATAAATAAATCCTTTAAGCAATGTTTTCCCCAAACTCATTCAATAAAGCATGTAGAAATTCCCAATGACAAGGGAGGAGATAAAACTGATACTAATAATTACCGTCCGATACCCATACTACCGACAATATAAACATATTTGAACGGCATAGAGCAAATCTATTTTAAATAGTCATGACATGGAATCAGGGATTAGGAAAAAACACACTTGTCAAACAGTCTCCGTGATGATTGATATACGACATTGTGTCTCATTATCATTCTTCTCTCACCACTGATTCAAGTGGGAAAGTTATCAGTTACTTGCGGAGATGGGGCGTGCTCGAGTACTGGTTAATCCCAGGAAACAGTGGTTAGGTTATCTGATCGTCTGTTAGCCCTCGATGGCATAAAAATGACGCTAAATATTCAATCAATCAATCAATCAATCAATCAATCAATCATCTCATAGACACATGGCTTAAAGATGTAGATTCAGGAAACATTTTGGCGCTGTATTTATGCATTTGAAATTGTATTATTTATTACATTCTTTAAAAAATATTATATATATACCATCATTATTATTATTTTATTATGATTATTGTTATACTTATTATTATTATTACCATTGTCATTATTATTATTATTATCATCATTATTATTATTATTATTATTATTATTATTATTATTATTATTATTACCCTTGTCATTTTCATTATTATTATTATTATTATTATTATTATTATTATTATTATTATCATTTATGCGAATATTGCAAGTGCGTATTTACAATTGTATTGTAATGGGTCGTTTACATCATCAATTATTAGAAACAGACAAAACAAATATATAACACTCACTGAGCTGCTATCTTGATATCAGGTCTCTTGAGGAGGTAAAATTCTTCTATATCATCAGTTATAGAATATAACTCTTCTGGACAGACAGTTTCTGTTTGTGATTTGGCGTCTGCATCATCACCATCATCGTCTGAATCTTGAAAAGGGTTTAAAGTACCCGGATACGATGACGCAACATTGCTTTTTCCGTTAAACGGATTCATATCTGAAGCGTGACTTGAAGAAAGCGTACAGATATGAAATGAAATCAACGTTGCTATGTGTAACGACGTCGGCAATTTACCGTAAATACGTAGAATGACGTTACCTTTTGTAGCGTCCCTTGTTCTTTGACATGCTCGGTGCAAATAACCGATACATAGGACCTCTGTTATTGTTAAAGTCTTATTCGAAAGACTGGTATTTTAGTTGGAGGACATAACGGTTTTATTCTTTTAAAGAAGAAATTACCACTTGTGATCTTGTCGGGTATTCAAATGCATATTTAAGAAAAAATCACCCAATGTTACCTTTATTTTCTCTTTCCTATACACAAAGATACACTATATCACGTTATGACGTCTTCGTCATTGAAACAGACACTCATTTCCACGGAAAGCCAACAGGGTCAAAATTATTATTGTTAAATTCTTAATGCTAAATTACAAAAGTCCAATTAGATATGCTGAATGTATACTTCTTTATTCCTAATTCTAAATCATTAGTTCAAAATCCTAAATGCCAAATGCCTGATTCTTAATGTTTGATTAATCATTTGTATACAATTTGTATAGTGTTTTGCCATTAATTTATTTCTATTTCTTAGTTCTAAATGATAATTTCGTCATGCCGAATGATTGATTCCTTATTTCTATTTAAAATAATGTTTGTGTTTAATATAAATGCTTAGCCTAACTCTTAATTATTATTACGCAATGTGTAATTACTATGCCAAATGCTATTTCTGTAATGCGAACATAAACAGAACTCATTAGGAATTATGAAATGCATGCATCTTAGGTAAATTTAATTGCAATTTTAATATATCAAATAACAATTTCGTATTTTGATAACAGAGGGCGCTGTTCGGTAAAGCTCAGTGTGTTTCTCCAAATTACGTGATTAGCTACGATTAACGTCAGTGCGTACATAATGGTAACAAAATCGGCAAAGCTCCTAATCGAACCGCATCGCATCACAAATGAATGAAATACACCGGTTAAAATATACGATAGCATCGTTAACCAGACCTTCTTTACCCGCGAAAATTGAAGACAATACGAAAAATAGAATCTCTTGTGCTTCTGAGAAAAGCTGCCGGCATGCTTAATTTGTACATTTCTATATTTTTATTAATCCGTTTAACCATAAAACTCCATCTATAAATTCAAGCAGTTAACTAGCTCCAATTATGCTTTGTTCAGTTTGTTAGTGATTTGAGTTATGTTTACCATGTATGTTGCCATAAGATTGATAGAGAACAAATGAATATAGATGAGTCGCCATACATAAAAAGTGATTCTGGAACGTGTACACAAACCCAGGACTCTGAACTACCAAAAAGAGTGCTCTCCAAAGAGCTATCAACACGAAATTTCTAAATCCCAATATATATATAAACATACCATGCCACTGCTCGCTTGGCAGCTACTGTTGTAAGTGTCCAACACTCTATCCACTACACTACCTATCCGCTTTGACAAACTGACACTCAAACTGACACAGTGTTAGTTACTTGTGTAAGCGTCCAACACTCTACCCACTACACTACCTCTCCGCTTTAACAAACTGACACAGTGTCAGTTACTTGTGTGAGCGTCCAACACTCTAACCACTACACTACCTCTCCGCTTTAACAAACTGACACAGTGTCAGTTACTTGTGTGAGCGTCCAACACTCTACCCACTACACTACCTCTCTGCTTTAACAAACTGACACAGTGTCAGTTACTTGTGTGAGCGTCCAACACTCTACCCACTGCACTACCTTTCCGCTTTAACAAACTGACACAGTGTCAGCTACTTGTGTGAGCGTCCAACACTCTACCCACTACACTACCTCTCCGCTTTAACAAACTGACACAGTGTCAGCTACTTGTGTGAGCGTCCAACACTCTACCCACTGCACTACCTCTCCGCTTTAACAAACTGACACAGTGTCCGTTACTTGTGTGAGCGTCCAACACTCTACCCACTGCACTACCTTTCCGCTTTAACAAACTGACACAGTGTCAGCTACTTGTGTGAGCGTCCAAAACTCTACCCACTGCACTACCTTTCCGCTTTAACAAACTGACAAAGTGTCCGTTACTTGTGTGAGCGTCCAACACTCTACCCACTACACTACCTCTCCGCTTTGACAAACTGACAAAGTGTCCGTTACTTGTGTGAGCGTCCAACACTCTATCCACTACACTACCTCTCAGCTTTAACAAACTGACAAAGTGTCCGTTACTTGTGTGAGCGTCCAACACTCTACCCACTACACTACCTCTCCGCTTTGACAAACTGACACAGTGTTAGTTATTTGTGTGAGCGTCCAACACTCTACCCACTACACTACCTCTCCGCTTTAACAAACTGACACAGTGTCCGTTACTTGTGTGAGCGTCCAACACTCTACCCACTGCACTACCTTTCCGCTTTAACAAACTGACACAGTGTCAGTTACTTGTGTGAGCGTCCAACACTCTACCCACTACATTACCTCTCCGCTTTAACAAACTGACACAGTGTCAGCTACTTGTGTGAGCGTCCAACACTCTACCCACTGCACTACCTTTCCGCTTTAACAAACTGACAAAGTGTCCGTTACTTGTGTGAGCGTCCAACACTCTACCCACTACACTACCTCTCCGCTTTAACAAACTGACACAGTGTCAGCTACTTGTGTGAGCGTCCAACACTCTACCCACTGCACTACCTTTCCGCTTTAACAAACTGACACAGTGTCCGTTACTTGTGTGAGCGTCCAACACTCTACCCACTACACTACCTCTCCGCTTTAACAAACTGACACAGTGTCAGCTACTTGTGTGAGCGTCCAACACTCGATCCACTACATTACCTCTCCGCTTTAACAAACTGACAAAGTGTCCGTTACTTGTGTGAGCGTCCAACACTCTACCCACTACACTACCTCTCCGCTTTAATAAACTGACACAGTGTCAGTTACTTGTGTGAGCGTCCAACACTCTACCCACTGCACTACCTTTCCGCTTTAACAAACTGACAAAGTGTCCGTTACTTGTGTGAGCGTCCAACACTCTACCCACTACACTACCTCTCCGCTTTAACAAACTGACACAGTGTCAGCTACTTGTATGAGCGTCGAACACTCTACCCACTGCACTACCTTTCCGCTTTAACAAACTGACACAGTGTCAGCTACTTGTGTGAGCGTCCAACACTCTACCCACTACACTACCTCTCCGCTTTAACAAACTGACACAGTGTCAGCTACTTGTGTGAGCGTCCAACACTCGATCCACTACATTACCTCTCCGCTTTAACAAACTGACAAAGTGTCCGTTACTTGTGTGAGCGTCCAACACTCTACCCACTACACTACCTCTCCGCTTTAACAAACTGACACAGTGTCAGCTACTTGTGTGAGCGTCCAACACTCTACCCACTGCACTACCTTTCCGCTTTAACAAACTGACACAGTGTCAGCTACTTGTGTGAGCGTCCAACACTCTACCCACTACACTACCTCTCCGCTTTAACAAACTGACACAGTGTCAGCTACTTGTGTAAGCATCCAACACTCGATCCACTACATTACCTCTCCGCTTTAACAAACTGACAAAGTGTCCGTTACTTGTGTGAGCGTCCAACACTCTACCCACTACACTACCTCTCCGCTTTAACAAACTGACACAGTGTCAGCTACTTGTGTGAGCGTCCAACACTCTACCCACTACACTACCTCTCCGCTTTAACAAACTGACACAGTGTCAGCTACTTGTGTGAGCGTCCAACACTCTACCCACTGCACTACCTTTCCGCTTTAACAAACTGACAAAGTGTCCGTTACTTGTGTGAGCGTCCAACACTCTACCCACTACACTACCTCTCCGCTTTAACAAACTGACAAAGTGTCCGTTACTTGTGTGAGCGTCCAACACTCTATCCACTACACGGCCTCTCAGCTTTAACAAACTGACAAAGTGTCAGTTACTTGTGTGAGCGTCCAACACTCTATCCACTACACTACCTCTCAGCTTTAACAAACTGACAAAGTGTCCGTTACTTGTGTGAGCGTCCAACACTCTATCCACTACACTACCTCTCCGCTTTGACAAACTGACAAAGTGTCCGTTACTTGTGTGAGCGTCCAACACTCTATCCACTACACTACCTCTCAGCTTTAACAAACTGACAAAGTGTCCGTTACTTGTGTGAGCGTCCAACACTCTACCCACTACACTACCTCTCCGCTTTGACAAACTGACACAGTGTTAGTTATTTGTGTGAGCGTCCAACACTCTACCCACTACACTACCTCTCCGCTTTAACAAACTGACACAGTGTCCGTTACTTGTGTGAGCGTCCAACACTCTACCCACTGCACTACCTTTCCGCTTTAACAAACTGACACAGTGTCAGTTACTTGTGTGAGCGTCCAACACTCTACCCACTACATTACCTCTCCGCTTTAACAAACTGACACAGTGTCAGCTACTTGTGTGAGCGTCCAACACTCTACCCACTGCACTACCTTTCCGCTTTAACAAACTGACAAAGTGTCCGTTACTTGTGTGAGCGTCCAACACTCTACCCACTACACTACCTCTCCGCTTTAACAAACTGACACAGTGTCAGCTACTTGTGTGAGCGTCCAACACTCTACCCACTGCACTACCTTTCCGCTTTAACAAACTGACACAGTGTCCGTTACTTGTGTGAGCGTCCAACACTCTACCCACTACACTACCTCTCCGCTTTAACAAACTGACACAGTGTCAGCTACTTGTGTGAGCGTCCAACACTCGATCCACTACATTACCTCTCCGCTTTAACAAACTGACAAAGTGTCCGTTACTTGTGTGAGCGTCCAACACTCTACCCACTACACTACCTCTCCGCTTTAATAAACTGACACAGTGTCAGTTACTTGTGTGAGCGTCCAACACTCTACCCACTGCACTACCTTTCCGCTTTAACAAACTGACAAAGTGTCCGTTACTTGTGTGAGCGTCCAACACTCTACCCACTACACTACCTCTCCGCTTTAACAAACTGACACAGTGTCAGCTACTTGTGTGAGCGTCGAACACTCTACCCACTGCACTACCTTTCCGCTTTAACAAACTGACACAGTGTCAGCTACTTGTGTGAGCGTCCAACACTCTACCCACTACACTACCTCTCCGCTTTAACAAACTGACACAGTGTCAGCTACTTGTGTGAGCGTCCAACACTCGATCCACTACATTACCTCTCCGCTTTAACAAACTGACAAAGTGTCCGTTACTTGTGTGAGCGTCCAACACTCTACCCACTACACTACCTCTCCGCTTTAACAAACTGACACAGTGTCAGCTACTTGTGTGAGCGTCCAACACTCTACCCACTGCACTACCTTTCCGCTTTAACAAACTGACACAGTGTCAGCTACTTGTGTGAGCGTCCAACACTCTACCCACTACACTACCTCTCCGCTTTAACAAACTGACACAGTGTCAGCTACTTGTGTAAGCATCCAACACTCGATCCACTACATTACCTCTCCGCTTTAACAAACTGACAAAGTGTCCGTTACTTGTGTGAGCGTCCAACACTCTACCCACTACACTACCTCTCCGCTTTAACAAACTGACACAGTGTCAGCTACTTGTGTGAGCGTCCAACACTCTACCCACTACACTACCTCTCCGCTTTAACAAACTGACACAGTGTCAGCTACTTGTGTGAGCGTCCAACACTCTACCCACTGCACTACCTTTCCGCTTTAACAAACTGACAAAGTGTCCGTTACTTGTGTGAGCGTCCAACACTCTACCCACTACACTACCTCTCCGCTTTAACAAACTGACAAAGTGTCCGTTACTTGTGTGAGCGTCCAACACTCTATCCACTACACGGCCTCTCAGCTTTAACAAACTGACAAAGTGTCAGTTACTTGTGTGAGCGTCCAACACTCTATCCACTACACTACCTCTCAGCTTTAACAAACTGACAAAGTGTCCGTTACTTGTGTGAGCGTCCAACACTCTATCCACTACACTACCTCTCCGCTTTGACAAACTGACAAAGTGTCCGTTACTTGTGTGAGCGTCCAACACTCTATCCACTACACTACCTCTCAGCTTTAACAAACTGACAAAGTGTCCGTTACTTGTGTGAGCGTCCAACACTCTACCCACTACACTACCTCTCCGCTTTGACAAACTGACACAGTGTTAGTTATTTGTGTGAGCGTCCAACACTCTATCCACTACACTACATCTCAGCTTTAACAAACTGACAAAGTGTCCGTTACTTGTGTGAGCGTCCAACACTCTATCCACTACACTAACTCTCAGCTTTAACAAACTGACAAAGTGTCCGTTACTTGTGTGAGCGTCCAACACTCTATCCACTACACTACCTCTCCGCTTTGACAAACTGACACAGTGTCCGTTACTTGTGTGAGCGTCCAACACTCTATCCACTACACTACATCTCAGCTTTAACAAACTGACAAAGTGTCCGTTACTTGTGTGAGCGTCCAACACTCTATCCACTACACTACCTCTCAGCTTTAACAAACTGACAAAGTGTCCGTTACTTGTGTGAGCGTCCAACACTCTATCCACTACACAACCTCTCAGCTTTAACAAACTGACAAAGTGTCCGTTACTTGTGTGAGCGTCCAACACTCTACCCACTACACTACCTCTCCGCTTTGACAAACTGACACAGTGTTAGTTATTTGTGTGAGCGTCCAACACTCTATCCACTACACTACCTCTCAGCTTTATCAAACTGACAAAGTGTCCGTTACTTGTGTGAGCGTCCAACACTCTATCCACTACACTACCTCTCCGCTTTAACAAACTGACAAAGTGTCCGTTACTTGTGTGAGCGTCCAACACTCTATCCACTACACTACCTCTCCGCTTTGACAAACTGACACAGTGTTAGTTATTTGTGTGAGCGTCCAACACTCTATCCACTACACTACCTCTCCGCTTTGACAAACTGACACAGTGTTAGTTATTTGTGTGAGCGTCCAACACTCTATCCACTACACTACCTCTCCGCTTTGACAAACTGACAAAGTGTCCGTTACTTGTGTGAGCGTCCAACACTCTACCCACTACACTACCTCTCCGCTTTGACAAACTGACACAGTGTTAGTTATTTGTGTGAGCGTCCAACACTCTATACACTACAGCCCCTCTCCGTGTTAACAAAATGACACTGTGTCAGTTACTTGTGTGAGCGTCCAATACTCCATCCACTACATTAACTCTCCGCTTTAACAAACTGACACAGTTTGTCAGTTACTTGTTTGAGCGTCCAACACTCCATCCACTACACAACCTTTCCGCTTTAACATACTGACACATTGTCAGTAACTTGTGTGAGCGTCCAACACTCTATCAACTACACTTACTCTCCCATTTAACAAACTGACACAGTGTCAATTACTTGTGTGAGCGTCCAACACTCTATCCACTACACTTCACTACCACTCCGTTTTAACAAACTGACACAGTGTCAGTTACTTGTGTGAGTGTCCAACACTCGATCAACTACATTACCGTTCGGCTTTAACATACTGACACATTATCAGTTACTTGTGTGAGCGTCCAACACTCTATCCACTACACTACCTCTCCACTTTAACAAACTGACACAGTGTCACTTACTTATGTGAGCGACCAACACTCTATCCACTACACTACCTCTGCGCTTTAACAAACTGACACAGTGTCAGTTTCTTGTGTGAGCATCCAACACTCTATCCACTACACTTACTCTCCACTTTAACAAACTGACACAGTGTCAGTTACTTGTGTGGACGTTTAACACTCTATCCACTACACTACCTTTCCGCTTTAACATACTGACACATTGTCAGTTACTTGTGTGAGTGTCCAACACTTGATCAACTACACTACCTATCCGCTTTAACATACTGACACATTTTCAGTTACTTGTGTGAGCGTCCAACACTCTATCCACTACACTTCCTCTCCGATTTAACAAACTGACACAGTGTCAGTTACTTGTGTGAGCGTCCAACACTCTATCCACTACGCTACCTCTCTGCTTTAACAAACTGACACAGTGTCAGTTACTTGTGTGAGTGTCCAACACTCTATCCACTACACTTCCTCTCTGCTTTAACAAACTGACACAGTGTCAGTTACTTGTGTGAGCGTCCAACACTCTATCCACTACACTACCTCTCTGCTTCAACAAAATGACACTGTGTCAGTTACTTGTGTGAGCGTCCATCACTCTATCCACTACACTTACTCTCCATTTTAACAAACTGACACAGTGTCAGTTACTTGTATGAGCGTCCAACACTCCATCCACTACACTACCTCACCGCCTTAACAAAATGACAAAGTGTCAGTTACTTTTCTGAGCGTCCAACATTTATCCAATACATTACACTACGTCCCACGTTAGCAAACTGACACAGTGTCAGTTATCTGTGAAAGCGTCCAACACTCTATCCGCTACACTGCACTACATTACACTAATTCTCCGCTTTAACAAACTGACACAGTGTCAGTTACTTGTGTGAGGGTCCAACACTCTATCCACTACACAACTCTCTGCTTTAACAAACTGACACAGTGTCATTTACTTGTGTGAGCGTCCATCACTCTATCCACTACACTTACTCTCCACTTTAACAAACTGACACAGTGTCAGTTACTTGTATGAGCGTCCAACACTCCATCCACTACACTACCTCACCGCTTTAACAAAATGACAAAGTGTCAGTTACTTTTCTGAGCGTCCAACATTTATCTTATACATTACACTACGTCCCACTTTAACAAACTGACACAGTGTTATCTGTGAAAGCGTCCAACACTCTATCCACTACACTGCACTACATTACACTTATTCTCCGCTTTAACAAACTGACACAGTTTGTCAGTTACTTGTGTGAGGGTCCAACACTCTATCCACTACACAACTCTCTGCTTTAACAAACTGACACAGTGTCATTACTTGTGTGAGCGTCCAACACTTTATCCACTACACAACTCTCTGCCTTAACAAACTGACACAGTGTCAGATACTTGTGTGAGCGACCAACACTCGATCCACTACACTACCTCTCCGCTTTAACAAACTGACACATTGTCAGTTACTTGTGTGAGCGTCCAACACTTTATCCACTACGCTACCTCTCCGCTTTAACAAACTGACACATTGTCAGTTACTTGTGTGAGAGTCCAACTTTTTATCCACTACACTACCTCTCTGCTTTAACAAACTGACACAGCGTCAGTTACTTGTGTGAGCGTCCAACACTCGATCCACTACACTACTTCTCCGCTTCAACAAACTGACACAGTGCCAGTTACTTGTGAAGGACGGTAGTTTTACTCTGATTCATCTGGAGGGTTTTCATCACTAAGACATATGGATGCCTTATAAATATGTAATGTTAATACAACATTCTTGCTGTTACAAGTTTATTGGTAAAACATCTTACCTAAGGTTTTCCCGTTGAACGAGTCATCAATTGCCGTCCCCTTTGTTGAAAAGTTCATTAAGTAATTTCATTTTAGTTTGTCTCAGAGACATGGCAATGTTCAATAATGAAACAGTAGTGCGTTCGACTATCAATCTAGGGGTTGTGAGTTCGAATCAACGTCTGGACACAGTTTCTGTGATGACTTATATACACCATGACGTCTCATTTTAATTCATCTCTCATTGATAAATTTAAATGGGAAAGTTATAAGTAACATGCAGAGATGGATGGACACGACTACTGGTTAACATTCCCAGCGTGGTTATCAGTAACTTGCGGAGATGGATGTACACGACCAGTGGTTAATCTTCCTAATGTTATTATGATTTACATGCGGAGATGGATGTACAAGACTACTGGTTAACCTTACCAGCGTGGTTATCAGTAACTTGCGGGGATGGATGTACACGACTACTGGTTAACCTACCTAGCGTGATTATCAGTTACTTGCGGAGGTGGGAGTACACGACTAATTGTTAACATTCCAAGCTTGGTTGTCAGTTACATGCGGAGATGGGTGTACACGACTACTGGTTAACCTTCCCAGCGGGGTTATCAGTTACTTGCAGAGATGGCTGTACACGACTACTGGTTAACCTTCCTAGCGTGGTTATCAGTTACTTGCGGCGATGGGTGTACGTGACTGCTGGTTAACCTTCCCAGCGTGGTTATCATTTTCTTGCGGAGATGGGTGTACATGACTACTGGCTAACCATACTGACTTTTCCAGCGTGGTTATCAGTTACTTGTGGAGATGGGTGGACACGACTACTGGTTAACCTTCCCAGCGTTGTTATCAGTTTCTTGCAGAGATGGGTGTACACGACTTCTGGTTAACCTTCCAAGCTGGGTTATTAGCTACTGGCAGAGATGGATGTACACGACTACTGGTTAACCTTCCCAGTGGGGAAATCAGTTACTTGCAGAGATGGGTGTACACGACTTCTGGTTAACCTTCCCAGCGTGGTTATCAGTTACTTGTGGTGATGGGTGTACACGACAACTGGTTATCAGTAACTTGCGGAGATGGATGTACACGACCAGTGGTTAATCTTCCTAATGTTATTATGATTTTGATGGTTATCAGTTACTTGCTGTGATGGGTGTACACGACTACTGGTTAACCTTCCCTGCGTGGTTATCAGTTACATGCGCAGATGTGTGTTCATGACTACTGGTTAACCATCACAGCGGATTTATCAATTACTTGCAGAGATGGGTGTACACGACTACTGGTTAACCTTCCCTGCGTGGTTATCAGTTTCTTGCGGAGATGGGTGTTCACGACTTCTTGTTAACCTTCCCAGCGTCGTTATGTGTTACTTGCTTGGATGGGTGTACACGTCACTGGTTAACCTTCCCAGTGTGGTTATTAGCTACTTGCGGAGATTGGTGTACGCGACTACTGGTTAACCTTCCCATCGTGGTTATCAGTTACTTGCGGTGATGGGTGTACACGACTACTTGTTATCCTTCCCGGCATGGGTATCACTTACTTGTGGAGGTGGGTGTATACGATTTCTTGTTAACCTACCCAGCGTGGTTATCAATTTCTTGCGGTGATGTGTGTACATGACCACTGGTTAACCTTCCCAGCGTAGTTATCTGATACTAGCGGAGATGGGTGTACATGACTACGATTTTACCTTCCCAGTGTGGTTATCAGTTACTTGCGGAGATGGGTGTTTATGACTACTTGTTAACCTTCCCAGCGTGGTTATCTGTTACTAGCGTAAATTGGTGTACATGACTACGATTTTAACTTCCCAGTGTGGTTATCAGTTACTTGCGGAGATGGGTGTTTACGACTACTGGTTAACCTTCCTAGCATGGTTATCAGTTACTTGCGGAGATGGGTGTTTACGACTACTGGTAAACCATCCCAGCGGGGTTATCAGTTACTTGAAGAGATGCGTGTACATGATTAATGATTAACTTTCCCAGCGTGGTTATCAGTTACTTGCGGAGATTGGTGGACACGACTACTTGTTAACCTTCCCAGCGTTGTTATCAGTTTCTTGCAGAGATGGGTGTACACGACTACTGGTTAACCTTCTAAGCTGGGTTATCAGTGACTGGCATAGATGGATGTACACGACTACTGGTTAACCTTCCCAGTGGGGAAATCAGTTACGTGCAGAGATGGGTGTACACGACTTCTGGTTAACCTTCCCAGCGTGGTTATCAGTTACTTGTGGTGATGGGTGTACACGACAACTGGTTAACTTTCCCAGCGTGGTTATCAGTTACTTGCAGAGATTGGTGTACACGACTACTGGTTAACTTTCCCTGCGTGGTTATCAGTTACTTGCGCAGATGTGTGTTCATGACTATTGGTTAACCATCCCAGCGGAGTTATCAGTTACTTGCAGAGATGGGTGTACACGACTACTGGTTAACCTTCCCTGCGTGGTTATTAGTTACTTGCAGAGATGGGCGTACGCGACAACTGGTTAACTTTCAAGCATGGTTATCATTTCCTTGCGGAGGTGGGTGTACACCACTACTGGTTAACCTTCCCAGCGTGGTTATTAGTTACTTACGGTGATGGGTGCACACGATTAATGGTTAACCTTCCCAACGTGGTTGTCCGTTACTTGATGAGATGGGTGTACACGACTACTGGTTAACCACCCCAGCGTGGTTAACAGTTACTTGCGGAGATGGGTGTACACGACTAATGGTTAACCTTCCCAGCGTGGTTGTCCGTTAAGTGCGGAGATGGGTGTACACGAGTGCTGGTTAATCTTCCGTGCATGGTTATCAGTTATTTGTGGAGATGGGTGTACATGACTATTTGCTGAACCTCCAGAGTGGTAGGTTATCTATTAATTTGTTAGATATCATTGGCATAAAAAAAAGCTAATATTCAAACAAACAAATAAATAAAGACAACACCATAATATAAAGTAAACAGTTTTATTTATTTGTTAAATGATTCATTAAATGATACGGGGCGAGGAACTTACTTTACATCTCATAATCAAGGTATTTGTTTAACATTAGAAAAGTTGGCCTTTACCATTTTGGATGCTTTATTATTAGGTTTACTGACTTTGCAAAGGTAATCAAAAGCATTCCCATTCTACTGAAAAGGGCACTGATTTGAGTATCAAAAATAATACAATAAGCCTGTTAAATATATACTGTGTGTTGGTTATAATGTAAGAATAAAACAATATATCTTGTAAAATATATTTTGTGTGTTAGTTATATGTAAGACTATTAATGTTTAAGAGTTCTCTTACAAAACGAAAAGCAACACGATATTTCCGAGTGCCATTTCCTGAAGAAATATACAGGATGACGTGTCCATAGTCTCCTTACCATAAGGAAAAGTAAGCGAATGTGTCAATAGTCCCCCACTTACCATAAGGAAAAGCAAGCGAAGGTGTCAACATTCCCCCTCCCACTTACCATCAGGAAATACAAGCAAGAGGACGTTATAAGAATCCCCTTACCATAAGGAAAAGTAAGCAAGAGGACATGTCAAGAGTCCCCTTACCATAAATAAAAACAAGAGGAATGTATCAAGAGTCGCCTTACCATAAGGAAAAGCAAAAGGATGTGTATAGAGTCATCTTACCATAAAGAAAAAAGCAAGATGACGGTTCAATAACCCCCTTACCATAAGGAAAAGTAAGAGAACGTGTCAGGTCTCTTAACCACACGGAAAATCAAGAGGAATGTGTGTAGATTCTCTTTCCATATGGAAAAACAAGAGGATATATCAAGATTTCACTTAACATGAAGAAAATCAAGAGGGCGTCTTACGAGTCTCTTACTTTAAGGAAACTCAAGAGAAATGTCTCTAGAGACCCTTCATTTGGGGAAACAAGAGAAAGTGTCTAGATTCGCATTACCATAAATAAAAGCAAGAGGAATTTGTCATAAGTACCCTTACCACAAATGAAAACAAGAGGTTGT
Organism: Panopea generosa; assembly: GCA_029582155.1. Taxonomy (NCBI): domain Eukaryota; kingdom Metazoa; phylum Mollusca; class Bivalvia; order Adapedonta; family Hiatellidae; genus Panopea; species Panopea generosa. The sequence continues at coordinate 79,542,005 of CM055894.1, read as the reverse complement.
GTCAAGATTTCTATAAGGAAAAGCAAGACAAAATATTTTAGAAACCTTTAACAAGAAAATCAAACAATAGAATTTGTTAGTGTCTCTTACAAGAAAGGAAAACAACAAAAGCCCTTACAAAAACAAAAGGCAAAATATATATTTCGGAATCGTCCCTTACCAGATGGAAAAAACGCAAGATATCAAGAGGAAAAAAGGAAAAATATTTCAAACGATTTGTTTTTCTTGACTTTTTTGTTTTGTTTCCTGCAGTACATGACAGATGCGTGCAGTCGACATTTAAAAAAGAAGTTCTCTCGCCCTTTAACAAAACAGTTGCAAATTTAAAAATAAAATCAACAACAAATACATAATTATATACAAGAATGACAATAACAAACTATTTACATATCACTTGTAGCGTACAGCATAACGAGTAGAGTTTATAAAACATCTACCATGCTGTTTTGCTTTTCCCGAGGTTTTATTCTGGAAACGGGAGCCGTTCTGGAATCTTTGCTATCAGACACGGACTCAATCTTTCCATCGTCCCCTCCGTGATCGAGATTGGCGCTCACTCGAATAAAATCTGGAGGTTTGTCCATGAAAGATCGGCTGAACCGGGCAGATTTGCTGATATCTGTGTAGATATACATCTCACTGCGCACATCCCGGGCCTCTCTATGTACAGCTGCCTGTTTCGTCAGATCATCTATGCTTGCAGTTGTCTTGGCATTCTCTCCATCTACACGTATATGCGGCTGCAGCATCTGTTCCTTCTCTCCTTCGTCTGTCACGTGTGTTGCAGGGTAAAATCCGGCCTTCCGTCTTCGCAGTATACCACGAACTACTTCACCATAGGCAAATCCATTCTCGTTGGCCGGAAGACGCTGCGTTACGCACTCACCTGAAACGGTAATTAGATACTCAATTAATAAATTGTATCAGAAAGGCAACATGTTCATCATTAAAATGAGTTATACATTTGTATATGGAACATTAATAATGCAATTAATTCGAGAACGCTAAGCACAAAGAAAGGTAAACAAGTATAAAATGACATAACCTTTGCAACATGGAATAGAAAGAGAATATTTAACAAATATAGTCTCTAAACATCAACACAGTTGTGATCCGCTCGAGTTTATATTCTGAACGGAATAGCTATATCGCCATCTGATAGTTTATGTACATTGCATTTTATGTATTTTCTCAAAACAAATGTCAAAACAGTTTCTTTGAAATTTGGGGTTTGAATAAGAAAGAACATTGAGGCTATGTAAAATCAATATAAACTTGCCAGCTAATGGCGGACACAAACTTGCCAGCTAATGTCGGATACAAACTTGCCAGCTAATGGCGGATACATACTTGCCAGCTAATGTCGGACACAAACTTGCCAGCTAATGTCGGATACATACTTGCCAGCTAATGGCGGATACAAACTTGCCAGCTAATGTCGGACACAAACTTGCCAGCTAATGTCGGACACAAACTTGCAAGCTAATGGCGGACACATACTTGCCAGCTAATGGCGGACACATACTTGCCAGCTAATGGTGGATACATACTTGCCAGCTAATGGCGGATACATACTTGCCAGCTAATGGCGGATACATACTTGCCAGCTAATGTCGGATACAAACTTGCCAGCTAATGGCGGATACATACTTGCCAGCTAATGGCGGATACAAACTTGCCAGCTAATGGCGGATACATACTTGCCAGCTTATGTCGGATTCAAACTTGCCAGCTAATGGCGGATACATACTTGCCAGCTAATGGCGGATACAAACTTGCCAGCTAATGTCGGATACATACTTGCCAGCTTATGTCGGATTCAAACTTGCCAGCTAATGTCGGATACATACTTGCCAGCTAATGTCGGATACAAACTTGCCAGCTAATGTCGGATACAAACTTGCCAGCTTATGTCGGATACAAACTTGCCAGCTAATGTCGGATACATACTTGCCAGCTAATGTCGGATACAAACTTGTCCGTTAATGTCGGATACAAACTTGCCAACTTATGTCGGATACAAACTTGCCAGCTAATGTCGGATACAAACTTGCCAGTTAATGTCGGATACAAACTCTAATAGCGCTACTCAATAGTTTAACGAATATATTGGAAATACAAAAGTGGCGGGTTAGCTGTTCCATTCAGTATATATTAACACAACAATACACATAGTGAACTAAACATTGTGTCTATATACCGATGTGAAGATTAGAGCATGTGAAGACATAATCTTCAGTCACTTATCTCCGTATATCAACCACAAGTATTCTATTCACAAGATGTGTCGTTACAATTCTAGTTAACAAAAAGCCATGCGGTGATGCTTCTATTTACCAGATATATCGTTACAACTCTAGTTTACAGATAGCTAAGAGTGATGCTTCTATTCACCAGATTTGTCGTTACAGTTCTAGTTAACAAAATGCCACGCAGTGATACTTCTGTTCACCAGATATGTCGTTACAATTCTTATTAACATAACCATGCAGTAATGCTTCTATTCACCAGATATATCGTTACAACTTTAGTTTACAGATAGCCATGTGGTGATGCTTCTATTCACCAGATATATCGTTACAGTTCTAGTTAACAGATAACCATGCAGTGATGTTTCTATTCACCAGATATGTCGTTACAGTTCTAGTTAACAAAATGCCACGCAGTGATGCTTCTATTCACCGGATATATCGTTACAGTTCTAGTTAACATAAAACCATGCAGTGATGCTTCTATTCACCAGATATATCGTAACAGTTCTAGTTAACACATAACCACGCAGTGATGCTTCTATTCACCAGATATATCGTTACAGTTCTAGTAAACACATAACCACGCAGTGGTGATTCTATTCACCAGATATATCGTTACAGTTCTAGTTAACACATAACCACGCAGTGATGATTCTATTCACCAGCTATATCGTTACAGTTCTAGTTAACACAAAACCACGCAGTGATGCTTCTGTTCACCAGATATATCGTTACAATTCTAGTTAACACAAAATTACGCAATGATGCTTCTATTCACCAGATATATCGTTACAGTTCTAGTTAACACATAACCACGCAGTGATTCGTTACAATTCTAGTTAACACATAACCACGCAGTGATGATTCTATTCACCAGATATATCGTTACAGTTTTAGTTAACATATAACCACGCAGTGATGCTTCTGTTCACCAGATATATCGTTACAATTCTAGTTAACACATAACCATGCAGTGATGCTTCTATTCACCAGATATATCGTTACAGTTCTAGTTAACACATAACCATGCAGTGGTGCTTCTATTCACCAGATATATCGTTACAGTTCTTGTTAACACATAACCACGCAGTGATGCTTCTATTCACCAGATATATCGTTACAATTCTAGTTAACACATAACCATGCAGTGATGCTTCTATTCACCAGATATATCGTTACAATTCTAGTTAACACATAACCACGCAGTGATTCGTTACAATTCTAGTTAACACATAATCACGCAGTGATGCTTCTGTTCACCAGATATATCGTTACAATTCTAGTTAACACATAACCATGCAGTGATGCTTCTATTCACCAGATATATCGTTACAGTTCTTGTTAACACATAACCACGCAGTGATGCTTCTATACACCAGATATATTGTTACAATTCTAGTTAACACATAACCACGCAGTGATGCTTCTATTCACCAGATATATCGTTACAGTTCTTGTTAACACATAATCACGCAGTGATGATTCTATTCACCAGATATATCGTTACAATTCTAGTTAACAACACATAACCACGCAGTGATGCTTCTATTCACCAGATATATCGTTACAGTTCTAGTTAACACATAACCACGCAGTGATGCTTCTGTTCACCAGATATATCGTTACAATTCTTGTTAACACATAACCACGCAGTGATGCTTCTATTCACCAGATATATCGTTACAGTTCTAGTTAACACATAACCACGCAATGATGCTTCTATTCACCAGATATATCATTACAATTCTAGTTAACACAAAACCACGCAGTGATGATTCTGGTCACCAGATATATCGTTACAGTTCTAGTTAACACATAACCATGCAGTGATGCTTTTTCACCAGATATATCGTTACAATTCTAGTTAACACATAACCACGCAGTGATGCTTCTATTTACCAGATATATCGTTACAGTTCTTGTTAACACATAACCACGCAGTGATGATTCTATTCAACAGATATATCGTTACAATTCTAGTTAACAACACATAACCACGCAGTGATGCTTCTATTCACCAGATATATCGTTACAATTCTAGTTAACACAAAACCATGCAGTGATGATTCTATTCACCAGATATATCGTTACAATTTTAGTTATCAAATAACCATGCAGTGATGCTTTTATTCACCAAACAACAATAATGGACTACAATGAGTTATGGGTTATAATGAGACCATTCATCAGTCGGTCAGCTATCTTTGTTTTGGCTAGGATCATAGTACCAATGCTGGATTTCTGACGATATCCACTTTTTACTGAACAGATATCTTATTCTAAGATCTACTCACCAGATATCCAGTTCTGGTTTTATTTAACACATATCTAGTTATGGTTCTACACACCAGATCAGATATGGTTCCACTCAACAGATATCTTGTTATAGCTGTACTCATCATATATCCAGTTATGGTTCCACTCAACAGATATCTCGTTATGCTCTACTCACCATATATCCAGTTATGGTTCCACTTAACAGATATCTTGTTATGCTCTACTCACCATATATCCAGTTATGGTGGCACTCAACAGATATCGAGTTATGGCTCTACTCACCATATATCCAGTTATGGTTCCACTCAACAGATATCTTGTTATGCTCTACTCACCATATATCCAGTTATGGTTCCATCCAACAGATATCGTGTTATGGCTCTACTCACCATATATCCAGTTATGGTTCCACTCAACAGATATCGTGTTATGGCTCTACTCACCATTTATCCAGTTATGGTTCCACTCAACAGATATCTTGTTATGGCTCTACTCACCATATATCCAGTTATGGTTCCACTCAACAGATATCTTGTTATGGCTCTACTCATCATATATCCAGTTATGGTTCCATCCAACAGATATCGTGTTATGGCTCTACTCACCATATATCCAGTTATGGTTCCACTCAACAGATATCGTGTTATGGCTCTACTCACCATTTATCCAGTTATGGTTCCACGCAACAGATATCTTGTTATAGCTCTACTCACCATATATCCAGTTATGGTTCCACTCAACAGATATCTTGTTATAGCTCTACTCACCATTTATCCAGTTATGGTTCCACTCAACAGATATCGTGTTATAGCTCTTCTCACCATATATCCAGTTATGGTTCCACTCAACAGATATCTTGTTATAGCTCTACTCACCACATATCCAGTTATGGTTCCACTCAACAGATATCTTGTTATAGCTCTACTCACCATATATCCTGTTATGGTTCTTATGACTACGAGTGATATCAAGTTGTGATTCATATCACCATATATCAAGTTATGGTTCTATTAACCACATATCAAGTTATGCCTTTATTCACCTGATATCGAATTATGGTTGTATTCACCTGATATCAAGTTTTGGCTACTTCCACAAGGTAAACATTAACATCACTTCTAGAATAGTTGATTTATATCACCTACCAAGTTTGAGATTCAGCTGGTTTTTCTCCTTCCGTTTGTATGCGAGTATTACGCGCTTGGTGACAGCAGCTTCATCTGTGGGTTTATCAAGCGTCTGGTTGACAGCTGTAAATAGTGATATAGAACATGGTTTGCATACGTTGTAAATAGTGTTTCACTACAGATGTAGAATAAACCAGTTTCAAACACAGACTGTATCGACAATCGTTTGCTTATTTAACCACTGTGTGTTACTACAAAGTTGATCAAGATCGGTACGAAAATACAAATCCCCTCCCTGTTTTATTTGCGTCACATAATCGCGCCATATTTACAAACTCACCATTATGTTTATCTTGGAGGTCTGCAGTCGTCTGCTTTATAGTCTTATCTTGTCCATGTTTGTATTCCTGGGAATGTAGAATTCAATTTATGTTTTATAAACATGTGTTATTGGCTTATTCATATGTATTTATTCGACATTCAATAACGTATTGTTAAAATCAAATTTACCCATTAGAAATGTTTTCTAGAATAATCATACAGTTTTTTCCCATTTCACGCTAGTATATAACATGGCAAAGTTTTAGAAATATAAATTGATAATAATTATATTTTTTTCCTATCATTGCTATGAAAACTGATGACATTTAAAATACATTGTTCACTTTTTGTCCACAAATGACCACAAACATGTTAACTAGAATATATTTTAACGATTTAAAAGAGTTGTGCCCCTTTCCACACTAGAAATCAAATCAAAGATGGCTATACATACTGAGGTATTTTAATATCAAATGCTCACCATGTGTATATACATTTGTATATAATTTTAAGAAACATAGTTTAAGTGAAAAATTTATTAGACTTTAAATATTAAGGGATGTAAACGTACTTTTAGGTTTGGAACCACGACTTTCTCCCTGGTCAGCAGATCTCTAACAACAAATGTCCCGTTTATTTGGTCATGGGAAATGTTTCTGTAAAATTAACATGCATTATAATCAATGCTGGTTGAAGATTGACAATATTCTCTAATAATAATAATAATAATAATAATAATAATGATAATAATAATAATAATAATGACGATGACGATGACGATGACGATGACGATGATGATGATGATGATGACGACGACGACCACCACGACGACGACGACGACGATGATGATGATGATAATGAAAATGATAATGAATTGATGATAATGATAAAAATAAAAACAAAAATGATAATAATGATGATGATCATAATAATGACTTCAATTTACGAGAATGATGTATTTCAAAATAAACATATTAAATCATAATTATATATATATAATAAATTGTTGGCAATGTACACGTCATAAGTAAGTGTAATGCCATCCAATTGCTGGTAATGTAAACATCGTAAGTAAGTGTAATGTCATCCAATTGTTGGTAATGTACACATCGTAAGTAAGTGTAATGTCATCCAATTGTTGGTAATGTACACATTGTAAGTAAGTGTAATGTCATCTAATTGTTGGTAATGTACACATCGTAAGTAAGTGTAATGTCATCCAATTGTTGGTAATGTACACATCGTAAGTAAGTGTAATGTCATCCAATTGTTGGTAATGTACATATAATAAGTTAGCGATATGCCATCCAATTGTTGGTAATGTACACATTATAAGTTAGCGTTATATCATCCAATAAAACTGGTTATTCCATACGTAACCTGAAATGTGTTGAAAATGGCGTTGGACCTAATTCCATTTTTTTTTAAAATAATAAATAAATAAATCATTAATAATTATGACATGTTGTGTAATGATGGTATCAATGGTTCGCCTGTGCCTGATACATTCCTATCATTACACCCCGTTATATCTAATGTTGTATAGTGATTTTATTAATGGTTCGCCTGTGTCGGGTACTTTTCTATTATGACACCCAGTTATAATTTATGTTGTATAATGATTGTATTAATGGTACGCCTGTGTTGGGTACATTCCTATCATGACACTCCGTTATATCTTATGTTGTATAATTATTGTATTAATGGTACGCCTGTGTCTGCTGTATTCCTATTATGACACCCCGTTATATCCTATGTTGTATAATTATTGTATTAATGGTACGCCTGTGTCTGCTGTATTCCTATTATGACATCCCGTTATATCCTATGTTGTATAATTATTGTATTAATGGTACGCCTGTGTCTGCTGTATTTCTATTATGACATCCCGTTATATCTTATGTTGTATAATTATTGTATTAATGGTACGCCTGTGTCTGCTGTATTCCTATTATGACATCCCGTTATATCCTATGTTGTATAATTATTGTATTAATGGTACGCCTGTGTCTGCTGTATTTCTATTATGACACCCTGTTATATCTTATGTTGTATAATTAATGTATTAATGGTACGCCTGTGTCTGCTGTATTCCTATTATGACACCACGTTATATCTTATGTTGTATAATTATTGTATTAATGGCACGCCTGTGTCTGCTGTATTCCTATTATGACACCCTGTTATATCTTATGTTGTATAATTATTGTATTAATGGTACGCCTGTGTCTGCTGTATTCCTATTATGACACCCCGTTATATCCTATGTTTTATAATTATTGTATTAATGGTACGCCTGTGTCTGCTGTATTCCTATTATGACACCACATTATATCTTATGTTGTATAATTATTGTATTAATGGTACGCCTGTGTCTGCTGTATTCCTATTATGACACCACGTTATATCTTATGTTGTATAATTATTGTATTAATGGCACGCCTGTGTCTGCTGTATTCCTATTATGACACCCTGTTATATCTTATGTTGTATAATTATTGTATTAATGGTACGCCTGTGTCTGCTGTATTCCTATTATGACACCCCGTTATATCCTATGTTTTATAATTATTGTATTAATGGTACGCCTGTGTCTGCTGTATTCCTATTATGACACCACATTATATCTTATGTTGTATAATTATTGTATTAATGGCACGCCTGTGTCTGCTGTATTCCTATTATGACACCCTGTTATATCTTATGTTGTATAATTATTGTATTAATGGTACGCCTGTGTCTGCTGTATTCCTATTATGACACCCCGTTATATCCTATGTTTTATAATTATTGTATTAATGGCACGCATGTGTGTGCTATATTCCTATTATGACACCCCGTTATATCCTATGTTGTATAATTATTGTATTAATTGTACGCCTGTGTCTGCTGTATTCCTATTATGACACCCCGTTATATCTTATGTTGTATAATTATTGTATTAATGGTACGCCTGTGTCTGCTGTATTCCTATTATGACACCCCGTTATATCTTATGTTGTATAATTATTGTATTAATGGTACGCCTGTGTCTGCTGTATTCCTATTATGACACCACGTTATATCTTATGTTGTATAATTATTGTATTAATGGCACGCCTGTGTCTGCTGTATTCCTATTATGACACCCTGTTATATCTTATGTTGTATAATTATTGTATTAATGGTACGCCTGTGTCTGCTGTATTCCTATTATGACACCCCGTTATATCCTATGTTTTATAATTATTGTATTAATGGTACGCCTGTGTCTGCTGTATTCCTATTATGACACCACATTATATCTTATGTTGTATAAATATTGTATTAATGGCACGCCTGTGTCTGCTGTATTCCTATTATGACACCCTGTTATATCTTATGTTGTATAATTATTGTATTAATGGTACGCCTGTGTCTGCTGTATTCCTATTATGACACCCCGTTATATCCTATGTTTTATAATTATTGTATTAATGGCACGCCTGTGTGTGCTATATTCCTATTATGACACCCCGTTATATCCTATGTTGTATAATTATTGTATTAATGGTACGCCTGTGTCTGCTGTATTCCTATTATGACACCCCGTTATATCTTATGTTGTATAATTATTGTATTAATGGCACGCCTGTGTCTGCTGTATTCCTATTATGACACCCCGTTATATCTTATGTTGTATAATTATTGTATTAATGGTACGCCTGTGTCTGCTGTATTCCTATTATGACACCCCGTTATATCCTATGTTGTATAATTATTGTATTAATGGTACGCCTGTGTCTGCTGTATTCCTATTATGACACCCCGTTATATCCTATGTTGTATAATTATTGTATTACTGGTACGCCTGTGTGTGCTATATTCCTATTATGACACCCCGTTATATCCTATGTTGTATAATTATTGTATTAATGGTACGCCTGTGTCTGCTGTATTCCTATTATGACACCCCGTTATATCTTATGTTGTATAATTATTGTATTAATGGTACGATTGTGTCTGCTGTATTTATATTATGACACCCCGTTATATCCTATGTTGTATAATTATTGTATTAATGGCATGCCTGTGTCTGCTGTATTTATATTATGACACCCCGTTATATCCTATGTTGTATAATTATTGTATTAATGGTACGCCTGTGTCTGCTGTATTTATATTATGACACCCCGTTATATCTTATGTTGTATAATTATTGTATTAATGGTACGCCTGTGTCTGCTGTATTCCTATTATGACACCCCGTTATATTCTATGTTGTATAATTATTGTATTAATGGCACGCCTGTGTCTGCTGTATTTATATTATGACACCCCGTTATATCCTATGTTGTATAATTATTGTATTAATGGTACGCCTGTGTCTGCTGTATTCTTATTATGACACCCCGTTATATCCTATGTTGTATAATTATTGTATTAATGGTACGCCTGTGTCTGCTGTATTCCTATTATGACACCCCGTTATATCCTATGTTGTATAATTATTGTATTAATGGCACGCCTGTGTCTGCTGTATTTATATTATGACACCCCGTTATATCCTATGTTGTATAATTATTGTATTAATGGCACGCCTGTGTCTGCTGTATTCTTATTATGACACCCCGTTATATCCTATGTTTTATAATTATTGTATTAATGGTACGCCTGTGTCTGCTATATTCCTATTATGACACCCCGTTATATCCTATGTTGTATAATTATTGTATTAATGGTACGCCTATGTCTGCTATATTCCTATTATGACACCCCGTTATATCTTACGTTGTATAATTATTGTATTAATGGCACGCCTGTGTCTGCTATATTCCTATTATGACACCCCGATATATCTTATGTTGTATAATGATTGTATTAATGGTACGCCTCTATCGGGTACATTTCTGTCATGCTACCCCGTTATATCTTATGTTGTATAATTATTGTATTAATGGTACGCCTGTGTCGGGTACATTCCTATCATGCTACCCCGTTATATCTTATTTTGTATAATGATTGTATTAATGGTACGCCTGTGTCTGGTACATTTCTATCATGCAACCCCGTTATATCTTATGTTGTATAATTATTGTATTAATGGTACGCCTGTGTCTGGTATATTCCTATTATGACACCCCGTTGTATCTTATGTTGTATGATGATTGTATTAATGGTACGCCTGTGTCTGCTATATTCCTATTATGACACCCCGTTGTATCTTATGTTGTATGATGATTGTATTAAAGGTACGCCTGTGTCTGCTATATTCCTATTATGACACCCCGTTGTATCTTATGTTGTATGATGATTGTATTAACGGTACGCCTGTGTCTGCTATATTCCTATTATGACACCCCGTTATATCTTATGTTGTATGATGATTGTATTAATGGTACGCCTGTGTCTGCTATATTCCTATTATGACACCCCGTTGTATCTTATGTTGTATGATGATTGTATTAAAGGTACGCCTGTGTCTGCTATATTCCTATTATGACACCCCGTTGTATCTTATGTTGTATGATGATTGTATTAACGGTACGCTTGTGTCTGCTATATTCCTATTATGACACCCCGTTGTATCTTATGTTGTATGATGATTGTATTAATGGTACGCCTGTGTCTGCTATATTCCTATTATGACACCCCGTTGTATCTTATGTTGTATGATGATTGTATTAAAGGTACGCCTGTGTCTGCTATATTCCTATTATGACACCCCGTTGTATCTTATGTTGTATGATGATTGTATTAACGGTACGCCTGTGTTTGCTATATTCCTATCATGACACCCCGTTATATCTTATGTTGTATGATGATTGTATTAATGGTACGCCTGTGTCTGCTATATTTCTATTATGACACCCCGTTATATCTTATGTTGTATGATGATTGTATTCATGGTACGCCTGTGTTTGCTATATTCCTATTATGACACCCCGTTGTATCTTATGTTGTATAATGAGTGTATTAATGGTACGCTTGTGTTGCGTACATTTCTATCATGCAACCCCGTTATATCTTATGTTGTATAATTATTGTATTAATGGTACGCCTGTGTCTAGTATATTCCTATTATGACACCCCGTTGTATCTTATGTTGTATGCTGATTGTATTAATGGTACGCCTGTGTCTGCTTTATTCCTATTATGACACCCCGTTATATCTTATGTTGTATGATGATTGTATTAATGGTACGCCTGTGTCTGCTATATTCCTATTATGACACCCCGTTGTTTCTTATGTTGTATAATGATTGTATTAATGGTACGCCTGTGTCGCGTACATTTCTATCATGCAACCCCGTTATATCTTATGTTGTATAATTATTGTATTAATGGTACGCCTGTATCTGGTACATTCCTATCATGACATCCTGTTATATCTTATGTTGTATAATTATTGTATTAATGGTACGCCTGTGTCTGGTACATTCCTATTATGACACCCCGTTATATCTTATGTTGTATAATGATTTTATTAATGGTTCGCCTGTGTCTGGTTCATTCCTATTATGACAACCCGTTATATCTTATGTTGTATGATGATTGTATTAATGGTACGCCTGTGTCTGGTACATTCCTATTATGACACCCCGTTATATCTTATGTTGTATAATGATTTTATTAATGGTTCGCCTGTGTCTGGTTCATTCCTATTATGACAACCCGTTGTATCTTATGTTGTATGATGATTGTATTAATGGTACGCCTGTGTCTGCTTTATTCCTATTATGACACCCCGTTATATCTTATGTTGTATGATGATTGTATTAATGGTACGCCTGTGTCTGCTATATTCCTATTATGACACCCCGTTGTTTCTTATGTTGTATAATGATTGTATTAATGGTACGCCTGTGTCGCGTACATTTCTATCATGCAACCCCGTTATATCTTATGTTGTATAATCATTGTATTAATGGTACGCCTGTATCTGGTACATTCCTATCATGACATCCCGTTATATCTTATGTTGTATAATTATTGTATTAATGGTACGCCTGTGTCTGGTACATTCCTATTATGACACCCTGTTGTTTCTTATGTTGTATAATGATTTTATTAATGGTTCGCCTGTGTCTGGTTCATTCCTATTATGACAAACCGTTATATCTTATGTTGTATAATTATTGTATTAATGGTACGCCTGTGTCGCGTGCATTCCTATAATGACACTCCGCTATATCTTATGTTGTATAATGATTGTATTAATGGTACGCCTGTGTCGCGTGCATTCCTATAATGACACTCCGCTATATCTTATGTTGTATAATGATTGTATTAATGGTACGCCTGTGTCGGGTACATTCATATTATGCTACTCCGTTATATCTTATGCAGATGATCATTGAATTATCATAACACTCAAATTGTATCATACTAAAACATGCTGCTGTATGCCAGTCTATTTTAAACATGCGTAAATAATGATTACGTTAATACATGTGCCTGCTCTTTGCGTATCCGGTTTTGGATATATATATATATTGTGCAGAATAATAACTGATGGTCGTCGAATAATCCCGACAGTTAAACTAAAACACCAAATCTGAAATGTGCCCCACCAAATGTGAACATTTAATACGCTGACAACATAGTTGAAATAGGGATTGGTCATAGGGAATTGGAAAATTTGTTTGTTACCATTTATAAACGGTTTACCTGTTGTCCAGTGTGAATGACGTATTGGTGATGTCCATACTCCTGTGTATGCCGGCCATCACAACCCGGGCTCTAGCCTCCTCTCTGGCCGCGTACGCCTTCTCAAACTCAGCAGATAACTAAAGTTGACGAGTATATGAAAACTCAAAATCTATATAACAACATCGTTTTTCTTCTTATTTCGAAGACATTTGACAGATGCTCAAAGCATGTTATTAATACTTATTGTTCATAGAAATGTATCATATGTAAGCATTCTTTTAAGACTTATTAATCACATTTGACAGATGTTAGCATTCATTTAGGACGTACTCATCATAATACATTTGGCAGATGGCAGCATACATTTAAGACTTAGTGGAAACTGTCCATAGACATTCGATAGTTACAAAATTACTATTCATAGACATTTGACATATGTAAGCATACATTTAAGACGTATTGATCACAATACATTTGGCCGATGTCAGCATACATTTAATACACTCGATAGATAAAGACTTATTGTCCGCAGACATTTTTCATATGTAAACAAAGAAGACAAATATAAAGTAAGAGGACGTACCTGCCGAGCATTCTTGGCCAGTTTCTTCCACTTGTCAACATGCTTGTGAAATCTTCCTAATTGCTTATCGGCCTTGTCGCCAAGCATGACTCTGCAATACGCCTGGCAGAACGAGAAGAAATAAAGGTTACATTTAGTTGTTTTTTTATACTTGATCCTAAGGAAAAGTTCAGAAATAAAATACAAACAATAATTTAATTATAAATTACTGTAATTGGAAAAAAAAGAATCTTTTATCTATTTTGAAACGGCATGAAGGCGTCATCTTTTAGTGTAGTGTGACGTCATATGCAACACATGACATTTCATCAATGTCATGACGATCGTTAATACGAATGGATTTTTCTTCCACGAGTAACACGTACACTTTCTTACTAAAGAGCTGTGTCCCAAACCACAACCTCTGTGGTGAGAAGTGAATGATTCAAGATTGAATGATTCAATTGGAAGGATTATGCATTTGCCATATAAGTAGAATTATTCCATAAAACGTGTTATATATCTTATATCTAAATTATCTAAATTAATAAAATAATTGTTAGTTTCATTACGTTTTCGATATCTTTGACAAATGTCGTCTGCTTGTCCAAATCTTTCCGCGCAGCAGTGTACTTCCTGTCCAGTTTTTGTAGCTGTGAAGCCTTGTCATCCTTGAATCTGTATAATTATTACAATGGTGTAGTTAACAATTTGATAAAGTTGCATTTACAATTACGGTGGTACGTATATAAATGCATATATAAAAACGTGTTTCAATTCACGTGTGACGCAGTTTTACTAAACTCATCCGTCTCTACTTCGAGCGACTTGCATATTTCTAGCTTAGCAGGCCTCACTTTCGATTTTGTTTAAGAAAATACGGATATGGTGGAATTAAGTTTTATTTCGGATTGGGGTTTTAGTATGGATTTTACGGTTCGGTATATCTTCAGAACATACTGAAACAACAGTATTATTACTATCATTATGGCCTAATCAAATCGTATATTAGTAAAATACGTTATTATTAAATAAAGGAATATTGGCATATATTCGGAGATTCAGTGTAGCGTATTCATAAGATTAAGAAACAAAACTCACGACTTGAGTTGTTTGGACAAGTTCAGATAGTCCTGTCCTTCCAACTCCAGGCGTTTTGCCTTTTCTGTCAGACTTGTTTTGAACCCGCTGGCTTCTTGGATAAGGCGACACTTTTCTGTAATATACCTAAGTCTTATGAACCTAACAGTAAACGATAATATACTAATATGTTTTGTGTTACATTATAGTAAAAACATTGCTTAATGTTATAGTATTATGTAGTAGCTACTATTAATAGCATCACATACTCTAGCTACTATCTACTATCTATAGCATCACTTACTGGTTACTATTTATAGTATCACATACTCTAGCTAATATCTACTATCTATAGCATCATTTACTGGTTACTATTTATAGTATCACATACTCAAGCTACTATCTACTATCTATAGCATCACTTACTAGTTACTATTTATAGAATCACATACTCTAGCTACTATCTACTATCTATAGCATCACATACTGGTTACTATTTATAGTATCACATACTCAAGCTACTATCTACTGTCTATAGCATCACTTACTGGTTACTATTTATAGTATCACATACTCTTGCTGCTATCTGATATCTATAGCATCACTGAATGGTTACTATTTATAGTATCACATACTCAAGCTACTATCTACTATCGATAGCATCACGTACTGGTAACTATTTATAGTATCACATACTCTAGCTATCTACTATCTATAGCATCACTTACCGGTTACTATTTATAGTATCACATATTCTTGCTACTATCTGCTATCTATAGCATCACTTACTGGTTACTATTTATAGTATCACATACTCTAGCTATCTACTATCTATAGCATCACTTACTGGTTACTATTTATAATATAACGAACTAGCTACTATTTATAGCATCACTTACTAGTTCCTTTTTATAGTATCACTAAATGGTTACTATTTATAGTATCACATGCTCTAGCTACTATCTACTATCTATAGCATCACTTACTAGTACCTATTTATAGTATCACAAACTAACTACTATTTATAGTATCACTTCCTAGTTACTGTTTATAGTACAACGTACTAGCTACTATTGATAGCATCACTTACTAGTTACTATTTACAGTACCACGAACTAGCTACTACTTATAGCATCACTTACTAGTTACTATTTACAGTACCACGTACTAGCTACTACATATAGTATCACTTACTAGTTTTTGTTTTAGTACCACGTACTAGCTACTTCTTATAGCATCACTTACTAGTTACTTTTTATAGTACCATTGACTAGCTACTATTTATAGCATCACTTACTAGTTACTATTTATAGTACCACGTAATAGCTACTTTTTATAGCATCACTTACTAGTAAGTATTTATAAAACCACGTACTAGCTACTACTTACAGCGTCACTTACTAATTACTATTTATAGTACCACGAACTAGCTACTATTTATAGTTTCAAATACTAGTTACTATTTATATTATCACGAACTGACTACTATTTATAGCATAACGTACTAGTTACTATCTATAGTTTCACGTTCTCATTATTACAATACACTATGTGACATATGCATATAATAATTGTCTTTGACAAACTAGTTAACACTGAGCAACTGAGCAGTTTATTAGAAACAAGTTTTAGTAAAATTCACGAACGAAATGCAAAATAGTCTGGCATACAAGTAGCATGGTTTGGGTAATAATGAAGATAATATCTAAGGTTAAAATATGTAAGTTAAAAGCATACATTAAAAAGGCATGCTTGACATAGTATTATAGTTTCTGTGACATTTTATGTTTCATTTTAATAGTTGCAAAATAAATAGAACATAGGTGAGCTACTCCATAGCTACATTGAGGCATTACTGTCACGTGTCAAATAATTACATGTGCCTTTTTTCCATTTTATAGACAACTGTAGTATTTACCTTGTTGAGAGAGACCAGACTGTGACAATTCGGCGATGTATTTCTCCGTGCTGTCTAATGTTTGAAGCAAAGCATCTCTGTGCTTGTAGCTTGCAATACTCAACTCTCTGTACCGCCTTTTCCAGAATTTCAAGTCGGTCATCAAACTGCAAAAATATCATTTTGCATTCGTTTCTGTAATTTTCATGAATAATATATCACTGTTTTCCAAGCATTTTTTGCCATTTGAGAGAGATTTTGAATCCTAGGAATAGGTGGCGTGGCAATAGACGGCGGCACGAAATACTCTGGTAGAGATAGTTTGTGCAACCCCAACTTAGGAGTTAAGATAATAGTGATATTTTATAAATTACATAGCGTTATTGCATCGGCTAATACTGAAAGTTATCTACCACATATTCACAATCCCTACAAAGATCTTCCTTAATTCATCACTACCAGTATAGTTATAATTATTATGTTTTCTATTATTTTAATTAATGATATTATTATAACATTATTATTATTATTATTACTAATAATTATTGTTATTTTTTATTATTAATAATATTATTATTATTATTATTTCTATTATTATCATTATTGTTATTGTTATTATAAATACATTAATATTATTATTATTATTATCATTATTGCTATCATTTTTTATATTATGATTATTACATGCTTTTTATTTCAATTATTATCATTATTAATATCAATATTATCATTATTATTATTTCTATTATTATTGTTATTATTATTACATATTATCATTATTATTATTATTGTTATTATAATTCGAGCTATCCAGTGCTGCGTAAGCCGTTCAACCTGACTAAAAGTCTATGTTCAACATATATGTAAATAAAACAAGTGCGTATTTATAATTGTATTTAATGGGTCGGTAACATCATCAATTATCAGAAACAGACAAAACAAATATGTAATACTCACTGAGCTGCTATCTTGATATCAGGTCTCTTGAGAAGGTAAAATTCTTCTATATCATCAGTTATAGAATATAACTCTTCCGGACAGACGGTTTCTGTTTGTAATTTGGCGTCTGCTTCATCATCATCGTCTGAATCTTCAAACAGGTTTAAAGAACCCGGATACGATGTTGCAACATTGCTATTTCCGTAAAACGGATTCATATCTGGAGCGTGACTTGATGAACGCGTACAGATATGAAATGAAATCAACGTTGCTATGTGTAACGACGTCGACAAATTACCGGAAATACGTAAAACGACGTTACGGTGATAATGATAATTTTATTTATCGTCGCCACTGGTTCCCCACATGGGCGACGACTCCAGAAGAGTATTAGTAATTTTCCTTTTGTAGCGTCCCTTGTTCTTTGAGTCTTCTGTGTGCTCGTATGTTGATATAGAAAGCATTCGGCTCTTTGTTTTCAATTGTAATAAAAGCTGCGAGGCAAGTGCTTAGCAACGCATTATCGGACATGGACGACATAAAAAGTATTTCTCTTCTCTTTGGAGAACAACATTTGGAATTTAAGACAAATATTCGATGTACATACTTTTATATAGAAAAACAAAATATTTCATGTAAACCTACTTAAATTGTTGAGAGTATACCGTTGTCGGGTTCTTCCCTCTACCCCCGTCTCACCCAACATTTATTTCTAGGTTTCTATAAACAATCTCGTATGTAACAATCAGTTAAATACCATTGTAATAATACCTTTCTCTTTACATTATCATTAATTTATTTTCACATATATATAAATTAATTTACTATTGTCATGCGTAATTTATAATACGACTATGAGAAGAACTTAATACGCAACATGCTTTTTGTTCTTATCCACTTTCTTTTATTGTTTACCAATGTTTTGTTTACACGTTGCATATATTTATATTCATATATTAAATATATTTAAACTAAACAAATGATAATCAAGTATTTAAAATAGGGCATTTGTCATGAACGATTTTGAACAAATTATCTAAAATTAAGAAATAAGGAATAACGAAATAAACATAAAGCATATTCAGTTGAACATTTAGACCGTAGAGTTGACCATTTAACAAGAAAATGTTTGACTCCCGTTGGCTTTCCATATAAATCTATATATAATCCATAATTATCAATCGATTTTAATCGTTTGATATAATCTTCATGACTTTCTCACTTTTTGCGAATTTTTCATTTGTTTTTATGTAGTTGGATTTATCAAGTAAAACCCTGATTTTTTTATTAGCTTTAAAAAGCTACCGCACTGAGTTATTTAAGCCAGCCAGGATTCGAACGGCCGTTTTATTTACATTTGATTATATATTTTGAATACATCATCCCAACAAAATGAGTTAATTAATTTACATTTAGATCAAAGTTATTTTCAGTTACAGCTCAGAGGATGTTAAATTAAACAATTATCATGTTCTAATATATTTTGATAAATATATTCTATAAACAAAACACATTTATAATTTTATTTATGCTCTCTCTCTCTCTCTCTCTCTCTCTCTCTCTCTCTCTCTCTCTCTCTCTCTCTCTCTCTCCCCCCCTCTCTCTCTCTCTCTCTCTCTCTCTCTCTCTCTCTCTCTCTCTCTCTCTCTCTCTCTCTCTCTCTCTCTCTCTCTCTCTCATTGATATGTATGATAGCATAATATTTCATGTTAAATGTATAGAATATGTGTTCATGCCGTATAACTTGTACGTTTCATATTATTTTTTCAACGTGCCGTGTTCATAATCTCCTCAAAGGAAGAAATAAAGAGACTTTTTTAATGTGAACGTTAATGTAAGTATGTTTGTGTAGGCGTGCCTGTGCACATGACCGTGTAATTGTTATTGGTGTGATATTACTCAAATAAATGTATTCATACGTCCGTGGTCCGTGTATCTAAATATAAGAAATTATGGAACTCTGGGGAAATGTATGTATTATACATTTTGTAATGTTGAACTTCCATATAAAATATGTAATGAATATACCTGCAGACGACAAATGCGTAACTTGAAGATAATTATAAATAATAATAAAATTTTATGATATATGTACGTTAAAACATTTTTTCCCAATATGTCACACCTATATATACTCACTGACACTGTTTCGACAAAACGATATCTATTTAAAAATTCAAATATAATATATTTAAAAGGGATTTCCTAACTTGGGCTTCGCGCATAAATTAAACTAAACTAGGGTTCCCGCTTAAAATTGCAACATATTTTGTGACGTATTGAATGAGACACGTGATTTCGTTTTGATGTCAATTTGATTCGTTATACAGGTTTACATATAGTAATTAGAAAGAGTCCGAATGACGATGAGAGGTCGTCAATTTAAGTGCTGTCTATTTTAAGAATAGGGATTTCGTTTCAAGTTTAACAATCAAATTTAAATATCGATTTTGTCACTATTTTTGGTAGATTGACATACCAAACCATTCGGATTGCGTTAATAAATGATAATGAGATGCTTTTTATCCATTTTAATAGTTATTTTTTTTTTAAGACATTTAAAGCGCTGTTTCCTAATATACTTCCTTGAACTGTGCTATAACTAAAACCACCTTGGTTTTGTTTCGACAAGGAAAATGAATAGTTAGCAGGTTTTATACAAATTGGATTTATTGTACATGCTCTCATTATCTTGAGCCGCCCCTTAACATATTGTAACACTCCAGGTCGTGTTATTAGATAGATGGCGAGCAAAATATGGGAAAAACAAGATTGGATGGCAAAGCTGATTTATACAGTTTATATGATTAGTTGCCTAATAAGGCAAGACTATCTGATATACAATAAATGAATAATATGCATTCTGCAAACAAAAAATAAAAATACCGGAAGTGATGGAACTGGTTTTCTTAATGTCTTAAACTTAGAGTGAGCTGGAATCTAAGGTTTCTAAGTGTTTATATAGGTAAAGAATCTGGGATTCTGGTACTTCTAAGCCAATCAAATGCGTGCATTACATATCCGCAGGTTTCCAGAATCTGGCTGATCTAGGAAATGTCCGCCATGTTTCCAGATCTGATACACGAAAAGTTCATTTAACACAATAAAAACACAATAAAAGTATCATGAAAAGGATGTCATAGTTCATATGCAAATCATGAAAGTTAATATTCAAACTCAAAATAAAGTAGAAATGAAGATGCCAGAGTTGAGGTGGACAGATTTTCAAATCTCACACTCGGGCAATATCCGAGGAGGGACATTCAAATACGATTTCCTATTTGAGAATATACAGCATTATTAGAAGGTAAGACATTAATTTAATTATTCTGTGTAAATATTCACTATCATAAATTCTGTTTATACCTTGGGAAAGCTTTGCATTAGTCTGAAAACAGAGATCCAATAATTTTTGTTGACAGCAGAAATTTGGCAGTAGATATTTTGGAAGGTCATTCAAAGATACTCTCATCTATCCTAAAGTAAATATAATTAAACGTGTTTAGACTGATTATACTTATATAAAAAATAATCTTTATATTTAAAACACTATTTAACTTACAGGCATAAGGGGGTTCATGTATATTAAATATGGATGATTATGAATATAATCATTGTTGTTTCATGTAAAAATAATCTTTTTAATGGCATGCTCGTTTAATACATTGATTGTTTGCTGGTAAAAGCAGATGTAAGATGGCAGTGTTCACAAGTAAATCTTATTTAGATAGATTGTTAGCATGGTCAGGATCTTATTGTGTTACAATATTCTTATTACTAGTACATACAACGCTATGCAGATGAAAGGCAGACGATATATTAAACATGATAACTACATTACGCCATTAAGCATTGAAGATGATAAAATATTTGGAGTCCAATACCAAATTGCTCCTCATCAATATAATATTATAATAGTATGTTTATATTTCTTATCGAAATCATCAGTAACATGTTAAGTGTATATACACCTGAAAATACTAAACAAGGAAAATCAGCTGTTATTGTGCTACAAAATTTATCGAGGTTGACCATCACATTGTCAACAGTGAGTGTACGTTAGGAACATTAACTTCCCCAGATAATGGTCAGCCCTTCACCCTCTTTTCCAATAGTTGACATGTAAATTTCGAGACTTGTAGATCTTTGAATTGAAAAGATAACAACACATACATAGGGCAGATAAATAAAAGTGAGTTATAACTGACAACAGAATGAGCAAGGGAGATAACGAAAATTCCCGATAGCAATGATTTACTGATTTGTTGTCTCCCTTGTACAAAATGTCAAACAGCACAGGAATGATCCTCGGGTGATTCTCTACAGAAATAGTTAAAACGAATTCAGTCCATGCGAAACTCTCGTTGCCGTGGCAACATAAAGGAAAATGTCTTTCATTACTTTTCACCAAAAGAGTGTAGGGTGTGAACTTGTTTACTTTCTATACAGTAAGTCATAAATTATATCACCAACACCATTGAAACATTTCCCAAATAAATCGTACCATAAAAAAACGAAATAGACCATTGTTATTCTATTGTCTTATTCAATTAACACTTTTTGATTTTTTTGTTGTACTATTCTGAAAAAAAATTACCTGTACTGTAATATTCCATCTGTGTTATTCCATCTTTGTTTCCACTAAAATAATAAAGTCACGATAAATGGCTTTTCCTGTCTTGCACATGCTTTTTCTGGTATATGCAGACACTCCAATCACAGTGTTCACTTTTTCTTTGATAACCTTGCTTATTAGAATAAAATGTGAATCAATATACTTGTATATAGACCGACATGAAAACTGGATGTAAAAAAATCAATTAATAAGAACTCAATACATTTTTATCTTCGTGCGGAAATTAAATTTTCGATTTCATGAACTTAATGTCACAGCAGTATTCCCCTTCTCAATGAAAAGCTCTCTTTTCTGCTATGAGCTTTTTTATTGTTATTTACGTAATTTATAAAATATATGTTGTCTACCATGTTTTCTATGTTTAACGTTTGTTTATATTTTGCCATGCTTTGATAGCCCGTGTCTATATTTCGGCAGAAAGAACACATTTGTTGGATGTTTTTGTGATCTCCCTGTAGTCATTTCATATTTCATCTTTTTTAATATTGCTTTAGTTCCATGGTCTCTAGTTCCTTAATGATATTGAATGAAATTACTGCGAATTGTATCATTGTGCAATGGAATAATATTGATTTGTATTCATGAGGTGAATAGAAATTAAAATAATTGAAATACGAAATTTCGCGAAATTTTGCATGAAAATACAAGCGTTCATAAATTTTCAATCTGTTGTTTTGCATTCTCTATAAACGTCTTTGCACTGTCGTATTTTTTCACTAGTAAAGTGATCTTCTACAGTTGTTAAGACTATCCTACATACTGAGTATTGTCGTTTGTGTTTTTGATATATTGTTTCGATTCAATATTATTTACATCTATGTGTATGTTCTTCAACAGTACAGAACACCATTTTGAAATAAAAAACAAATACAGAAAATAATATTGTTCTTTTGTGTTTTAATGTACCAGACAAAGACTTCCACGTACTTTAACCGGGTACAGATTTTTTTATCCTATACGCGTTTATCCTAGTACCCTCCTGCCGTTATGACGAAACGTCATGTGTCATATATTCATTCATAAATACCTCCCGCTATGACATTTTTATCAAAATTACACATTACGATTTTATGCAATAAAAAAACAGTGCATGAGTTTTTCAGGGCGTATAGAAATAATCTATCCCTCTGGATAACTGTTTTGGCGGTAATGAGGCCCATAAACAGTTATTAATCTGGAAGGAATTGTTAACTCGCACCGAAAACACATGTCATATTTATTGTCTAAACCACCAACTTTTTTTTCTATTTCGAGACTGTTTAATATCAATGTGGAGATTGACATCTGATTGGTTGTTTTCTAAAGAAATGAAAATTTAATTTTTTTTTAAAAA
This sequence comes from Panopea generosa, assembly GCA_029582155.1. Lineage (NCBI taxonomy): Eukaryota > Metazoa > Mollusca > Bivalvia > Adapedonta > Hiatellidae > Panopea > Panopea generosa. Next base: position 79,517,970 of record CM055894.1, on the reverse strand, counting down.
AAATGGATTCTGAAAGAAGAGAGATACAGAAGGAAGCGATTTTAAATCTCCCTCTTCTTTTAGTATTACATAACTGATTTTCTAAAATGACATTGATACTGTTGCAAGTCAGTAACCGACGGTGATTTACTCGCCAGTGCGAGTAAAGTCACATGCAGCAGACTACAAAGTTATGTCTGGAGACAAACTTCATAATAAAAAAAAAGATGAAAAATAAAATGGACTTCACTGTGTCAAGGAAAATAAAGCAGGATAACGCTCAATAATATTTACAATTTTATTTTTATGTAGATTCAATACCAAAACAAATTCAATGATCAGAATATTATGTACAGATTCTGTCTCACAATCTTATTTCCTTCTTAAGAAACAAATACTTTTGTTTAACAATGTACCCCAGGGCTCCGTGACCACAACAACAAATATTCACTAATAAATGAGTTATAAAAAACAGTTAGATTTAGATCATAAACATTTGCTCCTGCAACTGATATTATTTTAACAATTAGATAAAAATAACCTTACCAATATAAGTTAAATATATTTGTAAAAAACAACCTTTAGTTTCAAGAATGTAATTTTAAACATTCAAATACATTTAAGAAAACCCCTGCCTGCGCCTCAGCAGAATATCTCGCAAACGAGGCTTAAATGACGTCATTGCCAAACACGAGACTAGAATTAAATCTACATCCGGGTTAACCACAATGTAAATAGACAACAGAATGGTGAACATGAATTAACCCTGAAGGTAGATGAACGTTTTTGTTATTTGCAATAAATAGCAGAACCGATAGACATTATATACGAACAGACAATGCATTTATATTTAAAACAGTGGGTGGGGTACCCGATCACTACAATATTTAACTATTCATTCTGGCTTATTTATGATTTTTTGCCATTTGATTTCATTACTTTTGAATTCATTATGATCCTTTGCATTTTGTTTTTTGGTTTATTTGTTTATCCAAATATTCTCTGTATGCTATGATGAAAAATGTGGCATTGACTTACTATATTGTCTTAAGATATAAAACGTTTGGTACTAAACATAATAAAATCCTTCATAGTCGATCCTTTTTCAGTAAGGTTACAGTTGTCAAATTCATATAAATATTTACATTTAATTTGCTTAAACAATACGTAACTCTGACCATTGTTGAACATGCAGAAATTCCCAGAAGACTTTACGATTCAACATTCACAGTATAATACTCACAACGGTTTGAACAAACTAACTTGCATTTATAAAAATATTTGTGCGTAGGTATTATATATATATATATATATATATATATATATATTTATATAAAGGGAGATAATTAAATTCACAACAACGGAATTTACGATTTTTGGGATCTTTTCAGATGCTCATTCACAATGCATTCACATTCACAAGGGAGATAATTATTTGTGAATAACCAAGACATAAATGTACAGACCAGACTACGGCGAGTGCGCCTAGCTACAATGCAAACCATAGATACAATATCAAGGCCTCTGCCAAACCAATAAATTTGGTGTCGACCATGACTAATATATATATATATATTTTATTTTTTTCTTCACTGGAATGTTTTAAGTTTTTTTATTAATTGTTGATTTTATCGGGATATACTATATTTTGTTCCATTCTTTTTTCTGGAAACATGGCTTCCGAAGTCAAAGTGGCGTCGTCAAACATGATAAGCTGTAAGAGCTTCTTTCACATACTTGTATTGTTATGCATCACACATAGTTTTATATATGTGTTGGTTTCCATGACTTTGTCTTTTAATAAGTTTTTGTATAAAATATTCTTCATCTTAATGTTAATTTGTTATTTTGTCATTGTTAAATTATACAAAAGCATGTTAGTTTTGTCATGTTTATACTTGTGGTTCCTGTTTATATGGTATCTTGACATTTGGTAAATAAAGATGTGAAGTACTTTTGTAGTAAATAATTGTTATATTGAGCCAGTTTAGAACAGCTGTCACCACCTAATCCAAAGAAAATAGATGCAACCCCCACCCCTTCACCACATCCCTACACAAACACTATGCTTAAATTCTGTTTTTATTTCAACTTACTATGATGCATATTTTTACATCAGTTGTGAAACAAGTTATTCCAACTCAATAAAATCTGAAATCTTCCTGAGTAGAGCCAGTTCTAAGCATTTGCGGAAAAAAGTGTCTTGCTCAAGGACACAACATATACCCGTGGCGAAGAATCGACCCAATGAACGTCTGTTACTAAAGTTATTAAATTCCGTACTTCTAAGGGATTTACCGAATGTTTCTAGATTTCCTAATACACATATAAACAACATCATAAACGTTGCTGTAGGGCGTAAAATACCCGTAGCAAAACGTTACAGAGCCTTGTCTAAATAAACTTAAATCTCATTGCTGATATCGTGAGTTCAATTCCTGCTCGGTCCAAATACTTAATTATGGAAAGGAATGTTTTACTCAGATCCATGTACAAGTATGAAATCTGTGTTCACTAGTCAGGCGCGTTGCGTGGCATTCTCAGATATTTTGCTGAGTAATTTTTAAAACCAAAGCCTAAGTTTTTAAAAACATTAAAAGTCGAGAGAAGCAATAGAAATGTAATACGATGGGTACAAAATAGTTTCGGATTTAACTGATCCGTGCATATAGCAACAGTGCTCATTGCTTCTTTTATGTAAAATATCGACCTAATTTAGAATGTGCAGCGAGGTTCGACATTTCCCGAAGTAGGTAAATATTTTTTTATGTAATGTTATCAAGCCCAATGAAGCTTAACATTTGACACGTAACCAGAAGCAACCATTTCTCCTTTAATTTCTAAAATAAAACCTGGGGGAGGCACCCCCAAGCTACAAATAGCGAAAATGGGATCACATTCGCACACCCTGCTCTGAATAACTTGCAAAGTTGTCATGTTACGCCCCGCTAGTAACACTATTTACCATACTGATATAAAACATGTAAGTCTTGAAATCATTGTAGGTATTTGTTTAAATAAATATGTTACATCGAACAAGCACACCTAGGAAAATCAAAATTATAAGGTGAGATGTTGACAATTTAAATTGTTTAACCACAAATGTTCTGTTTTATTGACAAATAATGACACACTCGCATATAACGTTTTTTTTTGTGTTGAAACTGATACTAAACCCAATTCCATTCACAGCCATTCTGTTAAATGTGACAAGGCCTATTATTCTATTCATTTGAATAAATTAAGCCAATGGTGTCTTTGTTTATATGTTTATATTGATTTATATGCTTAAGCATGGCAATGTTTTGATATATGTTACTATTGTTTTAATTTATTTGTTTCTGTTTGAAGATGTCGACCTTTTCTATAACATTAAAAAAATGAAAATATCGTTGTTTAGTCATTTATTAATTTCAATTTTTTTTTCTCAATATTGTTGCATGTTACATTTGAGCAGCTGGGTATGATTAGCTCAGTTGGTAGAGTGTCCTTGAGTTTGAATCCTCCACACCCGGACACGGTTTTCGTGAGGTTGCTGGTTCAATTCCCAATTTGATAGGATGCCTCTAAAACTACACTCATTTCTCATTCTACACAGGCAGGAAGTCGATCACAAATGACCGGTGAGTCTTCATACTAATCGAGCTTAAGTAAGTCAGTATACAATAACTACAACAGGAACGAGGACATTGATACTTGATTAAACTGTTTAATAAAACAATTATATTCGGCCACATCCACAGCCAAGTACATACAAAATAACAACAGACACAGAGAATGATTAGTTGAATATTTAGCGTAATTTTTATGCCATTGAGGGATAACAGACGATCAGTTAACCTAACCACTGTTTACTGGGATCCTAAAAGTTTAACCAGTACTCCAGTACATTGCATGTCACTGATAACTTTCCCACTTAAATCAGCGGTGAGAGACGAATAGTAATGAGACAATGTCCTATATAAATCATCTCGGAGACTGTTGCCGGGCGGGGATTCGAACTCACGATCCCTTGATTGATAGTCAGACGCGTTACCGACTGAGCTATTTGAATCTGACAGACAGAAAGAAGAAATACGGTTGATGCAACGTTGAATTATACATCATATATAAAGTTTCATTTAATATACAGATTTCCTATCTTGCACATGTGGACTATTTAACACCCACATCATTATAAAAATACTGTTTGAACCTCTCGTGATTTTTTGGCAATTTTAGGATACGGTTAGTCGGGTAGGAAGGGGGATAGAAAACAAAAATAATTGAGTGAATATATGTTGCTCTTTATCTTGAGCAAAAGGAACGTGATAATTTATTAAGCCATTTAATGATTGAAGACATCGATTGTTAATATAATAAACTGTATGTATGCATGTATTGATTTGGAAATTTTAGATAAAGAAAAAACAATTGTTTAAACATTTTTATTGACAAGTATATACACATTTACATATAATAATCATTCAAGGAACGTTGAACCTTTGTTTGTATGGAGAGGTAATATTTAAGGAAATATTTTTTTTTAACAAAAATATATCTCCTTATAAAAAAAGTAAAGTTGATAGCCTCATGAAATGCACTGGACATTTTACATAATACACAGGAAATATATATTTTTTGGATTTGAGTTTAAAGCCATTTTCAATACATTGCAGGTTATATATGACATATCCTGTTTTATTGGTTGGGGAAGACCTGGGAATAAATCTGAAAAGAACCATCGTCCTTCCGCAAGTAACTGACAAACTGTCTCATATAAAGATTTCGAAGCGAGCGGGACTCGAACCTACGATTTTGATTAATTGATCAGGACACTTAGCCTTAGACCACTTTGCCACGGTGGACTCTTCACAGGAAAACAACACCATCAGCCATTGTATAAAAAACTATTTACTAACTGGTGTCTACATTACATTTATTTCTTGCTAAATATGTTTCTTATTGAAAATATAATAATACTATACTATAGACACAATATCTTTATTTTAAATATATCCTAAACTGTAAAAGTCTTTAACTTTCTGATACTACTATCAAGTTACTTTAATATGGCATTTCTTCAGATATGCATAACTGTTCGCTATCGGCAGTAATCAACCGTTGTTGCCATTAAGGTTTACGTTGTTTGATAACGTCATTATTTCAAGCCTTATTTGCTCGTCATCTCCTTGGTCCCTGCGTTCATTTGTCTGAGATGGTGTCATATAATCCGGATGTGACGTCATTGTGCCCTGCATGCTAAGGTACTGCGGTTGGCTGTTTGTAGCATCACTCTGTTTACCAGCTGAATCACCGTGCGAGGAGCTATCACCTTAAATGCAGTGTAATATGAATTAACTGTACTGTACTAGCGCTGTCATCGAAACACTAACCTTGCATGACGTGAATTGGGCAAAAAACAAAACAAAAAGTCGATATGAACCGGAACTGAGCCAGTACGACTGCTTTCATTGTTAATCAATACCATAATAAAACATTCTTGAAGTGCTTTGATATTAACTCAGTTAATTATCCCTAGGCCAACGTGACATTCTGTGGACCAATGTCAGGCTTTACAAGATATTTTAATACATAAAAATATTAATGTTTACACATACATATACAATAAATAACACATCTCGCCGCATATACGTTTTATATCATGACCAAAAAGCCATATATTGCCAAACATATGTTCAGTAGTATAAACATACATGCCGTTCCTGACTACAGGTTACCTTATTAGCTATATCCATCAACATATTTAAGTTTTACTGCTTTATCCAACTGACTAGATATTGTCACTATAATGAGTCTGATAGTGTTTGATTAGGTATTGAAATAAGATAATAAACTATAATCAAAATAATGTGTTCAGTATTAAACATATGCTACTACATAATAATAATATTGTTAGTATGGAAATATAGGATATATCATATATCATATTTGCAATAATAAATAAAATAGTGAAATCGTATTATAAAAATATATATGCTAAGTATGAAATATATATGATATTAATTTATCATGTTTTATATTTATCAGTACGTGTAATATTAAACTAAATAAATAAATATCCTATTATGCATTATATCATATGAAAAATTCTATATTATTAAGTTTAATATATAAATGTCCTATAATACATTATTGTATAACATATGAATAGAACTATATAATATACTAAACATATAAATGTTATATAAAACATTATATTATATGAGCAATACGTTATGCTAAGCTGAATATGTAAATGTTATATGAAATATTATATGATATATACAAAACTTTATGATTACCTAAATATATAAATGTCATATGAAACATTATATGATATATACAATTCTTTATGATTACATAAATATATAAATGTTATATGAAACAGTATATGATATGAACAATACGTTACGCTAAGCTAAATATATAAATGTCATATAAAACATTATATGATATGAACAATACTTTATGATTACAAAAATATATAAATGTCATATGAAACAGTATATGATATGAACAAAACGTTATGCTAAGCTAAATATATAAATGTCATATGTTTGAAACATTATATGATATGAACAATACTTTATGATTACCTTAATATATAAATGTCATATGAAACATTATATGATATGAACAATACTTAATGATTACTTAAATGTATAAATGTCATATGTTTGAAACGTTATAAGATGTAAACATTACTTTATGATTGCCTAAATATATAAATGTCATATGTTTGAAACATTATATGATATGAACAATACTTTATGAATACCTAAATTTATAAATGTCATATGTTTGAAACATTATATGATGTGAACAATACTTTACGATTACCTACATATATAACTGTCATGAAACATTATATGATATAAACAACAATACGTTATGCCAAGCTAAATATATATATATCATATAAAACATTATATGATATGAACAATACGTTATGTTAAGCTAAATATATAAATGTCATATAAAACACTTTATGATATGAAGAAGACTTTATGCTAAACTAAATATATCAATGTCATATAAAACATTATATGATATGAACAACAATACATTATACTAAGGTAAATATATAAATATCATAAAACATTTTATGATATGAACAATACGTTATGCTAAGCAAAATATATAAATGTTTTATAAAACATAATATGATATGAGCAAAACTTTATGATTACCTAAATATATAAATGTTATGTAAAACATTATATGATATGAGCAATACTTTATGATTACCTAAATATATAAATGTTATATGAAACATTATATGATATGAGCAATACTTTATGATAACCTAAATATATAAATGTTATATGAAACATTATATGATATGAGCAATACTTTATGATTACCTAAATATATAAATATATATCCTATCAATAATAATATTATACTATATATGAGAAAATACCAATATTACAGAATTGAAATATACTTTGTAATTCACTGTATCATAGTTGTACGTTATACTTAAGAAATAAATCATTGGAGACCTCTTGTTGTAGCATCCGATCGTTGGTTTGAATCTCTACCACCAGAACTTCCATCTCCCTGTCTTACCGCCTGTCCAATATCCACGTAGTTGTCCATACCGTCTGCATAACTCGAGCGTCTTTCATTGTACATAGGTGTTATGTATTGCGTAACGTGTCGCAAACGTCCATTCTCTGATTTAAATAAAATAAAGTATTTAACCAACAGAATGGTATAATATTTCGGCTGCAATCATATGATAAATGTCAGTCGCAGTTATTGTAGGATACCTTGAATAAATTTCACCATGTGATTTTTGTAAATTGTCTTGAAATTAACTCTTATACATTCAACTAATATCATCATAAATATTAGTGATCTACGAGATAACCTTATCCATGTAATCCGTTGACAGCTCAGTAAATTTATATAGATATGAACATATACGTATTTGTTTTCATAAACGTGTTGAAATAGTTATTTAAGTTTTGAATATGATTATTTTATATGATTACAAGTGAAACAGTCTATGGTCATTTTCATCAACACATACATGCACGGTTTAAAGTATTAAACAAAAATCCGCATATTCACAAATTTGATTTTTGTATATTTCATATAAATGTAGTTCGTTTAACTCTTTGATTGAAATATATACAACTGTGTCGTTAATTTTCCCATGGACGTTCATTTTAAATAAAACCAACAGTAATCGAAATTGCAAAGAATCATGACATCAAAACATTTAAATTATGTGCTGATTTGACGTGATGAAGCAACGTTATTAAGAGGAGTGACTATTGTTGTTTCATTCATTACTTAAAGATAAACATAATTTATGTCTGAGCTAGATATACGCGGAACCGGGTACCTTAAATGAATCATGACGTCACAACATTTAAATTATGCACGGATTTGACGTCGCCAAGTGACTTTTGCTATTCTGTTCATTACTTAAAGATTAACGCGAAACCGGATACCTTTTGTTAAACGAGTACAGTTATAAATACATGGAGTGAACAGTATTTGCCGGAGAGTACAGTACTGCTATAACTACATAAAGTGAACTGTATGTGTTAACCAAATACAGTAATAATACAAATACATGGAATGAACTTTATATGTTAACCATTCATGATATATTAACTAACATGTACCGAACACAGTTTGTATGAATCCCATCGGGGTTCAAATACTGCAACATCAACGTTACACACCATTTTATCCACCGCTTCACCATACGGTTGGAAATACATACATGTATCAAAGTTACGTATATATCTTTCGAGTCAAAGTAACTTTAAATATAACTGTAAATAAAAAGGGATGTAAGTCAGATCTACAAACTCACGCTCGTGTTAATGTTCTTGTCGAACATTAAGTATATTTTACATGAAAACAATACTGTTTAAAGTAATGGTTTGATGGACGGCCTCTTACGGAGAGCTTTAATGACAGTTAGGCGTTAAAATATTTGAAATCCTAATGACCTGAGGCAACTAACAATGCAGTCAATTACAAAAGTGAAAAACAATATTTCTCGTTTATATTAACATACGTAACAATTACCTATCTTAATACAGCATCCTTGCATATTGCAGATGTATAGTAATGTGCCCGACAAAATACAGCACACACCTCCTAGTATTGCGATCACAACAATCACACCAATAGACAGACCTTCCACATCCTTTGTGCTGTAAGAGTATAGCAAATCTTATTACATGTGGCTTATTTCTATGATTAACGTCATTGCTTTTTTTACAATTGAAAACAAAAACGTAGACGTAATGTGCAAACAGAACGGCCACCAAACAACTTTTTATTTACTAGTTTTTATGTTCCACTAAGAATGTAATTGCGATGCACGATATCTGATGATCGTATTGATGCATCGGAGGTCTAAAGGTCTTCGCGATGTATTGGAAGTTTCATTTATCACCTGATAAACGCATCGGCGGAAAAGTGAATCGTGATCCATCGGTGCATCGATGAATCGTTACACCTCTACCAAACAGCTTTAACATAACCAGTATATAACCAATATATAAACTGATTATAATAATTACAAGACATACATTTGTATATTCGTACTAAAGCCAAACGAAAGAAAGTCGTCGCTTTGGGAAATCAAAACATAAAGAGTTTAAAAGTTTTAAAAGCGTGTTGCAAATCAACGAACAATGGATTAGAAAAATATGATCAAAGATGTGTATGTCCAAACGGATTGGTGTATAGTTTAAATATAGCATCACAACTAGTAAGAAATGGAAATATATTTGATAGTAGCGTGTATGGTCTCTACATGTTCAATCAACAATTGAGATACTATTTTAGCTAAGCTGTTATACATATGCTACGACCATTTTAGTTCGCACATTTCACGACGTATACTATCTGTTTTATTATATAAATGATATAATATGAAGACTACAATAAAATTCGTAAGCTTCCAGTGATATCTTTTTTAAATGTCAATTAGTTTTTTTTCGTCAAGACTGCCCTTGGCAAACCCCATGCTGTCACGTCTGTATTGCCCGCATTATAGGTATGATATTTTTTATTTGTATTTGTACTGTTCTGATGGCTGTGTCCTTTTAATGTCTCCAGTTGGACACACCATGGATTAATAGAATCACTGCGTTGGAACAGTCAGCAGAAAAAGAAGCTAGTTGGGCGCTCAAGTCTAAAAACTGGTACAGCCGATCTCGCTCATCCTCCAGAGTCACATCATAAGACGAGGCAGTGTAAATGTTTCCCCATCACACTATTCTCTTACACATGTGGCAGCATGAACATGTGTATAAAAGCTCCAGTAAGTATAAACAATAAGTATATATAAAGTGATATGTATTTACTCCTTGTGCTTCGGTTAAAATAATTGTCATCTGACTCCGAATGCATTCATTATACATATATATCAGACTAATAAAAACATTTTTACCACTCCGCCACACTATAAGTATAACATCCCAGACCGATATGATTATTTTAAACAATGAACTCACACTGGGTCCGGAAAGCATAGTTTACAGTAGTCCTGTTTCCCACAAGTTGACTGTACCGATCTTCCCCTTTCCGTGACAAAGATGTTGGTGTCAAACGTAAAGATGCCCCCATTGCTACTGCCGATCTTGATGAAGAAATGAAAACACATTTTGAAAAAAGTGAACTCTTTAAAGGGGCCATGGGATATTTGTCCGTTAGTAACACAGTTAATAATGCATAGACTGTATAATGTTCAATGTGAATGGAGAACATTTAATTGACCAAAAATCTTCGGACATTGTATTTGAAAAAAAACAGATAACATAACGGAACAAAGGGAGAGGCTAGTGGTCAGGCGGGTGCGTCCAGAAAGAAGGGTGAAGTTGGCCGAAATTCCGGCATTAGAACCATCAAACGACCAGCTTCCCCTGAAATGGCCAAACATATATAACGCTGATTTAAAATAGTATATGCTATCTTTTAAATCAGGATGTACCCCTTACACCTATATTCTTCGCAAAACTCCTCTAATATTACTTCCCCAATGTGCAGCTTAATGCCAACTGAAATATATACATGGTTATGTGTAAGTGATACCGACATACCGACTGGTGTCACTCATACAAAAAGAATCACTTTGTTACCTTTTTGTAGTCACTGTCTGTCCCTAGTGTCACCACATATATATGGTAACCAGCCAGGCCGTCTCCGTTAACGTTGTACACAGGGCACATGCATTGATTGTCGTCCAACAGTTTCTGTTTCTTGACGAAATTTACGTACTGCATAAAACAATGTTACGTGTTAATATAAAAAAAAACAAATACTTGTTACACTCTCTGATTCTCTCTTATTTCTATTAATGCTATGAATCAAAGAGCATGCAATTGTATATAAATGAAATAATTCTTATTATGAGACGTATGTAAGTCACAAACATGTTCATTTTCAAACCATCAAAATGTTGCGATATTGTTTGTTATCAGCTTTGGGGTAATGGGTAAACATAAATGGAGTACATGTTTTTAAAAAAAAACTATTGCTTTTCTTTTCTGAGAGTTTCTGGGAGTATAAGCATATGCTAGTTTGTATTACAGTATTTGTAAACATCGCTTGGCATTAGTTTGTTATGTTATAAAATATAGGCATTTTCAAGAAATATGATATATTTAAAATAATTTGATAATAACGTCGGTTTCAAAATATTACATTGGACGTATAATCGAAAATGAGGAATAGAAAAATATGTTGCTTATTTCATTCTACATATGTATTTAAAAACATTATCAATATGTTTTAAACCAAATTAATAATATTGTTTCTTTCATTTATAAAGTCATCGCTTAAAGGGAATATATATCATATTTCAACATTTTAAAATTGGCAAACACTACTTTCCCTATATAACATGCCTATATAAATCAAGAACCCCCTATTGCTGAAAGGATGCATATTTAAACATGCCAAAATAATATTGAAACCGAATTTTATAACTTCAGCTACGCGCCTAGGTTAGACTAAAATACATTCCCGCTTAAAAGTGCACATTTTTTTACGTATTAAATGAGTCACGTGATTTCAGTTTGATTTCAATTTGATCGTTACACAGGTTAACATGTAGTTACAATTGTTTATCTAAAAAGTGTCCAAACGACGATGCGAAGGTCGTCAAACAGTATTAATGTGCAGTCTTTTTTAGAATGGGGATTAACACTCCAAGTTAAATATCATTTTTTCACCTTTTGATTGATTTGATATCCTAAACCATTGGGACTTTATTTATTAATACTAATGGGAGGCTTTCTATCCATTTTAAAAATAATTCTATTTTTCTTTAGACAATTACAGAGTCCTTCCCCCCCCCCCCTTTAAACTGTATTCTGTTGCAGTCAAAATTGACTGAGCCCCAAGGAACTAGAAATAACAACGATATTAAGATAAGTGTGGCGTTGTGTTTTACAGAAAATAGCAGACTCGGTTTTAATTAATGTTGTTACATCAAACTAGCATATGCTTATTTGTTTTGTTTCAAACTCAATTAATTTCGTATCTCTAATTAAAATGTTTACATTAAAAAAAATCACTATAGATTTAGTTGATATTTTAGAAATATTACAATATCGTTTTCTTATAGTTAGAAACACATTGACATAGTTTTTAGATTTCAAAGAGAAAAAAGAAAACAGCAGAGTCGACTATATTCTCGAAGGGTAATGAGATATACAACATTACTCAAGCTCCCTGGCAGATAGACAGACATATAACTTTTATAACCTCTGACGTATTATTCCGCAATTCTTCACATAGTGTTGTAGAACCGCCACAATAAAAGTCCAGTGCCTGTTTTGCACCAAATAGGAGCGTCATAACAGCCTTCTCGATAAATGGTGACCACGCCTCTATCTTATAGTTTGATGTATGTGCATCCAGTGATTCCAAACCGCTACAACATAATTTCAAATTTTATAAGTCATATATTGCATACACAACCCGATTATCACGATAGAATTGATTAATATTATTTTATTTTAACTTGATTGCGATGTCAACCCTCAGCGTCCGTTTCCTGGGTAACCAGTACTGGATGTTGTTTATGAGGGCCATAGAGTCAAACTCGGGAAAACACCTTAAGTGACGTAGTAGTATAAGCCAACGACTTAATGGACATTCGTCTTTACTTTCAAAATCATGTGTTTATTAAAAATTAATGCTATTACAAATTTATTCAACTATTGAATTAAAGGAAAACAATTTATTTAACGTTTTATAAATGATATGCAGACACAAGCACAAGTATTATACAAAGTGTTAAGTGTAATCATCAGTATAATAATTTACGAAGCAATGTATCTTGCTAAAATACTTACGTGCATTTTTGTCCAGATGTCTTATTATAACTCCATTTGTAATAACATTGAAAGTAATTTTCCATATATGGTCTGATCCATAGGTCAATATTTGATCCATCTGGTTTCAGTTTTTTCATGTGATCTTTAAATTTTTCATTGATTGACAATTCCGATGAAACAGTAATAGTACCGAGTAACTTCTTGAATTTATTTACTTTGATCCGTGTACCCCAACCTTCAGAAGCAATAAAAAGAAATTCATGTTGAGATACATCGTCATTTAGACCTTTGATAAGCTTTTTGATCTGGTATGAATTAATGAACAGCACTACAGTCTTAACGTCACTGTTCAGTCGAAGTTTGCTTACTAAATCAGAAGAGGTAGTAAAGTCCGAAACATCGATTGGATTTTCTGCAACACAAATACCCATAACATGAGCTTCGCGTAGAATGTTGTCTCTACCGCCTTCGCCATACGATGTTTTACTGAAAACCAATTGTATTAAATTAGATCCCAATTCTTTGACAATCTTGAGTATTGCCATTGCTTGTTTATTGTCGGGTGTAGGAACTCTTACAAAATATGGATACAGTGTACGGCTACTCAGAACGTCCGCTGTTGCACCGTACGCTATTTGCGGTGCTCTTAAACGTGTAGTTATAGCGGCCATTGCCATCGAAACATCACTCGTCCACCCCCCTATGTATCCAAGAATCTTGTCCTTTACCTGACTTAAAGCAGTGCTCCCTCCAAAAACACCACGCCGCTGCATTGACAGAATCTTTTCTTGAGCGATTTGTGGATCGTTACAACTGTCAATAATAACCACGCCTATTTCAGCGTCCGGTATCCTAGTTTTATAGATGCTTTTCGCCTCGGCTACAGCGAATCTGACTGCCTCCGCCACATCTAACCCACCTTGGTTTATGTCACCGCACTGCAATGGCGTTGGTCCAATATCGTGGATAGGTACAATAGCTACTATGTACAAATCTCCTGGTACTAGTAAATATGTGTCGCGATTTCTGTCCGAGCATGAGGCACAGAAGTATCCATCAGGACACAACGGAGTTCGTAAGTTAGGCCACGCATATTCGTTACCGTCTCCGTCGTAATCTTTTATTTTTGACTTGTGAACAATTAGTCCATTTTTGTGACTGAAATCAGCAACCTTAAAAAATATTTATAATGATTGTTTGAGGTACTAGACAGCACATAGACCCGTATTATGGTACATAATTTACTTAAATAATTGTCAGCGTCATTTTAAAATACATAAAAGTCGAATTAATTGGTTTAATACAAAATATGGAAGGTTAGCTTGTTTTCTATACTATAATAATAGTTCTTATTACACATTTGGATTTCGTCTATTCTTTATAAAATAATGTCTGGATTTTCTAATTAAGAAGAAATAAATAAATCACATTATTATAAAAGTTTTTAAAGCATGAATGTGTCCGCTGACAAAAATCCACTAGTTTGATGACCAGCTTGTTTTTGAAGAATAAATCCTCAAAAGCCCTTACATACACCCGTTTGTTCAAATCCAATGAAAGTTGAATTTGTAACACAAGTCATCTTTTGATGAAATTTATCTATACACGCATCTGCTCTACTTATCTTCAGAAAAATATGGATCATTTTAAAATATTCTAAACAAGATTTCATAGGATATTCTTAAGCGTAAAAACAATTTAACGAAATATAAAAAGGGGCACAACTCTGTAGTGAGATGTTAACTACATAATAGAGTGTCTTGGAAGTACAGACACACATTGACGGCAGACTCGGATTAATCGAGTCTGTTTATGAGGGATAGTGGTATTTGCAAAACCAGTCGCGACACGTCCCTTAAAACCAGCCTTAACAGAAATATGTGTGTGAGCAAGGCTAAGTTGGCTCCATGATTCTCAGGAACCAGAATTAATAATCAACATTGAGTGAAAGTACCGGAAAGATTCCACGTTAATAAATCAACTTGAGGATATCAATTCACCCAGTTACATGCACACGACAAAAATTATATACAAATGTGACATAGCGACATAAGCTGTATTTCAGGAAGTTGCTTAGCGACATAGTGAAATATTCTAAGTTACCAACAGATGACTCGACAAACAATTTATTTTAAGGAATAATCACCTAACTTTATAGATGAAAGTTGTATAAATTATCTACATGTTTACATTATCTACAAGTAAAAAGTTGTAATATCCTTTTATGTGTGCCTTAATTCCGTCTCTATTTTGAAACTCTTGTTAATGTTTGAAAGGTATCATATATCGTGGTCATATATGACAAAAAATGTAACAAATCGAAATGTATGTTCTAAGAATTGTTATTACTATTTCATAAGCTAGCGTGACTTTACTATGTTTGCTAAAATTAAAAAAAAAAAAAAATATGCATTTCTTTATATAACTTTATATTCGTCTGCATTTAAAGAAGCGATTTCAACATTGCATAGTGTCCCTTGTATTTATAAAGCTTCTTTTGTGTGAAAGAAATATATTAACAAACATATAAATCGATTCATAAAGCATACCTTGACAAAACAAGTTGTTCCTGATTGCTTGTCGCAAACCTGATGGTTATAAAGCTCATATAACGGAAAAATCTCGGGAATCGATACGTCGGTCAAACCTCTAAACGATACAACGAGATTGGGTTCTCTGAATTCCGGAATTCTGACATCGGCGAAATCATTATCAAACGTTACTGTAAGATTATTCATCACCTGAATGAAATCCCTTCTTGGTGCAGTGTACACTGCATCACATATTTCAGGACCTCCACAATTACGTTTATTAACGATCTGAAATACCTTGCTCATCACAAATGTGGCTTGAATTGCATACTGGTTGTACATCGATGCGGGAATCTGTCAAAGTGAAGTTTTATACTAGTATGCAATATTATAATATATATCATTGTGTAAAGAAATAGTCATTAAACATTACGTATGTATGCACAATAGATAATACATGCTCATGTACCGATTCATACTTATAATTACAGTTTTTACAGTTTATTGATTTATTTAAGCCAAATATGGCCCATGAACATGCATACAATAATACACAAATGATAAGTACATGTATAGATGGCAGACATTTTATAAATGCATTAATAATAACTACAACTGTTTTAATATTTATAATTAAATTGGTTAATGTGTTCACCTTTTAAATAGATCTTGGTTTTAGTGATGTTACATAACGTTACGAATTTATTGGGAGAGATAAATTGGTTCCGTTTCTGTCCTAAAACTTTATCAATGCAAATACACGTAAATGCCCGTTTCAAGGAATACTTTTTTAACTTACATTCTCCTTTTGAACCTCATTTTATTGATAAGAGTTGATGTTTTTTCTCAATTCGAATGATTTATATATATAAATCCCTATCAGTTTTACAACTGGTTTGTTTGTACATGTTATCAGTTCTGCAAACTTAGAATAACATGTTTTTTTTCCAGTAATACCTTTTAATGTACATTTCTCGTAACTCATCAAAACATTTGCACTCAATTACGAAATGATATTCGTCTTCTAAGACATTGCATTTTCTGTCCTGAAATGGCACATGATTTGGTTTTGTCCATCTACCACATTCGACCTCTGATCTATGGGATGAAAGCCTTAATCTACTCATAGCTTTTCGATATTTTGTTATATTTAATATGTCAAGATATGATTTAAAATCGAAATGATACCTCCGTTTTCGCCGCATCTAACGAACGATCAGTTAACTCTCACCGTCGAGCTAGTTTATTCGACCCTTCTTTTGTGTGAGACAGTTTACCGGATACTTGTTAAAGTTTAGGACAGCGGTGATATTCAGGTATATTTATATATATATCTCAATCAATAAAACCAGTATGGATGACATAAACTATGTGGAAAACAGTGTAAGTAATATAATTTATTTATAATGTAGGATTTGCTAAATTGGTATTGGTTAAATTGGATCAACTGATAATCAGATAGATTAATAATGTTATATAATATATGAAGAAAAAAAACCATTGGAAACAGTTAATGCTTCCAAGGGATAGTCGCTTAATTGCGGTTATAAATAATCAGTGTTTCTTCTTCTTAAAAATGTTTCGTTATTCAATGCTCATTGATTAATTTGAATAGCATTATTGATGTATTTTGAAAAAGTATTGTCATGTCTAAATTGTGAATTTAAAAAAAGTGATGCTTGAAAATTTGAGTATGAATACATGATTTTCACTTCATCAACAGAGAACACACTGAATAGAAAACAAACTTTTATATGCCACATCACCCATTTTCTCATCATGTTTTGGTAGTGTAGAAGTTGACAAACACTTAAATGTAAGTTTAGTTTCTTTCATTCGAGTCCTTTAATGAATGACAAGCTTGCAAACGTTTTTTTTTACTATAAAATCAATAACGAAAATCAATGATGGACTCACATCTGAAGCATATGTTACTTAATGTATTACATGTATAACAGCTCGTTAATTATTTGAAACTAAAGATTTTGGTCACCTATTTCAGATATATTTAATTATAGTATAGGAAGTATATTTGATATTCCATTCCAGTGCATGGATGATGCATTACATTCCCTGAAAATGATTTGCCCTGTAGCAATTATGAAACTAGATGGTTGTTATCGGGTCTTTGACTCTTGGAGATCATACCTGATGTTGTGTTCTGATGAAATAGGATTATGGTCTAGCACAACAGTGTTTAAAAGCTATGCTTAATTATGGAACATTGCGTGGAAGTTTCTTTCGAAAATCAGTGGGTATGATTTGATAAATTGAGCTTTCATGGCATACCAATTTAAACAAAAGTTAAATGACACCAAAAAAGAAGATACCAGAGTCACTCTCCATGTACAAAACAACAATTAACATATATCTACAAATGTATGCAGAATTAATCTAAAACCTTGACACATGCAGAACTGCAGTTTCAGTTAATTCTATCAAATATTGAATGTATTAATGCTTCTAATGCCATGCATGAGCTCTAGTGGTCATGTTATTGTCATCATTATTAACACCCTGGAATCACACATGGGTACCACACATATGAACAAAATATGATAAAATGGACATGACACCACTTTGTTATCTGAAAATAGCACAAGAAACACTGGACACTATTGTATCCATTGAGCCTGAACTAAGCATGTGATCGGAGACTGAGAATCTAGTGATATTGTACCAGTATCTTTGTTAGAAACCTTTATATAAATTATGATATTATAGAACCTGATGACTCAGTTTCAGATATATATATATATTATTTAGTTTGTGACCTGAATATAACCTCACTTAATTTGAAAGAAAACTAAACCATGATGATGTTTTTGTGTATCCACATTGAGAAAATCAGATTCAAAAGGATATGAAAACAGTTCTAGTAAAATCAAGAAAACAAAAACGAGTAGACCAAGATTGAAAAAAATGCTGTTAAGACTGAATGTATGTGTGATAGATTTAGGGAAAGAATTGGTAGGCGGTAATAACATTGTGGGTGAAGATAATACAAGTAGTGGTTATCACATTATAAATGGTGATGGTACTGTAGATGTTGATGGTGGCAGTATGATATATTGTCATATTCTGAGTGACAATTGCTTGGTATGTAGTGATTGTAGGGTAAATGGTTGCAGTTTGGTAGTTAGTTAGCAACCACATAATGAGTGGTGATGATACAGTAGGTAGGGTATTTTATAAAGGTATTGAGGACATTGTTGATGTTGGTAATTTAAGTGATAACAGTAGGCGATGGTACTGTAGGTGGTTGAGTATGGTTGATTGTGATACTTTTGTTGATGGTAATTGCTTAGAAGGCGGTAGATGACACTGTTGTAAGGGATGGCACTGTGGATGAGAATGGTAAGTTTGTGATAAAGGTAAGGTTGGGCTTGATGGTATGACAGGTAACATGCAATGAGGTCATGGTAAGTTTTGATGGAAAGGTAGGTAGATGTGACGGTATTGTAGGTGGTGATTGTACTGTATGTAATGAAAGAGTGGTTGTGGTGACAGAAGGGTCGATGATGAAAGTATAGTAAATTGTGAAAGTAGGGTAGGTGGTAAGAATAATTTCTCTCAATAATTTGTTTTTCATTTGGAAAACAAATGTTTGAATTGTGAAGTAGCTGAATTTTGATTTCTGCTTAGTAAGGTAGAAAAGTCCTGATCTTAAATAATGTATAGAATCAAACATAAATAGTACAATAGAAAGTAATATCCAGCAGTTTTATTTGCTATTTTATGCACCCATTTTAACTCAAAATGCTCCACAAGTGTCAATTAGGATAAAAATATGATTTAAGTAATATTTTTAAATTATAAAAAGTAAGCAAACATTTATATATATGTCTTGTTATTTATTTTACAAGAATCTAATTCAAGTTAGAATACTTTTGCATTATAAATTATAGGATAAAGAAAAACAAATACTCTTCCATAACATTTGCTGCAGAATAAGATACTTTTAACTCGCAAAACTATTCCAACTTGACAAATGTGTTATAAAATCAAAATTAATTACATTTGATGACATACTGTTGTTGTTGTTTATTTATGTGGTGTTTAAGATTTGTATATGAAAAGACAATATTATAAAGCCAATATTGCAACTGCAAGTTTTTTCCACCTCCTGTTTAATTTCGGAAATTTGAGTTAGAATAGTCTTGCGCCGAGCCCTTGATATATATAATTGTTATTTAATTGGGATAATGCGATTTTAGAAGACAACTTAAACTATCATAATGACAGAAAGACGAAATAAAAATACGATTGATAATTTTTCATAATAGAATGCACTTCAACCATTTACAAAATATCTTTCAAAAATATAGACTCATTTGAAGGTTTGCATAAATACATGCAATTTTACAAACCAATCCCTCAGGATAACACACTCAATATATATTAACAGGATACAGTGGGGGCATTATATACAATTACAATACAATTGTATTGGATGAATGCAAAATCCTTTATATTGCTGGCGTTGCTATTCATTTAAATTAACTGCATACTAGTCTATCGTGTTGCAGTTTCCTGAAGAATATATAGATATATTTTGAACTTATTTATTTTACTTCGATTGTGAAACAAGTTCTTACAACTTAGACAAATCACGCTCGAAGTCTTCCTTGGTAGAACCAGTACAAAGCATATGCAGAAAAAGTGTCTTGCTCAAGGACACCACACATAGCCGTAGCGGAGGACCGAACACACGACCCGCCGATCATGGGTTCGGTGTTCTACCACTGAACCACGCGCTCCACATATTACTTTGTTAATTTTAATATAGTTTTTGTAGTTTTGTTTTCTCTTGTATATATCTTTTTAAAAGTATCGTCTTGAGAGATAGAACTAGGGAGAAAGATGCATATAATTATACCTATTGTTTATGATTATATTAATTAACTAATTATTAAACTGAATAATAAATCATACGTATTTAATTCCTAAAAATAGTTACTTTTCATTAACAGTAATTGATTACTCTATGCATTATATATTTCCCGTTTTCCAATAACAATCATGCAGTAATTAATATATGCGTTTCAAATTATCTAATAACTTTCCAGAATTTTATTAAAATACCAAATAATCAATGATATTATTTTTAAAATTAATGTGGGGCCGGATTTTCCAAGGACGTTTCATCCAGGGGCCGGATTAATAACGGGGCTGGATTTACATGGGGCCGGATATTCTATAACTCCCGGTATTGAGGTTTGAAGGAAAATGTATCGTAATTTGTCGTTATTTTAGTAGCAGTATACAATTTCTTTAATCACAAGTACTTCAATAATTTTAAACACAAATCTATGGGAATGGTATTGTTTTGATTACAATTTCATTCTGCAATGTAAGAGTTTTGATTTGTATTCCTGATATGAATGGAAGTTAAGATAACTGAAAACGAAATATTGCGAGATTTTGTGCGAATTCGTAAGCGTTCACAAAATCTCAATCAGTTGCCATGCCTTCTCTATATAATTCCTTTGCAGCAGCATTTTCACCATTCACACTAACATGCACTTTTACATAAGGATATTAATAAGAAACATCTGACAAATTAAACGGTAAAAAACTCTAAAAATTTGGAAAACAGTGTAGAATTGGATGCTTTTTATATAAATAAGAATTTTAGTAATGATCTAAATATTCAGTGTTATACATGTAATACCTTAAAATCATATCGAATTTGTAGTGATGTGTGTCTGAATAATATTTAATATAGAATAATGTTGTATTTGTAGTATAAAAAGTGATGCTAGTAAGAATTTACTTCATACAACTAACCTTCTGTTCGAAATCTTCTTCCAAAACAGCCATGCAAGTATTGTTTTCATATTGCTTTGCTAGCTCGCATTTGAAGTTTTCATTATAAAAGTCCCTTAACCAAGGAGGTGTTAAGCTTGTGTTATAAGCATTTTGCATGTCTGAGAAGGTATTCGTCCAGTAATCCTGAAACTCCATTATTGTTTTCTTCGGAGGGTTCAACACATATATCCCTTTCGATATATTACTTTGATGACCTTCAATGTATCCACCTGCCTCAGACAACAAGAAAACCGGACGTGTAACATTGGGCATACGTTCCAATATGTTCTCTGTTGCTTTGAGGACTGCATCAGCTATTATATAACTCCCAAAGATAAGCATTCCAGCCACTGGTATGGGTGCTGCAATGACTTTGGTTGATAAAGTCTCTTCAATAAGTGATATGTTGTTGTTTGGGTCGAAAGCAACTTGTACAGGAACGCAAGCTTTATTTGCTATTTTCAGTTTATCAAGAAAAGCAGTTTTTGCTCCACGACCGTACACATTATCTTCATACACAACTGCAACATATGTCCAGTTAAATGTCTCAACAAACGCCTGAGTTACCTGAAAAGACAAAAATGAAAAGAAAAAAAATACTCGGATAATTTCGCCCTATGGTTGATTAATAATTTCTAAATTAAACAGGCTTTCATAAAGAGTAACACATCGATAAAATTTAGCAGAAATGGTTATTTAATCCCGGCTTTTTAGTATTTTGCTTTAATAAAATACCCACTCTTCACAGAATCCATCATTAGTTTGAGATGGCAGTGTGAGTTTTAAACGGTATATTTTGTATTGTTTCTTGGATGTAACACTGGAATATTTGCAAGTTTGTACTTAGGGGCTGTTATTTTTATACAGCGGCCAATGGGAAATTGATCAGTCGACCACAAACCCGAATATGTGCATCTAGGTAGCATACAGTCGCCCCCTTGTTACTTTTGTACAGCGGAAAAGTGATAAGTCGACTACAAACCCAAGAATGTTCATATGAGTAGCATACAGTCGCTTGTTTGTTACTTTTGTACAGCGACCTATGGGAAAGTTGATGATATGACCACAAACCCTAGAATGTTCATATCAGTAGCATACAATCGCTTGTATGTTACTTTTGTACAGCGACCTATAGGAAAATTGATAAGTCGACCACAAACCCGAGAATGTTCATATAAGTAGCATACAGTCGCTTGTATGTTACTTTTGTACAGCGACATATGGGAAAATTGATAAGTCGACTACACACCCGAGAATGTTCATATAAGAAGCATACAGTCGCTTGTATGTTACTTTTGTACAGTGGCCTATGGGAAAGTTGATGAGTCGACCACAAACCCAAGAGTGTTCATATAAGTAGCAAACAGGGGCTTGTGTGTTACTTTTATACAGCGACCTATGGGAAAGTTGATGAGTCGACCACAAACCGGGGAATGTTCATATAAGTAGCATACAGTCGCTTGTGTGTTACTTTTGTACAGCGACCTATGGGAAAGTTGATGAGTCGACCACAAACCCGAGAGTGTTCATATAGGTAGCATACAGTCGCTTGTATGTTACTTTTGTACAGCGACCTATGGGAAAGTTGATGAGTCGACCACAAACCCGAGAGTGTTCATATAAGTAGCATATAGTCGCTTGTGTGTTATTTTTGTACAGAGACCTATGGGAAAGTTGAGTCGATCACATTCCCCGAGAATGTTCATATAAGTAGCATACAGTCGCTTGTGTGTTACATTTGTACAGAGACCTATGGGAAAGTTGATGTTTCGACCACAAACCCGAGAATGTTTATATAAGTAGCATATAATCGCTTCTATGTAACTTTTATACAGAGACCTATGGGAACGTTGATGAGTCGACCACAAACCCGAGAATGTTCATATAAGTAGCATACAGTCGCTTGTATGTACTTTTGTACAGAGACCTATGGGAAAGTTGATGAGTCGACCACAAACCCGAGAATGTTTATATAAGTAGCATACAGTCGCTTCAATGTCACATTTGTACAGAGACCTATGGGAAAGCTGATGAGTTGACCACAAACACGAGAATGTTCATATAAGTAGTATACAATCTCTTCTATGTCACATTTGTACAGAGACCTTAGGAAAAGTTGAGTCGATCACAAACCCGAGAATGTTCATATAAGTAACATACAGTCGCTTGTGTGTTACTTTTGTACAGAGACCTATGGGAAAGTTGATGAGTCGACCACAAACACGAGAATGTTTATATAAGTAGCATACAATCGCTTCTATGTAACTTTTGTACAGAGACCTATGGGAAAGTTGATGAGTCGACTACAAACCCGATAATGTTCATATAAGTAACATACAGTCGCCCCTATGTTACTTTTGTACAGAGACCTATGGGAAAGTTGATGAGTCGACCACAAACCCTAGAATGTTCATATAAGTAGCATACAGTCGCTTGTGTGTTACTTTTGTACAGAGACCTATGGGAAAGTTGATGAGTCGACTACGAACCCGAGAATGTTTATATAAGTAGCATACAGTCACTTGTGTGTTACTTTTGTACAGCGACCTATGGGAAAGTTGATGAGTCGACCACAAACCCGAGAGTGTTCATATAAGTAGCATACAGTCGCTTTATGCTACTTTTGTACAGCGACCTATGGGAAAGTTGATGAGTCGACCACAAACCCGAGAATGCTCATATAAGTAGCAAACAGTTGCTTTTATGTTACTTTTGTACAGCGACCTATGGGAAAGTTGATGAGTCGACCATAAACCCGAGAATGTTCATATAAGTAGCATACAGTGGCTTGTATGTTACTTTTGTATAAAGACCTATGGGAAAGTTGACGAGTCGACCACAAACCCGAGAATGTTCATATTAGTAGCATACAGTCGCTTATGTGTTACTTTTGTACAGAAACCTATGAGAAAGTTGATGAGTCGACTACAAACCCGAGAATGTTCATATAAGTAGCATACAGTCGCGTGTATGTTACTTTTGTACAGCGACCTACGGGAAAGTTGATGAGTCGACCATAAACCCGAGAATGTTCATATAATAAGTAGCATACAGTCGCTTGTGTGTTACTTTTGTATAACGACCTATGGGAAAGTTGACGAGTCGACCACAAACCCGAGAATGTTCATATAAGTAGCATACAGTCGCTTTATGCTACTTTTGTACAGCGACCTATGGGAAAGTTGATTCGTCGACCACAAACCCAAGAATGATCATATAAGTAGCAAACAGTCGCTTGTATGTTACTTTTGTACAGCGACCGATGGGAAAGTTTATGAGTTGACCATCAACCCGAGAATGTTCATATAATAAGTAGCATACAGTCGCTTGTATGTTACTTTTGTATAACGACCTATGGGAAAGTTGACGAGTCGACCACAAACCCGAGAATGTTCATATAAGTAGCATACAATCGCTTGTGTGTTACTTTTGTACAGAGACCTATGGGAAAGTTGACGAGTCGACCACAAACCCGAGAATGTTTATATAAGTAGCATACAATCGCTTCTATGTAACTTTTGTACAATGACTTATGGGAAAGTTGATGAGTCGACTACAAACCCGATAATGTTCATATAAGTAACATACAGTCGCCCCTATGTTACTTTTGTACAGCGACCTATGGGAAAGTTGATGTGTCGACCACAAACCCGAGAATGTTCATATAAGTAGCAAACAGTCGCTTGTATGTTACTTTTGTACAGAGACCTATGGGAAAGTTGATGAGTCGACCACAAACCCGAGAGTGTTCATATAAGAAGCGTACCATCGCTTGTGTGTTACTTTTGTACAGAGACCTATGGGAAAGTTGATTCGTCGACCACAAACCCGAGAATGTTCATATAAGTAGCATACAGTCGCTTGTGTGTTACTTTTGTACAGAGACCTATGGGAAAGTTGATGAGTCGACTACAAACCCGAGAATGTTTATATAAGTAGCATAATGTCGCTTTAGTGTTACTTTTGTACAGCGACCTATGTGAAAGTTGATGAGTCGACCACAAACCCGAGAGTGTTCATATAAGTAGCATACAGTCGCTTTATGCTACTTTTGTACAGCGACCTATGGGAAAGTTGATGAGTCGACCACAAACCCGAGAATGCTCATATAAGTAGCAAACAGTTGCTTTTATGTTACTTTTGTACAGCGACATATGGGAAAGTTGATGAGTCGACCATCAACCCGAGAATGTTCATATAAGTAGCATACAGTGGTTTGTATGTTACTTTTGTATAAAGACCTATGGGAAAGTTGATGAGTCGACCACAAACCCGAGAATGTTCATATTAGTAGCATACAGTCGCTTATGTGTTACTTTTGTACAGAAAAATATGGGAAAGTTGATGAGTCGACTACAAACCCGAGAATGTTCATATAAGTAGCATACAGTCGCTTGTATGTTACTTTTGTACAGCGACCTATGGGAAAGTTGATGAGTCGACCATAAACCCGAGAATGTTCATATAATAAGTAGCATACAGTCGCTTGTATGTTACTTTTGTATAACGACCTATGGGAAAGTTGACGAGTCGACCACAAACCCGAGAATGTTCATATAAGTAGCATACAGTCGCTTTATGCTACTTTTGTACAGCGACCTATGGAAAAGTTGATTCGTCGACCACAAACCCAAGAATGTTCATATAAGTAGCAAACAGTCGCTTGTATGTTACTTTTGTACAGCGACCTATGGGAAAGTTGATGAGCTGACCATAAACCCGAGAATGTTCATATAATAAGTAGCATACAGTCGCTTGTATGTTACTTTTGTACAGCGACCTATGGGAAAGTTGATGAGTTGACCATAAACCCGAGAATGTTCATATAATAAGTAGCATACAGTCGCTTGTATGTTACTTTTGTATACCGACCTATGGGAAAGTTGACGAGTCGACCACAAACCCGAGAATGTTCATATAAGTAGCATACAGTCGCTTGTGTGTTACTTTTGTACAGAGACCTATGGGAAAGTTGATGAGTCGACCACAAACCCAAGAATGTTTATATAAGTAGCATACAATCGCTTCTATGTAACTTTTGTACAGAGACCTATGGGAAAGTTGATGAGTCGACTACAAACCCGATAATGTTCATATAAGTAACATACAGTCGCCCCTATGTTACTTTTGTACAGCGACCTATGGGAAAGTTGATGTGTCGACCAGAAACCCGAGAATGTTCATATAAGTAGCAAACAGTCGCTTGTATGTTACTTTTGTACAGATACCTATGGGAAAGTTGATGAGTCGACCACAAACCCGCGAGTGTGCATATAAGTAGCATACAGTCGCTTGTGTGTTACTTTTGTACAGAGACCTATGGGAAAGTTGATGAGTCGACCACAAACCCGAGAATGTTCATATAAGTAGCATACAGTCGCTTGTGTGTTACTTTTGTACAGAGACCTATGGGAAAGTTGATGAGTCGACTACAAACCCGAGAATGTTTATATAAGTAGCATACAGTCGCTTTAGTGTTACTTGTGTACAGCGACCTATGGGAAAGTTTATGAGTCGACCACAAACCCGAGAGTGTTCATATAAGTAGCATACAGTCGCTTTATGCTACTTTTGTACAGCGACCTATGGGAAAGTTGATGAGTCGACCACAAACACGAGAATGCTCATATAAGTAGCAAACAGTTGCTTTTATGTTACTTTTGTACAGCGACCTATGGGAAAGTTTATGAGTCGACCATGAACCTGAGAATGTTCATATAAGTAGCATACAGTGGCTTGTATGTTACTTTTGTATAAAGACCTATGGGAAAGTTGACGAGTCGACCACAAACCCGAGAATGTTCATATTAGTAGCATACAGTCGCTTATGTGTTACTTTTGTACAGAAACCTATGAGAAAGTTGATGAGTCGACTACAAACCCGAGAATGTTCATATAAGTAGCATAGAGTCGCTTGTATGTTACTTTTGTACAGCGACCTATGGGAAAGTTGATGAGTCGACCATAAACCCGAGAATGTTCATATAATAAGTAGCATACAGTCGCTTGTATGTTACTTTTGTATAACGACCTATGGGAAAGTTGACGAGTCGACCACAAACCC
Source organism: Panopea generosa (assembly GCA_029582155.1). NCBI lineage: Eukaryota > Metazoa > Mollusca > Bivalvia > Adapedonta > Hiatellidae > Panopea > Panopea generosa. Next base: position 79,490,281 of record CM055894.1, on the reverse strand, counting down.
GAGAATGCTCATATAAGTAGCATACAGTCGCTTTATGCTACTTTTGTACAGCGACCTATGGGAAAGTTGATTCGTCGACCACAAACCCAAGAATGTTCATATAAGTAGCAAACAGTCGCTTGTATGTTACTTTTGTACAGCGACCTATGGGAAAGTTGATGAGCTGACCATGAACCCGAGAATGTTCATATAATAAGTAGCATACAGTCGCTTGTATATTACTTTTGTACAGCGACCTATGGGAAAGTTGATGAGTTGACCATCAACCCGAGAATGTTCATATAATAAGTAGCATACAGTCGCTTGTATGTTACTTTTGTATACCGACCTATGGGAAAGTTGACGAGTCGACCACAAACCCGAGAATGTTCATATAAGTAGCATACAATCGCTTCTATGTAACTTTTGTACAGAGACCTATGGGAAAGTTGATGAGTCGACTACAAACCCGATAATGTTCATATAAGTAACATACAGTCGCCCCTATGTTACTTTTGTACAGCGACCTATGGGAAAGTTGATGTGTCGACCACAAACCCGAGAATGTTCATATAAGTAGCAAACAGTCGCTTGTATGTTACTTTTGTACAGAGACCTATGGGAAAGTTGATGAGTCGACCACAAACCCGAGAGTGTTCATATAAGTAGCATACAATCGCTTGTGTGTTACTTTTGTACAGAGGCCTATGGGAAAGTTGATGAGTCGACCACAAACCCGAGAATGTTCATATAAGTAGCATACAGTCGCTTGTGTGTTACTTTTGTACAGAGACCTATGGGAAAGTTGATGAGTCGACTACAAACCCGAGAATGTTTATATAAGTAGCATACAGTCGCTTTAGTGTTACTTGTGTACAGCGACCTATGGGAAAGTTTATGAGTCGACCACAAACCCGAGAGTGTTCATATAAGTAGCATACAGTCGCTTTATGCTACATTTGTACAGCGAACTATGGGAAAGTTGATGAGTCGACCACAAACCCGAGAATGCTCATATAAGTTGCAAACAGTTGCTTTTATGTTACTTTTGTACAGCGACCTATGGGAAAGTTGATGAGTCGACCATAAACCCGAGAATGTTCATATAAGTCGCATACAGTGGCTTGTATGTTACTTTAGTATAAAGACCTATGGGAAAGTTGACGAGTCGACCACAAACCCGATAATGTTCATATTAGTAGCATACAGTCGCTTATGTGTTACTTTTGTACAGAAACCTATGGGAAAGTTGATGAGTCGACTACAAACCCGAGAATGTTCATATAAGTAGCATAGAGTCGCTTGTATGTTACTTTTGTACAGCGACCTATGGGAAAGTTGATGAGTCGACCATAAACCCGAGAATGTTCATATAATAAGTAGCATACAGTCGCTTGTATGTTACTTTTGTATAACGACCTATGGGAAAGTTGACGAGTCGACCACAAACCCGAGAATGTTCATATAAGTAGCATACAGTCGCTTTATGCTACTATTGTACAGCGACCTATGGGAAAGTTGATTCGTCGACCACAAACCCAAGAATGTTCATATAAGTAGCAAACAGTCGCTTGTATGTTACTTTTGTACAGCGACCTATGGGAAAGTTGATGAGCTGACCATAAACCCGAGAATGTTCATATAATAAGTAGCATACAGTCGCTTGTATGTTACTTTTGTACAGCGACCTATGGGAAAGTTGATGAGTTGACCATAAACCCGAGAATGTTCATATAATAAGTAGCATACAGTCGCTTGTATGTTACTTTTGTATAACGACCTATGGGAAAGTTGACGAGTCGACCACAAACCCGAGAATGTTCATATAAGTAGCATACAGTCGCTTGTGTGTTACTTTTGTACAGAGACCTATGGGAAAGTTGATGAGTCGACCACAAACCCGAGAATGTTTATATCAGTAGCATACAATCGCTTCTATGTAACTTTTGTACAGAGACCTATGGGAAAGTTGATGAGTCGACTACAAACCAATAATGTTCATATAAGTAACATACAGTCGCCCCTATGTTACTTTTGTACAGCGACCTATGGGAAAGTTGATGTGTCGACCACAAACCCGAGAATGTTCATATAAGTAGCAAACAGTCGCTTGTATGTTACTTTTGTACAGAGACCTATGGGAAAGTTGATGAGTCAACCACAAACCCGAGAGTGTTCATATAAGTAGCATACAGTCGCTTGTGTGTTACTTTTGTACAGAGACCTATGGGAAAGTTGATGAGTCGACCACAAACCCGAGAGTGTTCATATAAGAAGCATACCATCGCTTGTGTGTTACTTTTGTACAGAGACCTATGGGAAAGTTGATTCGTCGACCACAAACCCGAGAATGTTCATATAAGTAGCATACAGTCGCTTGTGTGTTACTTTTGTACAGAGACCTATGGGAAAGTTGATGAGTCGACTACAAACCCGAGAATGTTTATATAAGTAGCATACAGTCGCTTTAGTGTTACTTGTGTACAGCGACCTATGGGAAAGTTTATGAGTCGACCACAAACCCGAGAGTGTTCATATAAGTAGCATACAGTCGCTTTATGCTACTTTTGTACAGCGACCTATGGGAAAGTTGATGAGTCGACCACAAACCCGAGAATGCTCATATAAGTAGCAAACAGTTGCTTTTATGTTACTTTTGTACAGCGACCTATGGGAAAGTTGATGAGTCGACCATAAACCCGAGAATGTTCATATAAGTAGCATACAGTCGCTTGTATGTTACTTTTGTATAAAGACCTATGGGAAAGTTGACGAGTCGACCACAAACCCGAGAATGTTCATATTAGTAGCATACAGTCGCTTATGTGTTACTTTTGTACAGAAACCTATGGGAAAGTTGATGAGTCGACTACAAACCCGAGAATGTTCATATAAGTAGCATACAGTCGCTTGTATGTTACTTTTGTACAGCGACCTATGGGAAAGTTGATGAGTCGACCATAAACCCGAGAATGTTCATATAAGTAGCATACAGTGGCTTGTATGTTACTTTTGTATAAAGACCTGTGGGAAAGTTGACGAGTCGACCACAAACCCGAGAATGTTCATATTAGTAGCATACAGTCGCTTATGTGTTACTTTTGTACAGAAACCTATGGGAAAGTTGATGAGTCGACTACAAACCCGAGAATGTTCATATAAGTAGCATAGAGTCGCTTGTATGTTACTTTTGTACAGCGACCTATGAGAAAGTTGATGAGTCGACTATAAACCCGAGAATGTTCATATAATAAGTAGCATACAGTCGCTTGTATGTTACTTTTGTATAACGACCTACGGGAAAGTTGACGAGTCGACCACAAACCCGAGAATGTTCATATAAGTAGCATACAGTCGCTTTATGCTACTTTTGTACAGCGACCTATGGGAAAGTTGATTCGTCGACCACAAACCCAATAATGTTCATATAAGTAGCAAACAGTCGCTTGTATGTTACTTTTGTACAGCGACCTATGGGAAAGTTGATGAGCTGACCATAAACCCGAGAATGTTCATATAATAAGTAGCATACAGTCGCTTGTATGTTACTTTTGTACAGCGACCGATGGGAAAGTTGATGAGTTGACCATAAACCCGAGAATGTTCATATAATAAGTAGCATACAGTCGCTTGTATGTTACTTTTGTATAACGACCTATGGGAAAGTTGACGAGTCGACCACAAACCCGAGAATGTTCATAGAAGTAGCATACAGTCGCTTGTGTGTTACTTTTGTACAGAGACCTATGGGAAAGTTGATGAGTCGACCACAAACCCGAGAATGTTTATATAAGTAGCATACAATCGCTTCTATGTAACTTTTGTACAGAGACCTATGGGAAAGTTGATGAGTCGACTACAAACCCAATAATGTTCATATAAGTAACATACAGTCGCCCCTATGTTACTTTTGTACAGAGACCTATGGGAAAGTTGATGTGTCGACCACAAACCCGAGAATGTTCATATAAGTAGCAAATAGTCGCTTGTATGTTACTTTTGTACAGAGACCTATGGGAAAGTTGATGAGTCGACCACAAACCCGAGAGTGTTCATATACGTAGCATACAGTCGCTTGTGTGTTACTTTTGTACAGAGACCTATGGGAAAGTTGATGAGTCGACCACAAACCCGAGAATGTTCATATAAGTAGCAAACAGTCGCTTGTATGTTACTTTTGTACAGAGACCTATGGGAAAGTTGATGAGTCGACCACAAACCCGAGAGTGTTCATATAAGTAGCATACAGTCGCTTGTGTGTTACTTTTGTACAGAGACCTATGGGAAAGTTGATGAGTCGACCACAAACCCGAGAATGTTCATATAAGTAGCATACAGTCGCTTGTGTGTTACTTTTGTACAGAGACCTATGGGAAAGTTGATGCGTCGACTACAAACCCGAGAATGTTTATATAAGTAGCATACAGTCGCTTTAGTGTTACTTGTGTACAGCGACCTATGGGAAAGTTTATGAGTCGACCACAAATCCGAGAGTGTTCATATAAGTAGCATACAGTCGCTTTATGCTACTTTTGTACAGCGACCTATGGGAAAGTTGATGAGTCGACCACAAACCCGAGAATGCTCATATAAGTAGCAAACAGTTGCTTTTATGTTACTTTTGTACAGCGACCTATGGGAAAGTTGATGAGTCGACCATAAACCCGAGAATGTTCATATAAGTAGCATACAGTGGCTTGTATGTTACTTTTATATAAAGACCTATGGGAAAGTTGACGAGTCGACCACAAACCCGAGAATGTTCATATTAGTAGCATACAGTCGCTTATGTGTTACTTTTGTACAGAAACCTATGGTAAAGTTGATGAGTCGACTACAAACCCGAGAATGTTTATATAAGTAGCATAGAGTCGCTTGTATGTTACTTTTGTACAGCGACCTATGGGAAAGTTGATGAGTCGACCATAAACCCGAGAATGTTCATATAATAAGTAGCATACAGTCGCTTGTATGTTACTTTTGTATAACGACCTATGGGAAAGTTGACGAGTCGACCACAAACCCGAGAATGTTCATATAAGTAGCATACAGTCGCTTTATGCTACTTTTGTACAGCGACCTATGGGAAAGTTGATTCGTCGACCACAAACCCAAGAATGTTCATATAAGTAGCAAACAGTCGCTTGTATGTTACTTTTGTACAGCGACCTATGGGAAAGTTGATGAGCTGACCATAAACCCGAGAATGTTCATATAATAAGTAACATACAGTCGCTTGTATGTTACTTTTGTACAGCGACCTATGTGAAAGTTGATGAGTTGACCATCAACCCGAGAATGTTCATATAATAAGTAGCATACAGTCGCCTGTATGTTACTTTTGTATAACGACCTATGGGAAAGTTGACGAGACGACCACAAACCCGAGAATGTTCATATAAGTAGCATACAGTCGCTTGTGTGTTACTTTTGTACAGAGACCTATGGGAAAGTTGATGAGTCGACCACAAACCCGAGAATGTTTATATAAGTAGCATACAATCGCTTCTATGTAACTTTTGTACAGAGACCTATGGGAAAGTTGATGAGTCGACTACAAACCCAATAATGTTCATATAAGTAACATACAGTCGCCCCTATGTTACTTTTGTACAGCGACCTATGGGAAAGTTGATGTGTCGACCACAAACCCGAGAATGTTCATATAAGTAGCAAACAGTCGCTTGTATGTTACTTTTGTACAGAGACCTATGGGAAAGTTGATGAGTCGACCACAAACCCGAGAGTGTTCATATAAGTAGCATACAATCGCTTGTGTGTTACTTTTGTACAGAGGCCTATGGGAAAGTTGATGAGTCGACCACAAACCCGAGAATGTTCATATAAGTAGCATACAGTCGCTTGTGTGTTACTTTTGTACAGAGACCTATGGGAAAGTTGATGAGTCGACTACAAACCCGAGAATGTTTATATAAGTAGCATACAGTCGCTTTAGTGTTACTTGTGTACAGCGACCTATGGGAAAGTTTATGAGTCGACCACAAACCCGAGAGTGTTCATATAAGTAGCATACAGTCGCTTTATGCTACATTTGTACAGCGAACTATGGGAAAGTTGATGAGTCGACCACAAACCCGAGAATGCTCATATAAGTTGCAAACAGTTGCTTTTATGTTACTTTTGTACAGCGACCTATGGGAAAGTTGATGAGTCGACCATAAACCCGAGAATGTTCATATAAGTCGCATACAGTGGCTTGTATGTTACTTTAGTATAAAGACCTATGGGAAAGTTGACGAGTCGACCACAAACCCGATAATGTTCATATTAGTAGCATACAGTCGCTTATGTGTTACTTTTGTACAGAAACCTATGGGAAAGTTGATGAGTCGACTACAAACCCGAGAATGTTCATATAAGTAGCATAGAGTCGCTTGTATGTTACTTTTGTACAGCGACCTATGGGAAAGTTGATGAGTCGACCATAAACCCGAGAATGTTCATATAATAAGTAGCATACAGTCGCTTGTATGTTACTTTTGTATAACGACCTATGGGAAAGTTGACGAGTCGACCACAAACCCGAGAATGTTCATATAAGTAGCATACAGTCGCTTTATGCTACTATTGTACAGCGACCTATGGGAAAGTTGATTCGTCGACCACAAACCCAAGAATGTTCATATAAGTAGCAAACAGTCGCTTGTATGTTACTTTTGTACAGCGACCTATGGGAAAGTTGATGAGCTGACCATAAACCCGAGAATGTTCATATAATAAGTAGCATACAGTCGCTTGTATGTTACTTTTGTACAGCGACCTATGGGAAAGTTGATGAGTTGACCATAAACCCGAGAATGTTCATATAATAAGTAGCATACAGTCGCTTGTATGTTACTTTTGTATAACGACCTATGGGAAAGTTGACGAGTCGACCACAAACCCGAGAATGTTCATATAAGTAGCATACAGTCGCTTGTGTGTTACTTTTGTACAGAGACCTATGGGAAAGTTGATGAGTCGACCACAAACCCGAGAATGTTTATATCAGTAGCATACAATCGCTTCTATGTAACTTTTGTACAGAGACCTATGGGAAAGTTGATGAGTCGACTACAAACCAATAATGTTCATATAAGTAACATACAGTCGCCCCTATGTTACTTTTGTACAGCGACCTATGGGAAAGTTGATGTGTCGACCACAAACCCGAGAATGTTCATATAAGTAGCAAACAGTCGCTTGTATGTTACTTTTGTACAGAGACCTATGGGAAAGTTGATGAGTCAACCACAAACCCGAGAGTGTTCATATAAGTAGCATACAGTCGCTTGTGTGTTACTTTTGTACAGAGACCTATGGGAAAGTTGATGAGTCGACCACAAACCCGAGAGTGTTCATATAAGAAGCATACCATCGCTTGTGTGTTACTTTTGTACAGAGACCTATGGGAAAGTTGATTCGTCGACCACAAACCCGAGAATGTTCATATAAGTAGCATACAGTCGCTTGTGTGTTACTTTTGTACAGAGACCTATGGGAAAGTTGATGAGTCGACTACAAACCCGAGAATGTTTATATAAGTAGCATACAGTCGCTTTAGTGTTACTTGTGTACAGCGACCTATGGGAAAGTTTATGAGTCGACCACAAACCCGAGAGTGTTCATATAAGTAGCATACAGTCGCTTTATGCTACTTTTGTACAGCGACCTATGGGAAAGTTGATGAGTCGACCACAAACCCGAGAATGCTCATATAAGTAGCAAACAGTTGCTTTTATGTTACTTTTGTACAGCGACCTATGGGAAAGTTGATGAGTCGACCATAAACCCGAGAATGTTCATATAAGTAGCATACAGTCGCTTGTATGTTACTTTTGTATAAAGACCTATGGGAAAGTTGACGAGTCGACCACAAACCCGAGAATGTTCATATTAGTAGCATACAGTCGCTTATGTGTTACTTTTGTACAGAAACCTATGGGAAAGTTGATGAGTCGACTACAAACCCGAGAATGTTCATATAAGTAGCATACAGTCGCTTGTATGTTACTTTTGTACAGCGACCTATGGGAAAGTTGATGAGTCGACCATAAACCCGAGAATGTTCATATAAGTAGCATACAGTGGCTTGTATGTTACTTTTGTATAAAGACCTGTGGGAAAGTTGACGAGTCGACCACAAACCCGAGAATGTTCATATTAGTAGCATACAGTCGCTTATGTGTTACTTTTGTACAGAAACCTATGGGAAAGTTGATGAGTCGACTACAAACCCGAGAATGTTCATATAAGTAGCATAGAGTCGCTTGTATGTTACTTTTGTACAGCGACCTATGAGAAAGTTGATGAGTCGACTATAAACCCGAGAATGTTCATATAATAAGTAGCATACAGTCGCTTGTATGTTACTTTTGTATAACGACCTACGGGAAAGTTGACGAGTCGACCACAAACCCGAGAATGTTCATATAAGTAGCATACAGTCGCTTTATGCTACTTTTGTACAGCGACCTATGGGAAAGTTGATTCGTCGACCACAAACCCAATAATGTTCATATAAGTAGCAAACAGTCGCTTGTATGTTACTTTTGTACAGCGACCTATGGGAAAGTTGATGAGCTGACCATAAACCCGAGAATGTTCATATAATAAGTAGCATACAGTCGCTTGTATGTTACTTTTGTACAGCGACCGATGGGAAAGTTGATGAGTTGACCATAAACCCGAGAATGTTCATATAATAAGTAGCATACAGTCGCTTGTATGTTACTTTTGTATAACGACCTATGGGAAAGTTGACGAGTCGACCACAAACCCGAGAATGTTCATAGAAGTAGCATACAGTCGCTTGTGTGTTACTTTTGTACAGAGACCTATGGGAAAGTTGATGAGTCGACCACAAACCCGAGAATGTTTATATAAGTAGCATACAATCGCTTCTATGTAACTTTTGTACAGAGACCTATGGGAAAGTTGATGAGTCGACTACAAACCCAATAATGTTCATATAAGTAACATACAGTCGCCCCTATGTTACTTTTGTACAGAGACCTATGGGAAAGTTGATGTGTCGACCACAAACCCGAGAATGTTCATATAAGTAGCAAATAGTCGCTTGTATGTTACTTTTGTACAGAGACCTATGGGAAAGTTGATGAGTCGACCACAAACCCGAGAGTGTTCATATACGTAGCATACAGTCGCTTGTGTGTTACTTTTGTACAGAGACCTATGGGAAAGTTGATGAGTCGACCACAAACCCGAGAATGTTCATATAAGTAGCAAACAGTCGCTTGTATGTTACTTTTGTACAGAGACCTATGGGAAAGTTGATGAGTCGACCACAAACCCGAGAGTGTTCATATAAGTAGCATACAGTCGCTTGTGTGTTACTTTTGTACAGAGACCTATGGGAAAGTTGATGAGTCGACCACAAACCCGAGAATGTTCATATAAGTAGCATACAGTCGCTTGTGTGTTACTTTTGTACAGAGACCTATGGGAAAGTTGATGCGTCGACTACAAACCCGAGAATGTTTATATAAGTAGCATACAGTCGCTTTAGTGTTACTTGTGTACAGCGACCTATGGGAAAGTTTATGAGTCGACCACAAACCCGAGAGTGTTCATATAAGTAGCATACAGTCGCTTTATGCTACTTTTGTACAGCGACCTATGGGAAAGTTGATGAGTCGACCACAAACCCGAGAATGCTCATATAAGTAGCAAACAGTTGCTTTTATGTTACTTTTGTACAGCGACCTATGGGAAAGTTGATGAGTCGACCATAAACCCGAGAATGTTCATATAAGTAGCATACAGTGGCTTGTATGTTACTTTTATATAAAGACCTATGGGAAAGTTGACGAGTCGACCACAAACCCGAGAATGTTCATATTAGTAGCATACAGTCGCTTATGTGTTACTTTTGTACAGAAACCTATGGTAAAGTTGATGAGTCGACTACAAACCCGAGAATGTTTATATAAGTAGCATAGAGTCGCTTGTATGTTACTTTTGTACAGCGACCTATGGGAAAGTTGATGAGTCGACCATAAACCCGAGAATGTTCATATAATAAGTAGCATACAGTCGCTTGTATGTTACTTTTGTATAACGACCTATGGGAAAGTTGACGAGTCGACTACAAACCCGAGAATGTTTATATAAGTAGCATACAGTCGCTTTAGTGTTACTTGTGTACAGCGACCTATGGGAAAGTTTATGAGTCGACCACAAACCCGAGAGTGTTCATATAAGTAGCATACAGTCGCTTTATGCTACTTTTGTACAGCGACCTATGGGAAAGTTGATGAGTCGACCACAAACCCGAGAATGCTCATATAAGTAGCAAACAGTTGCTTTTATGTTACTTTTGTACAGCGACCTATGGGAAAGTTGATGAGTCGACTACAAACCCGAGAATGTTTATATAAGTAGCATACAGTCGCTTTAGTGTTACTTGTGTACAGCGACCTATGGGAAAGTTTATGAGTCGACCACAAACCCGAGAGTGTTCATATAAGTAGCATACAGTCGCTTTATGCTACTTTTGTACAGCGACCTATGGGAAAGTTGATGAGTCGACCACAAACCCGAGAATGCTCATATAAGTAGCAAACAGTTGCTTTTATGTTACTTTTGTACAGCGACCTATGGGAAAGTTGATGAGTCGACCATAAACCCGAGAATGTTCATATAAGTAGCATACAGTCGCTTGTATGTTACTTTTGTATAAAGACCTATGGGAAAGTTGACGAGTCGACCACAAACCCGAGAATGTTCATATTAGTAGCATACAGTCGCTTATGTGTTACTTTTGTACAGAAACCTATGGGAAAGTTGATGAGTCGACTACAAACCCGAGAATGTTCATATAAGTAGCATACAGTCGCTTGTATGTTACTTTTGTACAGCGACCTATGGGAAAGTTGATGAGTCGACCATAAACCCGAGAATGTTCATATAAGTAGCATACAGTGGCTTGTATGTTACTTTTGTATAAAGACCTGTGGGAAAGTTGACGAGTCGACCACAAACCCGAGAATGTTCATATTAGTAGCATACAGTCGCTTATGTGTTACTTTTGTACAGAAACCTATGGGAAAGTTGATGAGTCGACTACAAACCCGAGAATGTTCATATAAGTAGCATAGAGTCGCTTGTATGTTACTTTTGTACAGCGACCTATGAGAAAGTTGATGAGTCGACTATAAACCCGAGAATGTTCATATAATAAGTAGCATACAGTCGCTTGTATGTTACTTTTGTATAACGACCTACGGGAAAGTTGACGAGTCGACCACAAACCCGAGAATGTTCATATAAGTAGCATACAGTCGCTTTATGCTACTTTTGTACAGCGACCTATGGGAAAGTTGATTCGTCGACCACAAACCCAATAATGTTCATATAAGTAGCAAACAGTCGCTTGTATGTTACTTTTGTACAGCGACCTATGGGAAAGTTGATGAGCTGACCATAAACCCGAGAATGTTCATATAATAAGTAGCATACAGTCGCTTGTATGTTACTTTTGTACAGCGACCGATGGGAAAGTTGATGAGTTGACCATAAACCCGAGAATGTTCATATAATAAGTAGCATACAGTCGCTTGTATGTTACTTTTGTATAACGACCTATGGGAAAGTTGACGAGTCGACCACAAACCCGAGAATGTTCATAGAAGTAGCATACAGTCGCTTGTGTGTTACTTTTGTACAGAGACCTATGGGAAAGTTGATGAGTCGACCACAAACCCGAGAATGTTTATATAAGTAGCATACAATCGCTTCTATGTAACTTTTGTACAGAGACCTATGGGAAAGTTGATGAGTCGACTACAAACCCAATAATGTTCATATAAGTAACATACAGTCGCCCCTATGTTACTTTTGTACAGAGACCTATGGGAAAGTTGATGTGTCGACCACAAACCCGAGAATGTTCATATAAGTAGCAAATAGTCGCTTGTATGTTACTTTTGTACAGAGACCTATGGGAAAGTTGATGAGTCGACCACAAACCCGAGAGTGTTCATATACGTAGCATACAGTCGCTTGTGTGTTACTTTTGTACAGAGACCTATGGGAAAGTTGATGAGTCGACCACAAACCCGAGAATGTTCATATAAGTAGCAAACAGTCGCTTGTATGTTACTTTTGTACAGAGACCTATGGGAAAGTTGATGAGTCGACCACAAACCCGAGAGTGTTCATATAAGTAGCATACAGTCGCTTGTGTGTTACTTTTGTACAGAGACCTATGGGAAAGTTGATGAGTCGACCACAAACCCGAGAATGTTCATATAAGTAGCATACAGTCGCTTGTGTGTTACTTTTGTACAGAGACCTATGGGAAAGTTGATGCGTCGACTACAAACCCGAGAATGTTTATATAAGTAGCATACAGTCGCTTTAGTGTTACTTGTGTACAGCGACCTATGGGAAAGTTTATGAGTCGACCACAAACCCGAGAGTGTTCATATAAGTAGCATACAGTCGCTTTATGCTACTTTTGTACAGCGACCTATGGGAAAGTTGATGAGTCGACCACAAACCCGAGAATGCTCATATAAGTAGCAAACAGTTGCTTTTATGTTACTTTTGTACAGCGACCTATGGGAAAGTTGATGAGTCGACCATAAACCCGAGAATGTTCATATAAGTAGCATACAGTGGCTTGTATGTTACTTTTATATAAAGACCTATGGGAAAGTTGACGAGTCGACCACAAACCCGAGAATGTTCATATTAGTAGCATACAGTCGCTTATGTGTTACTTTTGTACAGAAACCTATGGTAAAGTTGATGAGTCGACTACAAACCCGAGAATGTTTATATAAGTAGCATAGAGTCGCTTGTATGTTACTTTTGTACAGCGACCTATGGGAAAGTTGATGAGTCGACCATAAACCCGAGAATGTTCATATAATAAGTAGCATACAGTCGCTTGTATGTTACTTTTGTATAACGACCTATGGGAAAGTTGACGAGTCGACCACAAACCCGAGAATGTTCATATAAGTAGCATACAGTCGCTTTATGCTACTTTTGTACAGCGACCTATGGGAAAGTTGATTCGTCGACCACAAACCCAAGAATGTTCATATAAGTAGCAAACAGTCGCTTGTATGTTACTTTTGTACAGCGACCTATGGGAAAGTTGATGAGCTGACCATAAACCCGAGAATGTTCATATAATAAGTAACATACAGTCGCTTGTATGTTACTTTTGTACAGCGACCTATGTGAAAGTTGATGAGTTGACCATCAACCCGAGAATGTTCATATAATAAGTAGCATACAGTCGCCTGTATGTTACTTTTGTATAACGACCTATGGGAAAGTTGACGAGACGACCACAAACCCGAGAATGTTCATATAAGTAGCATACAGTCGCTTGTGTGTTACTTTTGTACAGAGACCTATGGGAAAGTTGATGAGTCGACCACAAACCCGAGAATGTTTATATAAGTAGCATACAATTGCTTCTATGTAACTTTTGTACAGAGACCTATGGGAAAGTTGATGAGTCGACTACAAACCCAATAATGTTCATATAAGTAACATACAGTCGCCCCTATGTTACTTTTGTACAGCGACCTATGGGAAAGTTGATGTGTCGACCACAAACCCGAGAATGTTCATATAAGTAGCAAACAGTCGCTTGTATGTTACTTTTGTACAGAGACCTATGGGAAAGTTGATGAGTCGACCACAAACCCGAGAGTGTTCATATAAGTAGCATACAGTCACTTGTGTGTTACTTTTGTACAGAGACCTATGGGAAAGTTGATGAGTCGACCACAAACCCGAGAATGTTCATATAAGTAGCATACAGTCGCTTGTGTGTTACTTTTGTACAGAGACCTATGGGAAAGTTGATGAGTCGACTACAAACCCGAGAATGTTTATATAAGTAGCATACAGTCGCTTTAGTGTTACTTGTGTACAGCGACCTATGGGAAAGTTTATGAGTCGACCACAAACCCGAGAATGTTCATATAAGTAGCATACAGTCGCTTTATGCTACTTTTGTACAGCGACCTATGGGAAAGTTGATGAGTCGACCACAAACCCGAGAATGCTCATATAAGTAGCAAACAGTTGCTTTTATGTTACTTTTGTACAGCGACCTATGGGAAAGTTGATGAGTCGACCATAAACCCGAGAATGTTCATATAAGTAGCATACAGTGGCTTGTATGTTACTTTTGTATAAAGACCTATGGGAAAGTTGACGAGTCGACCACAAACCCGAGAATGTTCATATTAGTAGCATACAGTCGCTTATGTGTTACTTTTGTACAGAAACCTATGAGAAAGTTGATGAGTCGACTACAAACCCGAGAATGTTCATATAAGTAGCATACAGTCGCTTGTATGTTACTTTTGTACAGCGACCTATGGGAAAGTTGATGAGTCGACCATAAACCCGAGAATGTTCATATAATAAGTACCATACAGTCGCTTGTGTGTTACTTTTGTATAACGACCTATGGGAAAGTTGACGAGTCGACCACAAACCCGAGAATGTTCATATAAGTAGCATACAGTCGCTTTATGCTACTTTTGTACAGCGACCTATGGGAAAGTTGATTCGTCGACCACAAACCCAAGAATGATCATATAAGTAGCAAACAGTCGCTTGTATGTTACTTTTGTACAGCGACCTATGGGAAAGTTGATGAGTTGACCATAAACCCGAGAATGTTCATATAATAAGTAGCATACAGTCGCTTTATGTTACTTTTGTATAACGACCTATGGGAAAGTTGACGAGTCGACCACAAACCCGAGAATGTTCATATAAGTAGCATACAATCGCTTGTGTGTTACTTTTGTACAGTGACCTATGGGAAAGTTGATGAGTCAACCACAAACCCGAGAATGTTCATATAAGTAGCATACAGTCGCTTGTATGTTACTTTTGTACAGCGACCTATGGAAAGTTTATAAGTCGACCACAAACCCGAGAATGTTCATATAAGTAGCATACAGTCGGTTGTATGTTACTTTTGTACAGCGACCTATGGGTAAGTTGATGAGTCGACCACAAACCCGAGAATGTTCATATAAGTAGCAAACAGTCGCTTGTATGTTACTTTTGTACAGCGACCTATGGGAAAGTTGATGAGTCGACCACAAACCGGAGAATGTGCATATAAGTAGCATACAGTCGCTTGTATGTAGCTTTTGTACAGCGACCTATGGGAAAGTTGATGAGTCGACCACAAACCCGAATACCACTGACCGGAAATATAGACTGTTTTTTCCGTCTGTATTCTACAAAATGAATCATATAATGCAGGTTCGTATGTGTATGTAAGAATCAGTTGATTTCAGCCTATTTTGCAATTACGTACGTATATTCATTTCATATCCAATTGCCCTATAGTAAATATAATCCTAAAACAAAATAAATATACACATGTTACATTAAAAGGAAATATTGTCTCACATTCATTCACTATAATATACGTTATTATTATTTTATGTACTTGCTCGTCAAGCGGAAACATTCATCCAAGTTGTCTAGTGATAGACGTCTCAATTAATTTTGTTCTGTTCTACAATAAAAATGCACTTCTGGAACATTTGATACATTACAGATTTTTTTAAAAGTCCCTTGTTCCCATAGATAGTCCTCTGCTGGACCAATTATGCAGAAAAAAACATGGGTTGTCTTTATTGCTTTTCCACAATTTCGATTGTTTGATGGCATCCCTTCATTTTTGGCAATTCTGCCCATTTGTTGCAATGTCTCACTACGTATCTTCAAACTGTTTAGCTTCATCCAAATTTGGCAGAAATCAGGAAAATGTTCCAATATTCCCATATACATAAAGAAATATAACAATTTTATACAATTTCAATTTCTTGGATGTAAGAATCTTGCTACCGTCATGTAAGGGAGGTAATTATTAAGTGAGACATAGAGCGTCCATCTCGCATGATTATGGTCATGGCGTTGGTCCCTGGCATCTTTCGTTTTTATTGGAACATGATCAATCTTAATCTGAATTTGTGTGTACATAAAGGCTTACATACATTCTTCATACGACCCGATTGAAGCAGAAACAACGTTCTTAACCTCAAATGATTAAAAAAATGTAAAAAAAAAAATTTTCCGCTCAGTAAGATATTTTAAATAAAAGTGTGTCGGTTCCTATGACAATGAAAAAGGAAGCGTCGAACTGGTTTCGAGGTAATTCGGATCAACTTCACGGTTAATAATGCAGAAAATGGTTTCTGTTATATAATTTTAGTTTCCGTTAAGACATTTCTTTCCATTAACTGTAGTTTCGTTTGAGATATATTATGTATGGGTTCCTAACATGAAAGCCGGGCCTGATAAGCTCAGTTTGTTGCGCGTACATGACTATCAATCCAGGGGTCGTGAGTTCGAATCCCCGTCCGTCTACAGTGATGATTGATATACGACATTACGTCTTATTTTCATTCGTCTCTCACCGCTGATTCAAGTGGGAAAGTTATCAGTTACTGGTTAATCTTCCGAAATCCCAGGAAACAGTGGTTAGGTTAACTGATCGTCTGTTAGCCCTTGATGGCATAAAATGACGCTAAATATCAAAACAATCAATCCTTACATAAAGTACAATTTGCGATTATATCTGTAACAGTGTAAACAGAAAGAATAGGCTTGTGAATGGATTTTTGGTCAATGTCAGAAATGGAGCTAACTTCTTAATTTGAATTTCAAAATATGTATCCCACTCGTGCAATTGTGAGAATCATCTTTGATATCATTGTTAAGGTTCAGAAATTGCTTGTTTTAGTACTGGTCACTAGGTTGCAAAGAAAACACACGATCGCATCGAAAAGCAAAGTTTCTATGAACATCGAGGCTTCACCTTAATCATTCGCAGTAAGATTTGGCAAAACTTGTGTGCTTGCCACGGGCAAGATGTTTCATTTGGAAAATTTGAAGGTTCACAACTCTGACAAATATCACTGTACCGTAATACAAATGAGATATGTAAAACTAATCTTCAGACTGACCCTTTCCCCTCTAGGAAATTTCATATTGTATTATTGTATATCAGCTGGACTGCAAAGCGAATCGTGAATCGTTTGTGAATCCGTATCTTGAGTAGAATCAGTACTACGTGTTGTATTTGATAGTGTATTAGGCCGGGCCTGGGAACAGACCTGCGAAATTTGAATTGAAAGGCCAACACCATGCTCACGACATCAACATCCCTGTCACACGTATGTCTGCTAAATTATAATTTTAATAAACATCTATGATGATTTGGCAACATAAAAAGGTATTGAATTACCTGCTCCTAAAGATGGTTTCTGGGAACGTGATAGACTAATCATACTTTATTTTAGTTTATACTAATTTATTTAAGCTCGATTGCGATGAAAGCTCAGAGCTTATATGAACCGCTTCCTGGGTAGAACCAGTACTGAGTGTTGTTTTATGAGAGGCATCGATTCGACCGGGGGGATCGGACCCGCAACTTCTGGCGTGAGCGGCCAGCAATCTATCTATTATACTACCGCCTCGCTTAGTCTTGTTTTAATTACATTTTGTTCACTCACCTCTACTTGAATACTATCAGAAGCGATGGTTCGGAAGTAATTTCTGTAAATGTCCTTGTTTTTCAATGATTCTGACGTAGCCGAATATCCAATTTGAAGCAGACGATATTTCTCTGGAAGAGAACTCAGCAGTCGTGATATGACCTCTGTTTCTGAACTATACGCAGCACCTATTACTCCTGCGGTTATTAAGAATATTTAGTTACAATACCTACTACAAATATTCAGATATATAAAGAAATCAAATATCACATTGACCGTATTTTTCTTTGATTGATCAGACATATCGCTACATGTAGATGTAAATTACTTTCTTCTTTCTATTCAAAGAAATACGAATATGTGCATTAAGATTGCTTTTGTATACTAGGTTCAAGTCCGTGTGGTTCTGGCTTATAATAGAATAACTATCGATCTATGCAGAAATGTTGAAAGTCCCTGAATTGGTGTCATCTACATGTTATCATTTTTGTAATGTTTATTATTGTGGTTAAATACTAACCCCTGTGTTGTTCCAGGGAACCATATGAGTGATGGCAAGAATACGATCACTGTTGCTTATGCATATCTTAAGAAGCAACAATTTAAGTAATACGATAGAATTTGCAGATACTCTGTTTTTGTACATGTAGAGTGGGCCTGGAATCTTCCTTCCTGTTAGCGACGAATAACATATAATTGTGTTGGTACGCCGTTTAATTTCATTTATTCATTAATTCATTAATTCAGTATATTTGGCTCAGCGGTTAGAAGAAAGTTCTAGGTCTGGTTTGACCGGTGTCAATGAAATTGTTGGTAGCGCGACAAAACATATGTCTGCGGAATAAAACTCTAGTGTGACTTCGCTTAGCATACTGTCATAGGTGAACATTGTTGCAATATGACTGACAAATTGTTGGAAACCACGTTAAACAGCGGAAAACCAAAACTATTACAATGAATTTAAAATAATTTAATATCTTAAACAAATTACAAAGGCCGTGGAGAAACCACTGCCTCTTACTTTAAACCAATTAGAAGAATGTGTCATTCAATAGCACGTGCTCGACGTTTGCTTACTCACCTATTATAGTAAGGTTAGGTGATAATTTCATGTCGTAAACCAGGTCACTCGCTATCATTTCAGCGCGCTTTATTGAGCGGCACGTCTCACTGACACGCATTCCTGCAAGTTCACATTCAAAATAGGATATATTTACATTTATTCTGCAAACATGTTCTTGAAAAATATATTTCCAACAGGGAACATCTACAGTAAAACCTGTTTTAAGCAGCCAGTCAAGGGAAGGTGCCAAAGTGGCCTTTTACGACAGGTTGTGGCTTAATACAGGTGGTTTTCATTTAAAAACATATAATTGGGAAATTGCAACTGTGTCTGCTTAAGGCAAGTGGCTGCTTAATAGAGGTGTCCACTTGCAGTGTATATGAAATATTGTTGTAAATATGTATTAACTAACATGTATTTTTTGTATACTGAAAGGAACATCTAACCTAATATATACGCCTTTGGACATCTCTAATATAGACGCCTTTGGACACCTTTGAAATAGACGCCTTTGGACATCTCTAATATAGACGCCTTTGGACGTCTCTAATATAGACGCCTTTGGACACCTAATATAGTCGCCTTTGGACATCTATAATATAGACGCCTTTGGACATCTCTAATATAGACGTCTTTGGACACCTCTGATATAGACGCCTTTGGACATCTCTAATATAGACGCCTTTGGACACCTAATATAGACGCCTTTGGACAACTCTGATATAGATGCCTTTGGACACCTAATATAGAAGGCTTTTTAATTATTTGGTGAATTATGTTTATATTAACTGACAGAGTGGAAAACAATGCAGGAAGTGTTCAGATTGCTCGTTACGAGGAATCTGAACTCTTTCTGCACTGTTTTCAAAGGCCTTCTATGACTTGTGAAGGAAAACGCGTATATATGGAGTAAAGAGTTGATACTCTTCCTTATCCAAGTCCAAATTTCAAGGAAATTCGGTTAACACATTTTAAGAAAATTCATAAAATGTCAGATACATAAAATGTCAGGCGGCGGGCTGGCTGTTCCGCTCAATGTATATAGTATCATACGTATGTATAGCTTGACTGTCATTGCCGATGTATTGTGGTATGTGTTTCATCATGACTTCTACTGCTCTGTTGTTTTATGGCAAATAATAAGATGATGATGATGATAATTTTATTTATCGTCGCCACTGGTTTCCCGTATGAATGACGCCCCCAGATGAGTATTAGGAATGTATATACTATTGAGATCTGAAAGCAAAATATCAGCTGAGGTCGTACACAAACATAAATGTAAAGATGATTTACTTCCGCCCAAAACTACCGTATACGACACTGTATGTGCACCTTATTAACACGTTGGTTCAGAACTATACTATCTTTTTAACAACGAATACGAGTATTCACTTTGGAATTTATATACGTGAAACCGTGAAACCACTCTGGATATTATATACGTAAAAAAAGAATTTTTATATATATATATATATATATATATATATATATATATATATATATAGAGAGAGAGAGAGAGAGAGAGAGAGAGAGAGAGAGAGAGAGAGAGAGAGAGAATTAATATAGGTGTATCAACCTGGAAATTCATAAATGTTGATCTCTCTAAATTTATATATGTGAATCTCCCTTTTTTTACACGTGAATTTCCCTGGAGTTTATATACGTGGATATCCCTGAAATTTATATACGTGGATTTCACTGACGTTTTTATACGTGAATCTCACTGGAATTGATATAGGTGGATCTCTCTGATATTTATATACGTGGATTTCCCTTAAATCTTTATACGTGGTTCTCCGTAAAATGCATATACGTGGATCTCCCTGGAATGTATATACATGAATCTCCCTGAAATTTATATACGTGGATCGCCCAGGAACTCATTTACATGGATCTCCCTGGAATTAATATACATGAATCTCCTTAACATTTATATACATAAATCTCCCTAATATTTATATACGTGAATCTCCCTAAAATTCATATATGTGGATCTCTCTGACATTCATATACGTGAATCTCCCTAATATTTATATACGTGGATCTCTCTGAAATTTATATACATGAATCTCCCTAAAATTCATATGCAGGGATCTCTCTGACATTTATATACGTCGATCTTCCTGAAATTCATTTGCATAGACTTTCCACTCGGAAATTCATATACGTGGCTATCCATGGACTTTATATACGTGGATTCCCCAGACATTTTGGATACTAAGATTTATAAGATCCGCACTGCCCCCAACCCCAAAACCCGCTGACCCTCTCGACTGAAAGTCCTGGATCCGCGTTTGAAACTGATTGTTTACTAAGATGATACTATCTTATAACATCTATTGCGTACAGTCGTTAAGCCAAATAACCCTGTATTGAGGTTATACGCAAATAAACTTCCTTACTATTGAGATGTGAAAGCAAAATATCATATGAGATCATGTACAAACATAAATGTAAAATGTAAAGCAGATTTATTACTTGTTTTTACTCAGATATGTTTATGATATAGAATACATGAATAACACAATAAACCCTTTCAACCAAAAACAACCATATACGATACAGTATGTGCACTTTATTAACACATTTGTTCAGAATCTACATATTGCAGAATACCGTATATAACGAGACATTGCATAACACTATAAATATTACAGAATAAACACACAGTACATAACATACACAAGCCCATACATCATAGTTCACACATCGTGGAGAACATACATCTAACGTACAATGCATAAAAAGTACAAAACATACAGAGTTCAATAACGTACTGCATAATACTTCAAACGTACATGACATACAAAATCTCAAACGCCTCAAACCGGACAAATCACACTGCGTAAGATACGCAGCGTACAATGCATACAACATTCACACCTTACACCGCACAAATCACACTGCGTAATATACGCAGCCACAAGGCATATATCCTACGTGTCTCACACCGTACAAATCACACTGCGCAATATACTCAGCCACACAAGTATCACACCATATAAATAATATTGCGTAATATACGCCGCAGCAAGTCATATAATATACAAATATCACACTGTATAAACCGCACCGCATAACATACGCCGCGTACAAGGCATGCACTATACATTTCTCATACAGTATAAATCAAACTAGAGCTATCACTGAAGGTGATGAATACCCCCGAACGCCGCCATGACAGAAAATGGTTTATCATTGTATGAAGTTTTATTAAATTATATCCAATAGTTTTAAAGTTATGCTCCAGACAAGGGAAATATATCAAAGGGCAATAACTCTGTAATTAGCAAGAATAGAGTTATGTTTCTTGTACACTGCCCTTTCTCTCATTATATTTTACCATTGTATGAAGCTTGATGAAATTCCATCCAGTACTTTTCAAGTTATGCTCCAGACAAGGGAAATATATCAAAGGGCAATAACTCTGTAATTAGCAAGAATAGAGTTATGTTTTCTGTACACTGCACTTCCTGTCATTATATTCTACCATTGTATGAAGTTTGATGAAATTCCATCCAGTACTTTAAAAGTAATGCTCTGGACAAGGGAAATATATCAAAGGGCAATAACTCTGTAATTAGCAAGAATAGAGTTATGTTTCTTGTACACTGCACTTCCTCTCATTATATTCTACCATTGTATGACGTTTGATGAAATTCCATCCAGCACTTTTCAAGTGATGCTCCGGACAAGGAAAATTGCAACGGACAGACCGACCGACAGACCTACCACAGGGTGACTCCAATATAACTTCGTTTGTCGGGGGTATAACTACGTAATATTCACAGCGGACACCATACAAATATCACACCGTATAAATCACACTGCAATACAGGTAACGTACAAGTATATAACAGAGAAATTTACACACAGCACAAAACAAACAAACTGCGCAATATTTGCAACATAATGTGTATGCGTCATAAATAACCTACAAGCTATAGAATGTAACTGTAATTTATAGGGTAATACCCACGAGATTCAATTTGATATTTATATAACCTATTTAAAATCATATTACAGTCGTTGTTATCGCACGCATGACAGAGTCATTTGAATTGTATTTAGTTTGTATCACGCACGCACGCACGCACATATATTTATATTTAAAATAAGGAAGCATAATGGTGTACTTTTATAAAAGATTGAATCATGAAGGTCGCAGTCAGCTTCAAACAAAACAAAACTGAAACAAAAGGCATGCCTAGTAAATTTAGACTTTCCTAAAAGAGAATTGTTTACCGTGCACCTACCTACCCAATTTTAATTCAATACAGCTTCCCCAACTTTTTAATGACTTTCAAAGGGTTAATGGTTACATGTGTTTATGATTTCTGTCTTTTTTGTCGTAAAATAACTTAAATATCAAAATCTGTAAAAAAAAAAATAGCTTCCTAATTACGACATAACCTATCTTTGTCGGAACTCAGAAAATAAACAATTATTTTAATAATGGTTTTCCTTCCATTGTTTCTCTTGTTTAAAAATATTCATTTTGACTGTAAATAATAGTAAAACTTTAACAAAACCATACAGCGAAGTTTTAGAATAAATATTGTGTCACAATGCTAACCTATGGGTGATATGTATCTTCATAATAATAATTGGTAATATACGTTACTTTACCTATTTTGGACTCAGGAATGAAATTTGCATCATTCAGTTTAGTAAGAGACCATTTGATTGCTTCAACATTTTGTACAACTTCTGTGTCAATACTGTAGCATGTCCCATTGTCGTATATTTTTGTATAAACGGAGGCAACGACTTGAACATAGACGTTTCCCTCCAGCACGGTCGTTCCAAGCCCATACGCCGTCGCCAATGACAGTAAAATGCCAACGACTGTCTTTAACTTAACTGGATGGCGGATGAAAAAACTCATCTCCTTTGATCTAAAAAGTAGTGATTATATCGACACTTTATCAAGGATGAAACTACTTATTGTAAAGTATTGCAATTATAATAACAAGACAACATACATCATGGTTAGAGTTAAAAAAATCTGATAAATGGTTTATAGCATCTATGCAAATTTTATGAAACAAAAATGCAACCAGTTATTTTCAACAAATAGTTATCTGTATGCTAATGTGATGTTCAGATTTTTTTTGGGTAGAATTCATATTTTGTTTATTCGTGAAATAATGAAACTACACGCATGCTTCTATTAAGGGCATCTATCATAAACGATTTTGTAGACAAGATATGTCAATGTTCCAACGATTATTTATATTAATGAAATCTATATAGAGTGTCTATACAAACAGGAAAACGTATGTCGGTATAGAAAGGTGACAACACATCAACCAACGCCTCGTAAAGGTCAGTATCAAAGCTTTCACGTGGGAGGAGATGGGTTGTTGGGAGAGGCTATCCTTGATCCTTATGGCCATACCATCAAACAAGAAAGTGCTAGAAAAAGTGACACTACCAGATTATTAGCTTGTAAAACGGTCTTAGCTCTTTCCGCTTTGGTCCGTCACATAACTGTGAGATTTGAGCCCATTGATTGGTCAGTTGTTGAATTATGTCACCGTTTTGAAAGAGTTGAAGTATTATGAATTGTGACACAGGCATAGCTTTCCCTGCTTTTTCATTGGGGTTTAACAGACTTAATTTGCAAGATATCAGGGATAAGAATGACTAACCAGAATATACAATTATAACAAGCACATAACACAAAATATTCCTGTAGGTATAAAAGTGATGCAAAAGATGACTTAACACATGCAGGACCAGCAAAACAATACAAATGCCGTGGTTGACTATGTATCCATTTTGAACAAACATGTGACGCTGAGATGATGAGAGACTAGCAGCTACTGTAATAGGTGCTTTAACCATTTTTTTAAAGTATACAAGTGACAATATTTATATCTAAAATCCTTTAGTTTCCTTTAGCTACATAATGGTTATGAAGGCAAGCGGGAGATACATTGGAGCTTGCTTAAAGCTTCAACCACATTTTAAAATATAACAGGGACCATCACTGTCTCATGTTTTTTCTCACTGAACCCACTGAGTGCCTTTAGTGATGATGAATACGCTAGTTACAGCTATGTATGAAAAGGGACTTTCTAGTAAGACACCAAGACGCTTCTACTCAAAGGGACAGTTGGAATAACTTCATTTTATCATCGGCAGAAGTATGGTTCCGTTTTACTTACTATAGACAATTTAGCTGTTTAGGAACCTTATATCTCCTACAGTAGAAGTCCTCATGTACATAACTAAATATGACAATACATACTTTGAGTCAAATCATGTTAATATTATATCCATGTATTGTCATCGATTAAAACTGGTTGACATTAAGGGCCGCTCATTTGTTGAAGTTTAAAGGGAATACATCATGTAAAAAACGTTTTTGTTTTGTTAAAAAATATATAAATTTTGTATTTTAAATAAAAAAAAGCATTTCGTTATCATTAATAAATAAGATTCCAATGGTTTGATATCTCAAATCCACAACAACGTGACAACATCGATATTTGAATTGGAGTGGTTAACTAGAAATGAAATCCATATTCTAAAAAAAGACAGCTTGTAAATGCTACTTGACGACCTTCACATCACCGCACGAACTTTTTCTAAGATGAAACAATTTTAACCACATGTAAACCTGTATTACGAATAAAAATGAAATCAGAATGAAACCAAGTAATTCATTAAATATATCACGAAATATATTGCAACGGGAAGCGAATATCTATTAAAGTCTAAACTACTCAGACGCCTTGCCAAAGTTAGGAAATCTTTAGCCGGGGTTACGAGAGGGATTAGTACCTGGCTACCCTGCCAGATTTAATGGCGACGGTACGTACGCTTAACGGAGTGGGTCTACACTGGTTGTCATAGGAGAGAACTAGCTAACGTACTTGACACTTCCTGTTACAACATTTGTATTTTTCTATATAAACGTAATGAGAAAATAAATACAATTGTTGTTGTTTACTTGCGAAAGGACGGTTGCTGTTTTCAAAATGCTTCTCTGAAACAAATACACTGGTTATCACATATATAATGTGTTCTAAATGCCCTTAAACCCCAGCCAATGACATCACAAGTAATCTTGTAAGTGAATCAGTTGCAATGTTATGTTATGTTGTGCTAATAATCTTCCCCGCATAAAACAAATGTTAACATATATTAACGAAATATCATTTTAACAATATTACATACCTCTGTATAACACCATATATCTCAAACTTTTATGTTTTCACAATATATGCATAAGTGATCACAATGCTTGCTAAATAACTGTCTGAATATTTTTCTGTGTTTATGAGACAAGTGACAGGGAAGTTGTATGCTACTGCAGTGACACTACCTTAAGCTTTTTTCAACAAATATCAGATTTCATAGAGTTTTGTTAACGTAAATAGGTATGCAATATAACATTTCTAAATGATCTGATACCATTAAGTATGGAGTCCATCATAAGGGAACACTCGATTTGTTTAACAATCATAAGAGTGTACCACATGCTAGTGCATGATAACCAGAGAGCACTAACGTAAACTTTCTTCGTTACATGGTCAGCGATCATGAACGTTCGACAGTACGTTCCAAAAAATCATTTTTAAAATCAATGCAACCAGTCTTATGTCAGTTTATCTATCATTGAGCGCATTTGTAGGTATCAACAGGTTTAAGTCGATTGGCATGTTCTCTGGTACAACAACAACAACGACAACAACAACAACAACAACAACAACAACAACAACAATAACAACAACAACAACAACAACAACAGCAACAATAGCAAAAACTGCTACTACCACTTAAACAACGACTACTACTACTACAACAACTACTGCTGCTGCTACTACTACTACTATTATTATCATTATTATTACTACTTCTATTACTACTACTACTACTACTATTACTACTACTACTACTACTACTACTACTACTACTTCTACTAACTACTACTACTACTACTACTACTACTACTACTACTACTACTACTACTGCTACAACTACTACTACTTCTACTGGTATCATTCCTATTACAACTACTACTACTACTACTTCTACAACATGCAACAACTCCTATTACTCCTTTACCTCCTCCCCGTCTACTATTACTACTACTATTACTCTTACTCATATTATTATTATTATTATTAATACTATTACTTCTACTACTACTATTATTATTACTGCTACTACTACTACTACTACTACTGCTACTACTACTACTACTACTATTAATATTATTATTATTACTGCTACTACTACTACTACTATTACTACTTTTACTACTACTACTACTACTACTACTACTACTACTACTACTACTACTACCACTACTACTAATATTATTATTACTACTGCTACTACTACTACTACTACTTCTACTACTACCACTACTACTACTACTACTACTACTACTACTACTACTACTACTACTAATATTATTATTACTACTGCTACTACTACAACTACTACTACAACTACTACGACTACTACTACTTCTACTACTACTACAACAACTACTACTACTACTTCTACTACTACTACAACAACTACTACTTCTACTGCAAAATTTAGTTAAATTAAGTTGGTACCGAAGGCACCGAAATATATTTTCATATATATGCACTTCTTGGATAAATAAAATGATAGAAAATTATCTTACTCTAAACCGGTTATCATTAATTTAAATGTAATGATAGTATATTATCAATAGCAATTTATTTTGTTCGAACTCCGCGTCCGAGGCTCTGATAGAAAGTGCTGTCAAGAGGGACATCTGTTTTGACTCTGACAGATACTATTTTCTCTTCGCGAATTATGAATGTGTCCACTATAAATAATTCATGCAATAATGTTGAAATCTACTTTCAATCTGGTGTCGCAAATAAACATAACCAGTATATCACCACTAAAAAGATATACCTATGACTTACGCTTGTATATACGTCAGTTTTTTAGAAGCAAAATCATCTGATTTGTTTTGAATAAACTGCATTCAGTATTTTGACCAACCATCGTAATCCGCGACGGAGTCAGAATTTGTATACAAGTCAATAGTTCACGACTGATGTAAACACTAACACTTAGGCAATGGTCAAATTTTTTTAGAGAATTATTAGGCGTATATCGGACACATTGTTAACAACTGAAAGGAAACAAAGTCAGATAAATAACGTAACGGCTGGAACGTGTGTGTGCACACTACACTAGCGGTCCATTCTCCACGCCGTATTTCACAATTGCTTCATTTCGGTGTCGGAAATACATGCCAGTGCTCCAAGAAAAAAAAATTTGGGACTAGCCCAGGGTAAGTAGGTTGAAAAAATCTACTTGCCCTGGCTGAAAAATCACTTGCCCTGATCAAAGGTTCACATGCCCAGATTTTTATTAACAATACATTTTGCGGTATACTATATAGAATATCTTGTGTATTAAACATACATATGATTGCAAATAAACAGTTACACATGTCAAAAGAATAAAAACAACTCTACAGTAGTTCTTTTTTATAATGCTTTAATAACTGTATGTCTTATCATATATATATTAATTTAAATCATAATAATTAACGCAATAATATTCATTTTAAAAAAAAATCACGTTTTATCACTATTACCCCCTATAGACTTTAGTACAATAGATTTTTACTTTTTAACACAATTATTATTTCTGTATGTCGAACTTAATGTTGTTTTACTTTTTCTTCTCATATATATATATATATATATATATATATATATATCATAATCATTATCACAACTTTTTTCATATTGACCATTTCATTCATTTTTTTATGATATCACTAACGCAAATATTTGTTCACAGTTTCAACATAGATGATTGTATCAGGTATCTTGAATTCTATCTAATTTAAACATGTTTCCCTCCCGGTCCAGATGAAATCCAATGTCCAATTGCCGTGTTAATGTCATCGTGATGCCGAATGTATAGACATTAATGCACGAAGTGTGTTTTGTTTCAAGCCGTTTCTCCTAACAGTTTTGATGTTGTTCATTCGACTGAACCCTCGCTCGCATTCAGCTGTTGATGGACTAATTACCAGCATGATTTCTAAAAGTCTGGCTGCATCGTTCTTATCTTTACATCGCAGTAGTACCTGCTGGAACACTACTTTTTTTCCATGTCTACTGACTTGTACTTTTTCAGCTCCACTTTTATGGTAACATAATCTTCCTGGATTTTGTTGTGGGTCTCTACAGGGAACAATGGAACAAAATGATCCAAAATCTCTTGTACTTCTTCACGTCCATGGCGGCTAAATTCCATCCTGTTCTCTGGATATCTGTCATAATCAAACGCTGCAAATGACTTTAGCGGTACCTTGTTGAAATTGTTGAATCTCTGATCTATGTATGTGGTTAGGTCATCTACAAGGACAGCAAGAAGGGACTCCTCATCTGGTTGACTACCTGTCAGTTCCATCCCGTTGAAGCATTGTCCGTCAAAGTGGGATTCAAACTCCTGACAATAAAGATTAAAAACTTATTCAATATCAAATCAACAATAGTAAAAAGCAATACAAAAATTGCAGATTCATTTGTATATATAATTTATTCTTATTACATATTGATTCAAAATAACCTGTAATTAACCTCCCTTTCTCCGATTCAAAATTACCTGTAATCAGTCTCTCTTTCACTCTCTCTCTCTGATGCAAAATAACATGTAATTAGTCTCTTTTTATCTCTCTTTTGCTCTCTCTCTCTCTTTCTCTTTCTGATTCAAAATTATATGTAATCAATCTCTCAAAACTTGAAGAAATCAATCGTGGTGATTGTACATTTACATGTTATTAAATCATTGTATTACCTTCATGTTCTTTCCCTTGTCATGCTTCAGTGACTCGAGCTGAAGCAGTGTGACCTCTGCTGCTGGATATACATCACAGATGAGCAGTGATTGTTCTTGAAACTTCTGGCTGAGAGACTGCAAAATTTCAGTGACATCACACATGATGTGGAGCATGGTCATGAACTTCTTACTGGTCATCTCCTTCAGATATCCCTTAGCCCTAGAAGCTTCCTCTGAAGACTGTCTCTCGGCCACATGCTCCAAGTGGGTCCGGATAACAGTGATGTTCTTTCGGAGACCCTGAAGTGCCTTGGATTTGCTAGACAGCCATCTGACCTAAAATAAAAATGCATTACTTATAAAACAATTCTTTGATTATTTGACATTGTTAATCATAAATGTAAACTTTTATATATCTAAAATTGAAATGTGATATGTTATGTTTTATATCTATCGAATAACTACTCAATACCAGCAACCTGAAAATCATAACAACCATTATTAATCTGAATCAATAAAAAATGCAAGTACACAGTACCACTGTATCCAAAAGTAAGTGAAAATATCAATGTTTAGTTACACCAGTGCCAAATAATATGGTAAAAATATCAAGTTTAAGTTTTTATTTACCCTCGCGCTTAAAAGACTTTGTGCTTGTCATTTTGGCGAGCAAGAACAGATGAATATTTAAAAATAAATTGATGTAAATCTGTATGAATGAATAATGATGAAAATAAATATTTCAATATATTACCTGTTTGATACCGCTGATGTGGAACAAAGGTGATTCCAATATCATGGCTATCTCCTTAACCTCTCGTCTACGTTTAGGGCTGTAGTGGTAAAAGCAATAAATTCCCTTCACAATGTCCTCAAATTTCCTCAGATATGTATGACATTTCACAGCATCCAGGGCAGCTAATTCCAACTTGTGTGCAACACAGTGCATTGGTATTGTTCATGGTGTCTGATCTAAATTTTTACTCATAGTGCCGGTTTTCAGTCCCTGCATGACGGAGGCTCCATCAAAATTTGCACACACAAGCGTTGGTTTGTCATTTTCCACTTGGCTTAGATCAGTAAATGTTAATCCAATTTGTTCAATAGCACAGGTAAGACCATTCATAACACCTGTGGAATCTGATGATTTAAGATCTACAACATCAATCATGTCTGTCTGAATCTTTCCATCCGACACATACCTCAAATACACTATTTCCTGCTCATGAACAGACACATCAGTAGTACCATCAGCTAGAATTGACACAAAGTTACTGTTAGCTACACGAGATTGCGTGTCCTTTTGAATAATGGAATGGATGCTGTCAGTAAACTCCCTGCATGCCATATCATTACGGTAAATACTTCCAATTACAACACCATTAAGTTCCTGCAAGTCACACATCCCTTTAAAATCTGAGAATGGTCTCATGTTGATTGCCAGATAGTAAGTAGTGTTAAATAGAACTCGCATCCTAGTCATTTTGTCTTCTGACAATTTCGTAATCATAACTCCACAAGGTGTGGCAGCGAGTTGGATAGAGGGTGTCTTAACTCCTGTTGCCCTTAAATACCGAGAAGCACAAGCTTTATGTATAGCACTGTTGCCATGGGCCTTAATGGGGTCAATTCTGTATTTGTCCGTCCCAGAAACAAACACATTCTTTCCAGCCAAAGACGGATATTCTGAACAATACAAACAAGACATCTTGTCCTTGTCACTATTATGATTTAGCCATGCATATGTCTCTTTCCACTTATTTTGAAACACGCGTTTACGTTTGTTAGTGTCGTACACTTTGTCTGATGACGTTTCGTCGATTTTTCTTTTTCTACTTTCACTTTCTAAGTTACTTGGCGAGAGGAGGTTAAAATTTTCAACATTTTGACTGTCACGCAATTGCAATATGACAAGATTTTAATTTTTTGGTGTATAGATTTAGTAGGGTCTTTGTTTGAATCATTGTTTGAGCACATTGGCAGACTTGATTGGGAACAAACTGTAGACAGTAGCGTCATTAACGACAACTCGTTGCCGCATCGGTCGGTCATCAAACGGCACCCGCTAACCATCATAATCAAACTGCAATTCTTTACCTACCTGAAGACACTCAAAGGGCTGACAGTTAATTGGCAAACAATGGCACACGTTAATTGCTACTGTCGACCCCTGTGATCAGGATTTTAATCCGAATAATTGTTAAAACAACATGCCAATTACGTAGGTATTAGGTACGTGGTAAGATGTGCGGTATACCCTAGTTGTAGATATCCGACCAATCGTAGCAGGTATTAAAATAGATCAATTTATATTCAAGGCTATCCACCAATCATATTAGAGGAATAAAAATAGATATTGAATATGCATGAGAGGTTTTCCTTAGTCGCAATATCGGGCATGTGGTGTGATAAACACACTGATTAGATACTGTCTATAAGCAACAGTTAGACCTGTGTCGTATCGAGTAGATATTTTGTAGACCTGTGTATTGTAAAAACTAGCTTGTCCGATTTTTTTAAAGACAAGCCCGACGGGCAAGTAACTTTGAAAAAGGCACATGCCCGGATCCAGATTTGACAAGCCCGGGCATCAGGCTATCCTATTCTTGGCGCACTGCATGCAGCCCATTCTTGTTTGTGACGATTGCCTGTGCATATGTATTAATTTTCATTCAACCTACAGATGCATGCACAGATATTTTAAGAAATATAAATCTACAATTGAAATGTTTACGAAAACCAATGTAAATATTGCACAATATTTTGCACGTCCCGCGATATGCAAATATACAACATTTGAGAAACTGTACATTTATATATTTCGGTACCTATTCAATCATACACACCACATTTCGCCAGTTTCTGATGACACATCAAACACACCACGTGGTATTATATCCATAATAACATGACCAACATCAGAGTTAATTCATATTATTTCTTTTGTGCCCTATGACAATATATCTATCGTCCAATAAGAGCTCATTTAGACCTTTTTATACTTCCGTACATGTTGGTTTTAGCATTTGTCATATATTTACTAGCATTAGCATTTGCTAGAGTGTTCTTGTTTTGTACTTGCTTTTCTTTGGGTCCTTTCTGGAGTTTTCTTTTGTTACTTACTTTTCTTGGTTTCTTTTTAGTTGTCTTTTCTAGTACCTACATTTCTTTGGCGACTTCGTAGATTTTTCTTTTTCTAGTACTTACAATTATTTGACGTATTTTTAGAGTTTCCTTTTCTGGTACTGACTACATGTAGTTTGTTTAGTAAATATTAATATTCAAACGTGTTTTTCATTAATCTAGTACAATCTTGAATCATCAGTATTACCATGTGACCAGTATTTAATATGTATAAAAACTACGGATTGAATACGACAACACGATTATACGACAAATCGATAGATAACCACGAACGATTGGCGTATGTTGCTAATTTTGAGATTTATTGTTATGTAGTCATTATGTCACTGAAGAACTTTTAGACAAAAAAAGCACAACAACTACAACAAAACAACAGCACGAAACGTTTATTATTAAATGTTACAGTACTTCAAATATACTTTTGAGAAATAGTTTATCATTAAGCAAATTAGATCAATGATATGTAGTTGTATAAGTGCTTTAACATGTATTATCATTTTCATTAATCATTGTTCATTCATCTATCGGGCACTATAGGCACAGAACAGGAACAAGCTGCCCCGCCCATCTGTATCGCACTCATTCATCTTCCAGGCACTATAGGCACAGAACAGGAACAAGCCGCCCCACCCATCTGTATCGCACACAAGTAGTCACATAAACCCAAGGTAACCTCGCGTGGAGGAGTTGCAGTTGTATCCATTAAAAGGTCTTTGGTCAGAGAGTTGTGTCCTGAAACAGAAAAGGTTACGGCTTATACGTTTTAATGTTTTGCAATATAATAACTTATCTTAGAAGTTGCAAGTGAAATAAAAAACTAAGTGCATAAATATTACACTCAGTACATTTAAAAACGCACACATTTATTTTGTAAAATATAACTATAACACTGTTGCTGACAAAATTTCTCGCATTTACATTTCTTTTCTTTTCAATAATCAATTTTTAAATTCCAAAGTTAATCATTCCATCAAATATTAATCAGAACGTAACGTAGAATGTACTATACTGTTTTTTCATTATATATGTTAGTACTTTTTTCAAACATAAAAATAGAATAAAAACTTTTAGTCAAGTATAGGTAGTCAATAAAATAACAATACTTGGATTCAACAAACACAGTTTTACGTCATTTTAAAGATTCGTTACTTTGCACGTTCGCGACGGTACACGCTTTATGCACATGCTATTGCAATAAAAATGCCCATTGCATGATGACTTTAAATCCATCTTTATTTAACAAAAAATATACACTAATTTTAAGGCTACTTTAAGCGTTACGGCTGACGTTAAAAGCGTTTTTATCGATGTCCATTAGATGTTACAATATTGCATTTAAATGTTGAACAAAAATATATATTTTTTTAGATTTATGTAATATGCATTTTAAGCTTGAATATTAGGATCAAATCAAAACGAAAAAAATGTTTGGTAAAAGAAAATAAATTTTATGAAACCAGAAATTGATTGTTCGAGTGCGTCTAATAATTTGACAATTTTACATATAACATTAATTTTACCGACATATACATGTGTTTTTAAATGTACCAAGTGTATTTCTAATGGCCGATACAATTCATTAAATAGTAAGATATGATGAAATATGTCCATCGTCCATATAATGATTTAATAGAATATATAATGACATCAACGATGACGTTTTAGAAAAATTGATAACTACGACCCCAGAACATCTGGTATATTTGAGGAAGTTGCAAATAACATAAGCCACATTCATGGTAAGCTAAGTGTTGTATAATGTAACTGGGTTGGTATTAAGGGAGCATGTTAACATATCACACGTTCTTGGTTAGTTAAGTATTGTATAATGTAACTGTATTGGTATTAAGGGAGCAGTGTTAACATTTGACACGTTCTTGGTCAGTTCAGTGTTGTATAATGTAACTGTGTTGGTATTAATGGAGCAATTTTAACATATCACACGTTCTTGGTTAGTTCAGTGTTGTATAATGTAACTGTATTGGTATTAAGGGAGCAATTTTAACATATGACACGTTCTTGGTTAGTTCAGTGTTGTATAATGTGACTTGGTTGGTATTAAGGGAGCGAGCAGTGTTAACATATCACACGTTCTTGGTTAGTTCAGTGTTGTATAATGTAACTGTATTGGTATTAAGGGAGCAATTTTAATATATGACACGTTCTTGGTTAGTTCAGTGTTGTATAATGTGACTGGGTTTGGTATTAAGGGAGCAGTGTTAACATATCACACGTTCTTGGTTAGTTCAGTGTTGTATAATGTAACTGTATTGGTATTAAGGGACCAATTTTAACATATGACACGTTCTTAGTTAGTTCAGTGTTGTATAATGTGACTTGGTTGGAATTAAGGGAGCAGTGTTAACATATCACACGTTCTTGGTTAGTTCAGTGTTGTATAATGTAACTGTATTGGTATTAAGGGAGCAATTTTAACAAATGACACGTTCTTGGTTAGTTCAGTGTTGTATAATGTAACTGGGTTGGTATTAAGGGAGCAGTGTTAACATTTGACACGTTCTTGGTCAGTTCAGTGTTGTATAATGTAACTGTGTTGGTATTAAGGGAGCAGTGTTAACATTTGACACGTTCTTGGTCAGTTCAGTGTTGTATGATGTAACTGTGTTGGTATTAATGGAGCAATTTTAACATATGACACGTTCTTGGTAAGTACAGTGTTGTATAATGTAACTGTGTTGGTATTAAGGGTGCTGTGTTAACATATGAAACGTTCTTGGTTAGTTCAGTGTTGTATAATGTGACTTGGTTGGTATTAAGGGAGCAGTGTTAACATATCACACGTTCTTGGTTAGTTCAGTGTTGTATAATGTAACTGTATTGGTATTAAGGGAGCAATTTTAACATATGACACGTTCTTGGTTAGTTCAGTGTTGTATAATGTGACTGGGTTTGGTATTAAGGGAGCAGTGTTAACATATCACACGTTCTTGGTTAGTTCAGTGTTGTATAATGTAACTGTATTGGTATTAAGGGAGCAATTTTAACATATGACACGTTCTTGGTAGGTTCAGTGTTGTATAATGTGACTTGGTTGGTATTAAGGGAGCAGTGTTAACATATCACACGTTCTTGGTTAGTTCAGTGTTGTATAATGTAACTGTATTGGTATTAAGGGAGCAATTTTAACATATGACACGTTCTTGGTTAGTTCAGTGTTGTATAATGTAACTGGGTTGGTATTAAGGGAGCAGTGTTAACATATGACACGTTCTTGGTAAGTTCTGTGTTGTATAATGTAACTGTGTTAGTATCAAGGGAGCAAATTTAACATATTACACGTTCTACGTAAGTTCTGTGTCGTATAATGTGACTGGGTTTGGTATAAAGGGTGCAGTGTTAAGATATGACACGTTCTTGGTTAGTTCTGTGTTGTATAATGTGACTTGGTTGGTATTAAGGGAGCAGTTTTAACATATGACACGTTCTTGGTTAGCTCAGTGTTGTATAATGTAACTGTGTTGGTATTAAGGGAGCAATGTTAACATATCACACGTTCTTGGTTAGTTCAGTGTTGTATAATGTAACTGTATTGGTATTAAGGGAGCAGTGTTAACATTTGACACGTTCTATGTCAGTTCAGTGTTGTATAATGTAACTGTGTTGGTATTAATGGAGCAATTTTAACATACCACACGTTCTTGGTTAATTCAGTGTTGTATAATGTAACTGTATTGGTATTAAGGGAGCAATTTTAACATATGACACGTTCTTGGTTAGTTCAGTGTTGTATAATGTGACTTGGTTGGTATTAAGAGAGCAGTGTTAACATATCACACGTTCTTGGTTAGTTCAGTGTTGTATAATGTAACTGTATTGGTATTAAGGGAAGAATTTTAACATATGACACGTTCTTGGTTAGTTCAGTGTTGTATAATGTGACTGGGTTTGGTATTAAGGGAGCAGTGTTAACATATCACATGTTCTTGGTTAGTTCAGTGTTGTATAATGTAACTGTATTGGTATTAAGGGAGCAATTTTAACATATGACACGTTCTTGGTTAGTTCAGTGTTGTATAATGTGACTTGGTTGGTATTAAGGGAGCAGTGCTAACATATCACACGTTCTTGGTTAGTTCAGTGTTGTATAATGTAACTGTATTGGTATTAAGGGTGCAATTTTAACATATGACACGTTCTTGATTAGTTCAGTGTTGTATAATGTAACTGGGTTGGTATTAAGGGAGCAGTGTTAACATATGACACGTTCTTGATAAGTTATGTGTTGTATAATGTAACTGTGTTAGTATTAAGGGAGCAAATTTAACATATTACACGTTCTAGGTAAGTTCTGTGTCGTATAATGTGACTTGGTTGGTATTAAGGGAGCAGTGTTAATATTTGACACGTTCTTGGTAGGTTCAGTGATGTATAATGTAACTGGGTTGGTATTAAGGAAGCAATTTTAACATATGACACGTTCTTGGTAAGTACAGTGTTGTATAATGTGACTTGGTCGGTATTAAGGAAGCAATTGTAACATATGACACGTTCTTGGTAGGAACAGTGTTGTATAATGTAACTGTGTTGGTATAAAGGGTGCAGTGTTAAGATATGACACGTTCTTGGTTAGTTCTGTATTGTATAATGTGACTTGGTTGGTATTAAGGGAGCAGTTTTAACATATGACACGTTCTTGGTTAGCTCAGTGTTGTATAATGTAACTTGGTTGGTATTAAGGGAGCAGTGTTAACATATGACACGTTCTTGGTAAGTTCAGTGTTGTATAATGTAACTGTGTTGGTATTAAGGGAGCAGTGTTAACATTTGACACGTTCTTGGTCAGTTCAGTGTTGTATAATGTAACTGTGTTGGTATTAAGGGAGCAGTGTTAACATTTGACACGTTCTTGGTCAGTTCAGTGTTGTATGATGTAACTGTGTTGGTATTAAGGGAGCAGTGTTAACATTTGACACGTTCTTGGTCAGTTCAGTGTTGTATAATGTAACTGTGTTGGTATTAAGGGAGCAGTGTAAACATTTGACACGTTCTTGGTCAGTTCAGTGTTGTATGATGTAACTGTGTTGGTATTAATGGAGCAATTTTAACATATGACACGTTCTTGGTAAGTACAGTGTTGTATAATGTAACTGTGTTGGTATTAAGGGTGCTGTGTTAACATATGAAACGTTCTTGGTTAGTTCAGTGTTGTATAATGTGACTTGGTTGGTATTAAGGGAGCAGTGTTAACATATCACACGTTCTTGGTTAGTTCAGTGTTGTATAATGTAACTGTATTGGTATTAAGGGAGCAATTTCAACATATGACACGTTCTTGGTTAGTTCAGTGTTGTATAATGTGACTGGGTTTGGTATTAAGGGAGCAGTGTTAACATATCACACGTTCTTGGTTAGTTCAGTGTTGTATAATGTAACTGTATTGGTATTAAGGGAGCAATTTTAACATATGACACGTTCTTGGTAGGTTCAGTGTTGTATAATGTGACTTGGTTGGTATTAAGGGAGCAGTGTTAACATATCACACGTTCTTGGTTAGTTCAGTGTTGTATAATGTAACTGTATTGGTATTAAGGGAGCAATTTTAACATATGACACGTTCTTGATTAGTTCAGTGTTGTATAATGTAACTGTGTTGGTATTAAGGGTGCAGTGTTAACATATGACACGTTCTTGGTAAGTTCTGTGTTGTATAATGTAACTGTGTTAGTATTAAGGGAGCAAATTTAACATATTACACGTTCTAGGTAAGTTCTGTGTCGTATAATGTGACTGGGTTTGGTATAAAGGGTGCAGTGTTAAGATATGACACGTTCTTGGTTAGTTCTGTGTTGTATAATGTGACTTGGTTGGTATTAAGGGAGCAGTTTTAACATATGACACGTTCTTGGTTAGTTCAGTGTTGTATAATGTAACTGTGTTGGTATTAAGGGAGCAATGTTAACATATCACACGTTCTTGG
This sequence comes from Panopea generosa, assembly GCA_029582155.1. NCBI lineage: Eukaryota > Metazoa > Mollusca > Bivalvia > Adapedonta > Hiatellidae > Panopea > Panopea generosa. Next base: position 79,451,832 of record CM055894.1, on the reverse strand, counting down.
TTAGTTCAGTGTTGTATAATGTAACTGTATTGGTATTAAGGGAGCAGTGTTAACATTTGACACGTTCTATGTCAGTTCAGTGTTGTATAATGTAACTGTGTTGGTATTAATGGAGCAATTTTAACATATCACACGTTCTTGGTTAGTTCAGTGTTGTATAATGTAACTGTATTGGTATTAAAGGAGCAATTTTAACATATGACACGTTCTTGATTAGTTCAGTGTTTTATAATGTGACTTGGTTGGTATTAAGAGAGCAGTGTTAACATATCACACATTCTTGGTTAGTTCAGTGTTGTATAATGTAACTGTATTGGTATTAAGGGAGCAATTTTAACATATGACACGTTCTTGGTTAGTTCAGTGTTGTATAATGTGACTGGGTTTGGTATTAAGGGAGCAGTGTTAACATATCACACGTTCTTGGTTAGTTCAGTGTTGTATAATGTAACTGTATTGGTATTAAGGGAACAATTTTAACATATGACACGTTCTTGGTTAATTCAGTGTTGTATAATGTGACTTGGTTGGTATTAAGGGAGCAGTGCTAACATATTACACGTTCTTGGTTATTTCAGTGTTGTATAATGTAACTGTATTGGTATTAAGGGTGCAATTTTAACATATGACACGTTCTTGGTTAGTTCAGTGTTGTATAATGTAACTGGGTTGGTATTAAGGGAGCAGTGTTAACATATGACACGTTCTTGATAAGTTATGTGTTGTATAATGTAACTGTGTTAGTATTAAGGGAGCAAATTTAACATATTACACGTTCTAGGTAAGTTCTGTGTCGTATAATGTGACTTGGTTGGTATTAAGGGAGCAGTGTTAATATTTGACACGTTCTTGGTAGGTTCAGTGTTGTATAATGTAACTGGGTTGGTATTAAGGAAGCAATTTTAACATATGACACGTTCTTGGTAAGTACAGTGTTGTATAATGTGACTTGGTCGGTATTAAGGAAGCAATTGTAACATATGACACGTTCTTGGTAGGAACAGTGTTGTATAGTGTAACTGTGTTGGTATAAAGGGTGCAGTGTTAAGATATGACACGTTCTTGGTTAGTTCTGTGTTGTATAATGTGACTTGGTTGGTATAAAGGGAGCAGTTTTAACATATGACACGTTCTTGGTTAGCTCAGAGTTGTATAATGTAACTTTGTTGGTATTAAGGGAGCAGTGTTAACATATGACACGTTCTTGGTAAGTTCAGTGTTGTATAATGTAACTGTGTTGGTATTAAGGGAGCAGTGTTAACATTTGACACGTTCTTGGTCAGTTCAGTGTTGTATAATGTAACTGTGTTGGTATTAAGGGAGCAGTGTTAACATTTGACACGTTCTTGGTCAGTTCAGTGTTGTATGATGTAACTGTGTTGGTATTAAGGGAGCAGTGTTAACATTTGACACGTTCTTGGTCAGTTCAGTGTTGTATAATGTAACTGTGTTGGTATTAAGGGAGCAGTGTTAACATTTGACACGTTCTTGGTCAGTTCAGTGTTGTATGATGTAACTGTGTTGGTATTAATGGAGCAATTTTAACATATGACACGTTTTTGGTAAGTACAGTGTTGTATAATGTAACTGTGTTGGTATTAAGGGTGCTGTGTTAACATATGAAACGTTCTTGGTTAGTTCTGTGTTGTATAATGTGACTTGGTTGGTATTAAGGGAGCAGTGTTAAGATATGACACGTTCTTGGTTAGCTCAGTGTTGTATAAAGTAACTGGGTTGGAATGAAGGGAGTAGTGTTAACATTTGACATGTTCTTGGTAAGTTCAGTGTTGTATAATGTAACTGGGTTGGTATTAAGGAAGCAATTTTAACATATGACACGTTCTTGGTAAGTACAGTGTTGTATAATGTGACTTGGTTGGTATTAAGGGAGCAGTGTTAACATATGACACGTTCTTGGTTAGTTCTGTGTTGTATAATGTAACTTGGTTGGTATTAGGGAGCAGTGTTAACATATGACACGTTCTTGGTTAGCTCAGTGTTGTATAATGTAACTGGGTTGGTATGAAGGGAGTAGTTTTAATATATGATATGTTCTCGGTTAGTTCAGTGTTGTATTATGTAACTGGGTTGGTATTAAGGGAGCTGTTTTAATATATGATACGTTCTCGGTTAGTTCAGTGTTGTATAATGTTACTGTGTTGGTATTAAGGGAGCAATTTTAACATATGACACGTTCTTGGTCAGTTCAGTGTTGTATAATGTAACTGGGTTGGTATTAAGGGAGTAGTTTTAATATATGATACGTTCTCGGTTAGTTCAGTGTTATATAATGTAACTGTGTTGGTATTAAGGGAGCAATATTAACATATGCCACTTTCTTGGTCAGTTGAGTGTTGTATAATGTGACTGGGTTGGTATTAAGGGAGCAATTTTAATATATGGCACGTCATGGTCAGTTTAGTGTTGTATAATGTGACTGGGTTGGTATTAAGGGAGTAATTTTAACATATACCACGTTCTTGGTCAGTTTAGTGTTGTATAATGTGACTGGGTTGGTATTAAGGGAGCAATTTTAACATATGCCACGTTCTTGGTCTGTTTAGTGTTGTATAATATGATTGGATTGGTATTGAGGGAAAATTTTTAACATATGCCACGTCCTTTGTCAGTTCAGTGTTGTATAATGTGGCTGAGTTTTGTATTAAGGTAGCAGTTTCATTATATGTCACGTTTTTGGTAAGTTCTGTGTTGTATAATGTCACTGGGTTTGTATTAAAGGGGAAATTTTAACATATATCACGTTCTTGGTAAGTTCAGTGTTGTATAATGCCACATGGTTGGTATTAAGGGAGAAATTTTAACATATGCCACGTCTTTTGTCAGTTCTCTGTTGTATAATGTGACTGAGTTGGTATTAAGTTAGCAATTTCAATATAAGACACGTTCTTGGTCAGTTCAGTGTTTTTTGACATCACTTAGTTGGTATTAAGTGAACAGTTTAAACGTATGACACGTTTTTGGTCTGTTCAGTGTTGTGTAATGTGAATGAAGTGATGTTTATGGAGCAGTTCCAACGTGTGACACTTTCTTGGACATTTTACTGTTGTATAATATGACAGAGTTGGTATTATGCACGCAGTTTCAACGTATGGCACATTTATTGTCAGTTCAGTGTTGTATAATGTGACTGAGTCGGTATTAAGGGAGTAGTTTTAACATATGACACGTTCTTGGTTATTTCAGTGCTGTATAATATCGCTTGGTTGGTATAATTGGAGCAGTTTTAGGATATGACCAGTTCCTGGTCAGTTCAGTGTTGTATAATGCCACTGGATTGGTATTACGGCAGCAGTTTTAACATATGAAATGTTCTTGGTCAGTTCAGTGTTGTACAATGTAACTGTGTTTGTATTAAAGGAACAGTTTTGATATATGACACGTTCTTAGTCAGTTATGTGTTGTATAATATGATTAAGTTGTTATTAAGCGAGCAGTTTTGTACGTATGACACGTTCTTGGTTAGTTCAGAGTTGTATAATGTGACTGAGTTGGTATTAAAGGAGAAGTTTTAGCATATGCCACATTCTTGGTCAGTTTACTGTTGTATAATGTGACTGTGTTGGTATTAAGGGAGCAGGATTAACATGTGCAACGTTCTTGGTCAGTTCAGTGTTGTATAATGTGACTGAGTTGGTATTAAGGGAGAAGTTTTAACGCATTACACATTCTTGGTGAGTTAAGATTTGTATAATGTGACTGGGTTGCTATTAATGGAGCAGTTTTAACATATGATACTTTCTTGATCTGTTCAGTGGTGTAGAATGTGACTGGGTTGGTATTAAGGCCTAAAAAAAAAGAAGGTTTGTTTCCTGTTACATGCCCAAAAAAATATGGGTCGGTAGGTAGGGATATTTTTTTTTTTTTTTTTTTTTTTTTTTTGGTCGTTACCACACTCCTTTATTAAATGGAACATCAAAATGAATGAGTTTGTTAGTTTCTATTACATGATTATATATGTTATTTTGGGGGTAGTGGTGTGAAAGTAATATATCTTTTAAATAGTACTCAATTTCAGATATGAATCTGAAATCTGAAGTGGCTATAATAAACCGAGGAAGATGTTTGATATAAGCTATAGGCATAGTGCCACCATCACAAAAAGGAAGTGCTTCCGTGGGGTAGTCGCATAATGGCGGTTGTAAATAATCCTCAATTCTTCTTCTTTAAAAATGCATTTTCCTATTTTTAATGCTCATTTTTTTATTTGAATGGCATTATTGATGTATTTTGAACATTTTGATAGCATTGTCATGTTTGAATTGTGAATTTAGAAAAAAAAAATGATGCTTGGAAATTGGGGTATGAATTCATGATTTCGGAAGTCTACTTTCACTTTGTCACCAGTGTACACACTGAGCTGAAAAAAAATCTCTTATATGACACATGACCCCTACTTTTCTCATCATATTTTGATAGTGCAGAGGTTGACAAACAGTAAAATGTAGGTTTCACTTCTTTCATTTGGGATCCCCTATGAATGACAAGCCTTCAAACTTTTATTATTTACTATAGAATAAAGAACAAAAATCAATGGTGGGGTTACACCTATACTGTCTTCGCAAAAATTATACCTTGCACCGTTTCTGTGAGTCTATATCGTCTAGGCGTATGCAGTGATTATTTTATAATGAGATTACGAGCGTCTAAACGACACAGCGCGCCGGTGCGTAAGAATTACTTTGTTGTGAAAATCACCAAAAAGAGCGCGAAATCCGATGCCGATTTCTTGGACATAAAAACTTTTGAGTCGGCAGTTAAAATATAGGGTCGGTCGGGTAACCGGAAACAAACATCTTTTTGTTTTAGGCCTAAGGGAGAAGTTTCCACATATGCCACGTTTTTGATCTGTTCAGTGTTGTATACTATGAAGGGGTTGGTATTTCGGGAACTGTGTTAGGACTGGTTTGTCCACGGATGTCATTGTAATGTGACTGGGTTGTAGTTTTCTGACTGGGTTGGTATTAAGGTAGCAGTGTTAACATATAACACGTTCTTGGTCAGTTCAGTGTTGTAAAATGTGACTGTGTTGTTATTAAAGTAAGTGTTTCAACATATGACACGTTCTTGGTCAGTTCAGTGTTGTATAATGTGACTGGGTTGGTATTAAGGGAGCATTTTTAACATATGACACGTTCCTGGTCTGTTAAGTGTTGTATAATATCACTGGATTGGTATTAAGGGAGCAGTTTTAACTTGTGACTCGTTATTGGTCAATTCAGTGTTGTTTAATGTAACTGGGTTGGAATTAAGGGAGCAGTTTAAACATATGGCCCGTTACTGGTCAGTTCAGTGTTGTATAATGTCACTTGGTTGGTATTTATAGAGCAGTTTTAACATATGACACATTCCTGGTCAGTTCAGTGTTGTATAATGTCACTGGTTGGCATTTAAGGAGCAGTTTTGATATATGACTCGTTTTTTGGTCAATTCAGTGTTGTATAATGTAACTTGGTTTGATTAAGGGAGCAGTTTTAACATATGACCAGTTCCTGATCAGTTCAGTGTTGTATAATGTAACTGTGTTGGTATTAAGGGAACAGTTTTGACATATGACACGTTCTTGGTCAGTTCAGTGTTGTATTATGTCACTGTGTTGGTATTAAGGGATCATTGTCAACAGATGTCACGTTCATGGTCAATTTAGTGTTGAGCAATGTCACTGTGTTGGTATTAAGGAAGCATTTTCGACAGATGTCACGTTCATGGTCAGTTCAGTGTTGAACAATGTCACTATGTTGGTATTAATGGAGCAGTTTTAACATATGACACGTTCTTGGTCAGTTCAATGTTGTATAATGTAACTGGGTAGGTAATAAGGGAACAATTTTGACATATGAGACGTTCTTGGTTACGTCAGTGTTGTATAATGTAACTGGGTTGGTATTAAGGGAGCAGTGTTAACATATGACACGTGTTTGGTTAGCTCAGTGTTGTATAATGTAACTGTGTTGGTATTAAGGGTGCAGTGTTAACATATGACACGTTCTTGGTTAGTTCTGTGTTGTATAATGTGACTTGGTTAGTATTAAGGGAGCAATGTTAACATATGACACGTTCTTGGTTAGTTCTGTGTTGTATAATGTGACTTGGTTGGTATTAAGGGAGCAGTGTTAACATATGACAAGTTCTTGGTTAGCTCAGTGTTGTATAATGTAACTGGGTTGGTATTAAGGGAGCAGTTTTAACATATAACACGTTCTTGGTTAGCTCAGTGTTGTATAATGTAACTGTGTTGGTATTAAGGGAGCAGTGTTAACATATGACACGTTCTTGGTTAGTTCAGTGTTGTATAATGTAACTGTGTTGGTATTAAGGGAGCAGTGTTAACTTATGACACGTTCTTGGTAAGTTCAGTGTTGTATAATGTTACTGGGTTGGTATTAAGGAAGCAATTTTACCATATGACACGTTCTTGGTAAGTACAGTGTTGTATAATGTGACTTGGTTGGTATTAAGGGTGCAGTGTTAACATATGACACGTTCTTGGTTAACTCAGTGTTGTATAATGTAACTTGGTTGGTATTAGGGAGCAGTGTTAACATATGACACGTTCTTGGTTAGCTCAGTGTTGTATAATGTAACTGGGTTGGTATTAAGGGAGCAGTTTTAATATATGATACGTTCTCGGTTAGTTCAGTGTTGTATAATGTAACTGTGTTGGTATTAAGGGAGCAATTTTAACATATGCCACGTTCTTGGTCAGTTGAGTGTTGTATAATGTGACTGGTTTGGTATTAAGGGAGCAATTTTAACATATGCCACGTTCCTGGTCAGTTTAGTGTTGTATAATGTGACTGAGTTGGTATTAAGGGAGTAATTTTAATATATACCACGTTCTTGGTCAGTTCTGTGTTGTATAATGTGGCTGAGTTTTGTATTAAGGGAGCAGTTTCATTATATGTCACGTTCTTGGTAAGTTCAGTGTTGTATAATGTCACTGGGTTGCTATTAAGCGAAAAATTTTAACATATGCCACGTCCTTTGTCAGTTCATTGTTGTATAATGTGACTGAGTTGGTATTAAGTTAGCAATTTCAATATAAGACACGTTCTTGGTCAGTTCAGTGTTTTTTGACATCACTTAGTTGGTATTAAGTGAACAGTTTAAACGTATGACACGTTTTTGGTCTGTTCAGTGTTGTGTAATGTGAATGAAGTGATGTTTATGGAGCAGTTCCAACGTGTGACACTTTCTTGGTCATTTTAGTGTTGTATAATATGACAGAGTTGGTATTATGCACGCAGTTTCAACGTATGGCACATTTATTGTCATTTCAGTGTTGTATAATGTGACTGAGTCGGTATTAAGGGAGCAGTTTTAACATATGACACGTTCTTGGTTATTTCAGTGCTGTATAATATCGCTTGGTTGGTATAATTGGAGCAGTTTTAACATATGACCAGTTCCTGGTCAGTTCAGTGTTGTATAATGCCACTGGGTTGGTATTACGGCAGCTGTTTTAACATATGATACGTTCTTGGTCAGTTCAGTGTTGTACAATGTAACTGTGTTTGTATTAAGGGAACAGTTTTGATATATGACACGTTCTTAGTCAGTTATGTGTTGTATTATATGATTAAGTTGTTATTAAGCGAGCAGTTTTGTACGTATGACACGTTCTTGGTTAGTTCAGAGTTGTATAATGTGACTGAGTTGGTATTAAAGGAGAAGTTTTAGCATATGCCACATTCTTGGTCAGTTTACTGTTGTATAAAATGACTGAGTTGGTATTAAGGGAGCAGTGTTAACATATGCCACGTTCTTGGTCAGTTCAGTGTTGTATAATGTGACTGAGTTGGTATTAAGGGAGAAGTTTTTACGCATTACACATTCTTGGTGAGTTAAGATTTGTATAATGTGACTGGGTTGCTATTAATGGAGCAGTTTGAACATATGATACTTTCTTGATCTGTTCAATGTTGTAGAATGTGACTGGGTTGGTATTAAGGGAGAAGTTTCAACATATGCCACGTTTTTGATCAGTTCAGTGTTGTATAATGTGAATGGGTTGGTATTTCGGGAACTGTGTTAGGACTGGTTTGTCCATGGATGTCATTGTAATGTGACTGGGTTGTAGTTTTCTGACTGGGTTGGTATTAAGGTAGCACTGTTAACATATAACACGTTCTTAGTCAGTTCAGTGTTGTAAAATGTGACTGTGTTGTAATTAATGTAGGTGTTTCAACATATGACACGTTCTTGGTCAGTTCAGTGTTGTATAATGTGACTGGGTTGGTATTAAGGGAGCATTTTTAACATATGACACGTTCCTGGTCTGTTAAGTGTTGTATAATATCACTGGGTTGGTATTAAGAGAGCAGTTTTAACTTGTGACTCGTTATTGGTCAATTCAGTGTTGTTTAATGTAACTGGGTTGGAATTAAGGAAGCAGTTTAAACATATGGCCCGTTACTGGTCAGTTCAGTGTTGTATAATGTCACTTGGTTGGTATTTATAGAGCAGTTTTAACATATGACCTGTTCCTGGTCAGTTCAGTGTTGTATAATGTCACTGGTTGGCATTTAGGGAGCAGTTTTCACATATGACTCGTTTTTTGGTCAATTCAGTGTTGTGTAATTTAAATTGGTTTGAATTAAGGGAGCAGTTTTAACATATGACCAGTTTCTGATCAGTTCAGTGTTGTATAATGTAACTGTGTTGGTACTAAGGGAACAGTTTTAACATATGACACGTTCTTGGTCAGTTCAGTGTTGTATAATGTCACTGTGTTCGTATTAAGGGATCTTTGTCAACAGATGTCACGTTCATGTTCAATTTAGTGTTGAGCAATGTCACTGTGTTGGTATTAAGGAAGCATTTTCGACAGATGTCACGTTCATGGTCAGTTCAGTGTTGAACAATGTCACTATGTTGGTATTACTGGAGCAGTTTTAACATATGACACGTTCTTGGTCAGTTCAATGTAGAATAATGTAACTGGGTAGGTATTAAGGGAACAATTTTGACATATGACACGTTCTTGGTTAGCTCTGTGTTGTATAATGTAACTGGGTTGGTATTAAGGGAGCAGTGTTAACATATGACACGTGTTTGGTTAGCTCAGTGTTGTATAATGTAACTGTGTTGGTATTAAGGGAGCAGTTTTAATACATGATACGTTCTTGGTTAGTTCAGTGTTGTATAATGTAACTGTGTTGGTATTAAGGGAGCAATTTTAACATATGCCACGTTCTTGGTCAGTTGAATGTTGTATAATGTGACTGGGTTGGTATTAAGGGAGCAATTTTAACATGTACCACGTTCTTGGTCAGGTTAGTGTTGTATAGTGTGACTGGGTTGGTATTAAGGGAGTAATTTTAACATATGCCCCGTTTTTGGTCAGTTGAGTGTCGTATAATGTGACTGGGTTGGTATTAAGGGAGCAATTTTAACATATGTCACGTTCTTGGTCAGTTTAGTGTTGTATAATGTGACTGGGTTGGTATTAAGGAAGCAATTTTAACATATGACAAGTTCTTGGTAGGTACAGTGTTGTATAATGTAACTGTGTTGGTATTAAGGGAGCAGTGTTAACATATGACACGTTCTTGGTAAGTTCAGTGTTGTATAATGTTACTGGGTTGGTATTAAGGAAGCAATTTTACCATATGACACGTTCTTGGTAAGTACAGTGTTGTTTAATGTGACTTGGTTGGTATTAAGGGTGCAGTGTTAACATATGACACGTTCTTGGTTAACTCAGTGTTGTATAATGTAACTTGGTTGGTATTAGGGAGCAGTGTTAACATATGACACGTTCTTGGTTAGCTCAGTGTTGTATAATGTAACTGGGTTGGTATTAAGGGAGCAGTTTTAATATATGATACGTTCTCGGTTAGTTCAGTGTTGTATAATGTAACTGTGTTGGTATTAAGGGAGCAATTTTAACATATGCCACGTTCTTGGTCAGTTGAGTGTTGTATAATGTGACTGGGTTGGTATTAAGGGAGCAATTTTAACATATGCCACGTTCCTGGTCAGTTTAGTGTTGTATAATGTGACTGAGTTGGTATTAAGGGAGCAATTTTAACATATACCACGTTCTTGGTCAGTTTAGTGTTGTATAATGTGACTGGGTTGGTATTAAGGGAGCAATTGTAACATATGCCACGTCCTTGGTCAGTTCAGTGTTGTATAATGTGGCTGAGTTTTGTATTAAGGGAGCAGTTTCATTATATGTCACGTTCTTGGTAAGTTCAGTGTTGTATAATGTCACTGGGTTGGTATTAAGTGAAAAATTTTAACATATGACACGTCTTTGGTAAGTTCTGTGTTGTATAATGTGACTGGGTTGGTATTAAGGAAGCAATTTTAACATATGACAAGTTCTTGATAGGTACAGTGTTGTATAATGTAACTGTGTTGGTATTAAGGGTGCAGTGTTAACATAAGACACGTTCTTGGTTAGTTCTGTGTTGTATAATGTGACATGGTTGGTATTAATGGAGCAGTGTTAACATATGACACGTTCTTGGTTAGTTCTGTGTTGTATAATGTGACTAGGTTGGTATTAAGGGAGCAGTGTTAACATATGACACGTTCTTGGTTAGCTCAGTGTTGTATAATGTAACTGGGTTGGTATTAAGGGAGCAGTTTTAACATATGACACGTTCTTGGTTAGCTCAGTGTTGTATAATGTAACTGTGTTGATATTACGGGAGCAGTGTTAACATATGACACGTTCTTGGTTAGTTCAGTGTTTTATAATGTAACTGTGTTGGTATTAAGGGAGCAGTGTTAACATATGACACGTTTTTGGTAAGTTCAGTGTTGTATAGTGTAACTGGGTTGGTATTAAGGAAGCAATTTTAACATATGACACGTTCTTGGTAAGTACAGTGTTGTATAATGTAACTGTGTTGGTATTAAGGGTGCAGTGTTAACATATGACACGTTCTTGGTTAGTTCTGTGTTGTATAATGTAACTTGGTTGGTATTAGGGAGCAGTGTTAACATATGACACGTTCTTGGTTAACTCAGTGTTGTATAATGTAACTTGGTTGGTATTAGGGAGCTGTGTTATCATATGACACGTTCTTGGTTAACTCAGTGTTGTATAATGTAACTGGGTTGGTATTAAGTGAGCAGTTTTAATATATGATACGTTCTCGGTTAGTTCAGTGTTGTATAATGTGACTGGGTTGGTATTAAGGGAGCAATTTTAACATATGCCACGTTCTTGTTCATTTTATTGTTGAATAATGTGACTGGGTTGGTATTAAGGGAGAATTTTTAACATATTGCACGTCCTTGGTCAGTATAGTGTTTTATAATGTGGCTGAGGTTTGTATTAAGGGAGCAGTTTCATTAAATGTCACGTTGTTGGTAAGTTCAGTGTTGTATAATATCAGTGTGTTTGTATTAAGGGGGAAATGTTAACATATATCACGTTCTTGGTAAGTTCAGTGTTGTATAATGTCACTGGGTTGTTATTAAGGGAGAAATTTGAACATATGACACGTCTTTGGTAAGTTCTGTGTTGTATAATGTGACTTGGTTGGTATTAAGGGAGCAGTGTTAACATTTGACACGTTCTTGGTCAGTTCAGTGTTGTATAATGTAACTGGGTTGGTATTAAGGAAGCAATTTTAACATATGACACGTTCTTGGTAAGTACAGTGTTGAATAATGTAACTGTGTTGGTATTAATGGTGCAGTGTTAACATATAACACGTTCTTGGTTAGTTCTGAGTTGTATCATATGACTTGGTTGGTATTAAGGGAGCAGTGTTAACATATGACACGTTCTTGGTTAGTTCTGTGTTCTATAATGTAACTGGGTTGGTATTAAGGGAGCAGTGTTAACATATGACACGTTCTTGGTTAACTCAGTGTTGTATAATGTAACTTTGTTGCTATTAAAGGATCAGTGTTAACATATGACACTTCGTTGGTTAGGTCAGTGTGGTATAATGTAACTGTTTTGGTATTAAGGGAGCAGTGTTAACATATGACACGTTCTTGGTCAGGTGAGTGTTGTATAATGTGACTGTGTTGGTATTAAAGGAGCAGTTTTAACATATCACACGTTCTTGGTAAGTTCTGTGTTGTATAATGTGACTTGGTTGGTATTAAAGGAGCAGTTTTAACATATGACACGTTCTTGGTAAGTTCTGTGTTGTATAATGTGACTATGTTGGTATTTAAGGAGCAGTTTTAACATATGACACGTTCTTGGTCAGTTCAGTGTTGTATGATGTGATTTGATTGGTATTAAGGGAGCAGTTTAAACATATGCCACGTTCTTGGTTAGCTCAGTGTTGTATAATGTAACTGGGTTGGTATTAAGGGAGCAGTGTTAACATATGACACGTGTTGGTTAGCTCAGTGTTGTATTATGTAACTGGGTTGGTATTAAGGGAGCAGTGTTAACATATGACACGTTCTTGGTTAATTCTGTGTTGTATAATGTAACTGGGTTGGTATTAAGGATGCAGTTTTAATATTTGGTACGTTCTTGGTAAGTTCAGTGTTGTATAATGTAACTGTGTTGGTATTAAGGGAGCAATTTTAACATATGCCACGTTCTTGGTCAGTTGAGTGTTGTATAATATGACTGGGTTGGTATTAAGGGAGCAATTTTAACATATGCCACGTTCTTGGTCAGTTTAGTGTTGTATAATGTGACTGGTTTGGTATTAAGGTAGTAATTTTAACATATGCCACGTTCGTGGTCAGTTTAGTGTTGTATAATGTGACTGGGTTGGTATTAAGGGAGCAATTTTAACATATGCCACGTCCTTGGTCAGTTCAGTGTTCTATAATGTGGTTGAGTTTTGTATTAAGGGAGCAATTTCATTAAATGTCACGTTCTTGGTAAGTTTAGTGTTGTATAATGTCAGTGGGCTTGTATTAAGGGGAAAATTTTAACATATATCACTTTCTTGGTAAGTTCAGTGTTGTATAATGTCACTGGGTTGCTATTAAGGGAGAAATTTTAACATATGCCACGTCCTTGGTCAGTTCTGTGTTGTATAATCTGACTGAGTTGGTATTAAGTTATTAATTTTAATATAAGACACGTTCTTGGTCAGTTCGGTGTTTTTTGACATCACTGGGTTGGTATTAAGTGAACAGTTTAAACGTATTACACGTTTTTGGTTTGTTCAGTGTTGTATAATGTGAATGAATTGATATTTATGGAGCAGTTCCAACGTGTGACACTTTCTTGGTCATTTCAGTGTTGTATAATATGACAGAGTTGGTATTATGCACGCAGTTTCAACGTATAGCAAATTTATTGTCAGTTCAGTGTTGTATAATGTGACTGAGGCGGTATTAAGGGAGCAGTTTTAACATATGACACGTTCTTGGTTATTTCAGTGCTGTATAATATCGCTTGGTTTGTATTAAGGGGGCAGTTTTAACATATGACCAGTTCCTGATCAGTTCAGTGTTGTATAATGCCACTGGGTTGGTGTTGCGGCAGCAGTTTTAACATATGATGCATTCTTGATCAATTCAGTGTTGTACAATGTCACTGTGTTTGTATTAAGGGAACAGTTTTGATATATGACACGTTCTTAGTCAGTTATGTGTTGTTTAATATGATTGAGTTGTTATTAAGCGAGCAGTTTTGTACGTATGACACGTTCTTGGTTAGTTCAGAGTTGTATAATGTGACTGAGTTGGTATTAAAGGAGAAGTTTTAGCATATGCCACATTCTTGGTCAGTTTACTGTTGTATAATGTGACTGGGTTGGTATTAAGGGAGCAGGATTAACATTTGCCACGTTCTTGGTCAGTTCAGTGTTGTATAATGTGATTGAGTTGGTATTAAGGGAGAAGTTTTAACGCATTACACATTCTTGGTGAGTTAAGATTTGTATAATGTGACTGGGTTGCTATTAATGGAGCAGTTTGAACATATGATACTTTCTTGATCTGTTCAGTGTTGTAGAATGTGACTTGGTTGGTATTAAGGGAGAAGTTTCAACATATGCCACGTTCTTGATCAGTTCAGTGTTGTATAATGTCACTGGGTTGGTATTTATAGAGCAGTTTTAACATATGACCCGTTCCTGTATACTATGAATGGGTTGGTATTTCGGGAACTGTGTAAGGACTGGTTTGTCCACGGATGTCATTTTAATTTGACTCGGTTGTAGTTTTCTGACCGGGTTGGTATTAAGGTAGCAGTGTTAACATATGACACGTTCTTGGTCAGTTCAGTGTTGTATAATGTGACTGGGTTGGTATTAAGGGAGCATTTTTAACATATGACACGTTCCTGGTCTGTTAATTGTTGTATAATATCACTGGGTTGGTATTAAGGGAGCAGTTTTAACTTGTGACTCGTTATTGGTCAATTCAGTGTTGTTTAATGTAAGTGGGTTGGAAGTAAGGGAGCAGTTTAAACATATGACCCGTTCCTGGTCAGTTCAGTGTTGTATAATGTCACTGGGTTGGTATTTATAGAGCAGTAATATATGACCCGTTCCTGGTCAGTTCAATTTTGTATTATGTCACTGTTTGGTATTTAGGGAGCAGTTTTGCATATGACTCGTTTTTTGGTCAATTCAGTGTTGTATAATGTAACTTGGTTTGAATTAAGGGAGAAGTTTTAACATATGACCCGTTCCTGCTCAGTTCAGTGTTGTATAATGTAACTGTGTTGGTATTAAGGGAACAGTTTTGACATATGACACGTTCTTGGTCAGTTCAGTGTTGTATAATGTCACTGTGTTGGTATTAAGGGATCATTGTCAACAGATGTCACGTTCATGTCAATTTAGTGTTAAGCAATGTCACTGTGTTGGTATTAAGGAAGCATTTTCGACAGATGTCACGTTCATGGTCAGTTCAGTGTTGAACAATGTCACTGTGTTGGTATTAATGGAGCAGTTTTAACATATGACACGTTCTTGGTCAGTTCAGTGTTGTATAATGTAACTGGGTAGGTATTAAGGGAACAATTGTGACATATGACACGTTCTTGGTCAGTTCAGTGTTGTATAATGTCACTGTGTTGGTATTAAGGGAGCATTGTCAACAGATGTCACGTTCATGGTTAATTCAGTGTTAAGCAATGTCACTGTGTTGGTATTAAGAGAGCAGTTTCGACAGATGTCACATTCATGGTCAGTTCAGTGTTGAATAATGTCACCGTGTTGGTATTAAGGGAGCAGTTTCGATATATGACACGTTCTTGGTCAGTTAAGTGTTGTATAATGTGATTAAGTTGATATTAAGGGAGCAGTTTAAACGTATGACACGTTCTTGGTTAGTAATGTTTTGTATAATGTGACTAAGTTGATATGAAGGTAGCAGTTTAAACGTATGGCCCGTACTTGGTAAGTTCAGTGTGGTATAATGTGACTGAGTTGGTATTTAGGGAGAGGTTTTAAAGCATTACACCTTCTTGGTGAGTTCAGTGATATATAAAGTGACTGAATTGGTATTAATGGAGGATTTTGAACATATGACACGTTCTTGAGTTCAGTGTTGTATAAGTTGACTGAGTTGGTATTAAGGGAGAAGTTTAACGCATTACACCTTCTTGGTGAGTTCATTGTTGTGTAATGTAACTGGGTTGATATTAAAGGAAGAGTTTGAACAGATGACACGTTGATGGTCAGTTCAGTGATGTATAATGTGACTGAGTTGGTATTAAGGGAAAAGCTTTAACGCATTACACCTTCTTGGTAGGTTAAGTTTTGTATAATGTGACTGGGTTGCTATTAATAAAGCAGTTTGAACATATGATACGTTCTTGATCAGTTCAGTGTTGTATAATGTGACTGAGTGGGTATTAAGGGAGAAGTTTTAACGCATTACACTTTCTTGGTGAGTTAAGTTTTGTATAATGTGACTTGGTTGCTATTTCTGGAGAAGTTTGAACATATGATACGTTCTTGATCATTTCAGTGTTGTATAATGTGACTAGATTGGTATTAAGGGAGACGTTTTAACGAATAACACCTTGGTGAGTAAAGTTTTGTATAATGTGACTGGGTTGCTATTAATGGAGAAGTTTGAACATATGATACGTTCTTGATCATTTCAGTGTTGTATAATGTGACTGAGTTGGTATTAAGGGAGACGTTTTAACGCATAACACCTTGGTGAGTTAAGTTTTGTATAAAGTGACTGGATTGCTATTAATGGAGCAGTTTGAACATATGCAACGGTCTTGGTAAGTTAAGATTTGTATTATGTGACTTGTTGGTATTAAGGGAGAAGTTTTTACATATGCCACGTTCTTAATCAGTTCAGTGTTGTATATTGTGAATGAGTTGGTATTACGGGAACAGTGTTAGGACTGGTTTGTCCACGGATGTCATTGTAATGTGACTGGGTTGTAGTTTTATGACTGGTGGGTCCAGGGATGTCGTTATAATATACCTGGTGAGTATATGTATACTATGTCTTCATTCAGTCTATGTTAACTCCAAGGTTTTTTCGGTAGAAAAGATCATCATCTGACACCGTTGGGAAGTAGGCGCCTATTGAATGGCATTGATGTATCATCGGTGAGATTGAGAATTGTATGTAACCTTTTGTTGAGACAGTTTGTCAGTTACTGGCGGCAGTACTATGATGCTTCAGAGATTACTATCTCCAAATTGGAAGCAAAATATTAAAACCAGCTATTAAAAATGAGTAAAATCCCAGTTATGCGGTGTTCCATTTGGACCATCGCGTTTTTTTTATTTCTGAACCCCATTCCACAAAAGTCGAAAGTCGAAACTACTATGGTGAAAGTTGAAATCACGATGGTGAAAATACGAAACTACGATGATGAAAATACGAAATCACGAAACTACGATGGTGAAAACGCGATGTTATTTCACGTTTTCACCATCGTGATTTCGACTTTCACTATCGTAATTTCGACTTTTGACTTTCATCATCGTAGTTTCGACTTTCACAATCGTAGTTTCGACTTTCGACTTACGACTTTCACCATCGTAGTTTCGACTTCCACCATCGTAGTTACCACTTTCGACTTTCATCACCGTACTTTCGACGTACTTTTCACCATCGTAGTTTCGACTTTCGACTTTCATCATCGTACTTTCGACTTTCATCATCGTAGTTTCGACTTTCACCATCGTGATTTCGACTTTCATCATCGTGGATCGACTTTCACCACCGTAGTTTCGATCTTCGACTTCCTGTTGCGCATATGCAATGCGATCTCAATACAATAATTACAATGGATGGCTGTATCTTAAGATATTTTGAAAGGGATATTCCTACAAAGAAATTATGGTGATGGTTAATGTATCAACGGGTATTTGAATTAATATTTATAAAAGCATACCTTCATCAGACGACATGACTTGCAGATAAAACATGTGAGTATGAATGACATGCACAACAGGAAGTCGAAGGTCGAAAGTCGAAACCACGATGGTGAAAGTCGAAACTACGATGATGAAAGTCGCAAGTCGAAACCACGATGGTGAAAGCCGAAAGTACGATGGTGAAAGTCGAAGGTACGATGGTGAAAGTCGAAACCACGCTGATGAAAGCCGACTTTCACCATCGTGGTTTCGACTTTCAACTTTCACCATCGTAGTTTCGCGTTTTCATCATCGTAGTTTCGACTTTCAACATCGTGGTTTCGACTTTGAGCATCGTGGTTTGGGGAAAAAATAAAAAGACGATGTTCCAAAATGAATACCGTACATTTAATATAAACGCTTAACTGTGAATAAAGCATCGATCAAAAATTACATTTAACAACATTTTAGTCTGTGTATTGTCAGAGGCGTAAGAAACTTACGATGTTCACCGTGTTGACATCCGCAGTATTTTAATTCAGCGTCTGTGTACTGATGGAAATGTGCACAGACGGTATCACAGTAAGTAGGCATATTCCTCGACAACACCACCGCGATAAATGATGCCAATACGCAAACTATAACTCCAGTGTTCATGTTTTTATAGCTGGATAGAAAAATAGAAATAATAAAAGTTATATAACAATATGGATACAAATGTATTGGTACATGGGCATATTCAATGAAAAAACAACAACCACCTTTGGCTGTAATTTCGAGCCAATAATTTTATTTACAAAATCACTACACTAATTGTTTTATTTTTATTTGTTTCAATTTTATTTTATTTTTTTTCTGATTTTTTTCTTCAATTTTTTTTATGTATGTTATTATTTTAATACAATAAAATGCGTGAGCTAATTATTTGTGGACCTGATATTGCTACTTGGCAAATTCTCTCTCTCTCTCTCTCTCTCTCTCTCTCTCTCTCTCTCTCTCTCTCTAATAGTTCATCCTACGTATTCACCTTTAATTGTAGTAAATGTTGATGTTTTAGTCATTATATAGAACAGTATCTGAGTCGCGATTGATCAATTAGGCAGCTTGGATCGCAATGTCTACACAACGATCACAACACAACATACTAAATTATAGTGTACTGCAAGTAATTCTTGAGGCTTATATAATATATACAATTGTTGAGACAATATGACGTACGCTATGTTGGTCACATAAAATAAAATCTGAGCATATAGAAATCAGAGATAATAGTGGCAATAAAATAAAAAGCTGTTTAAACTACATGTTTTTTCTTGGTTAACTTCAGTAATTTTATATTTAGTTTATATTTTATGTCCAATATTTGGCACTTCGTTTCATGTGTTTTAGACAAATATACAAGACAAATGACGCCTGGTATATATTTATGTTAATTTATTTATTTTATCTTTTAACACTATTGTACGAATATGGCTCTCAACATTGATAGTTCAGTATGTAGCCATTCTTTTGATATAACTGAGATATCAGAAAGGTCATGCCATGGAGACGTGCTATATAATTACATGTATCAGCCGCTAAGGTCGTAGGTTCGAATCCCGCTTGCTCCAAAAACTTTATGTGAGAAAGTATCCAGTTACTTGCGGAAGGACGGTGTTTCTACTCGGTCTGATTCAATCCGAGGTCTTCATCCACCAGTAAAATTGGATATGCCTTATATAACCTGAAATATGTTGAAAATGGCGTTAAACCCCATTAAAAATATCAGTCAACAGATTTGTTAGTTTGCCGAGAGATTAGTCTGTAGACCGGACCCAACTCTCTTGACCCGGGAGACATCAGGCTCTGGTATAGACTAATGCCGTTAACAGGTACTAGACGCACCTTACCTACGCAAGTCACAGACCGCCTTACCGAGAAACAAAGTCCGTCGCCATTTATCACAAAGTACGTGAACCAGTGATTCGAAGAAAAGATCCTGGATTGACAGTCAGATGCGTGCGTTTTTTTCTCATTTTCTGTTTATATATCATTGAATTTTATCGTTTTGCAAGTTTTTGTTGATATTAGTGTGTTTCGAACTCGGACTAATCTGACATCTGTTGCCTTTACATAGTTGCTAATGTATAGCTAATTTGTTCTGATGCAATCATGCACTGTATTGCAACATATCAAAGCTTACCAATACAACAAACACAACAATATTTACTTACTGCTAGTGCTATTTACCATTCCTTGAAGATTCGTTATTACATAAAAAACACTTTCTGTAACATTGATAAATTAAAACAAAATTAATAACTTTTCCTCTATGAATGAATCATTCAATGCAATAAATGACGTCTCACAATCGCTTTTGACCTATTTGTCAATAATATCGTAAGTCATATATACTCAATTTCTATCAATTTGTCACGTTTTATATACGGATTATCTTTGTAGTAGCTACTTTTCAGAGGGGTGTTCAATAATTATTTGTTTCATGTGTATATAGCTACATTGTTACTCAGGGGCGTAGCTTGGCTGAAAACGATGTGTAGGCACTGTTGTAAAGGGTTCCGGGGGCATGATCCCCCGAAATTTTTCTTAAGCTCTAAACTGTCGTAGGTGCGTTTTGGCGTATATTTCTTATGTTTTTAGGAACTGGTTTTCCGTAATGTTAACCTTGAATTCACTGTTTTATAACCAAATAAATTGATAATAGATGTTATGTTTTAAGTTTTTTTCACATAAACAAGGACTTATTTAAGGGGAAAATGTTTCATGGTTTTAAATGGCTACTATTTTCATACAACAGGTGCACTGTTCATAGTTTATCTCTATCCCCTAGTGGTTCGATTTTTATTGCATTTTTGTCATTTTTATTTTTTCGTGCCTACAGTGTTTATAGGAAGCTACGCCACTGCTAGTACTTTAACATGTATTCGATTCATCCATTGCTAGATAATTCAGGTACACTATTTAATACCGTCTGATAGAATTGTCGATTCATCCATTGCTAGAGAATTTCGGTACACTATTCTCTACCGTCTGAAAAAATGGTCGATTCATCCATTGCTAGAGAATTCAGGTACACTATTCACTACCGTCTGAAAGAATGGGGTTTAACGTAATTTTCATCTCATTCCAGGTTATGTTTGGCATGTTAAGTTTCCTTGGAGAAGGAAAACCTCAAAATGAATCTGATTAGAATCACCGCCCTTCCGCAAGCAACCTTAGCGGTGAGAGGTAGGGATCTTTAGATGGCGCCTCAGACCCCTCCTCGGCCACAGAGGCCTCTATTTCTGAAAGAAATACATGTTAGTGACTCCGGGTAAGAATAAGACCACTGTTGATCATTGCAGTGGGTTGGTAACATTCCAGTTGAGTGTACTTTTTTATCTTATAGTGTTTGTTATATTTATTTGTGTGGTTTAATTATCAACCCATGTGTGGTCCCAATCTGTTCAATGCGTGATGCAAGCACCGTGATTGTTGTTCATACAAGTCGTAAGACAATGAATATTTTAATATTAGTTTTCTACGTTTATCCGCATTCTTATTGATTGAATTGTTTTAATGTTTGTTAATTTATCGTTGTGTATAAATGGAGAGTGAGTCTGGAATCTTCCTTCCTTTTGGCATCATGTAATGTTTATGTGTTGGTATGCCATAAACACTATAATTCCAATCAATCAACAATCAATCAATCAATTAATCAGTCAGTCAGTAGAGTGACATTATGCTCATTGTGTATTTCACAAATTACTCACTACCCTAAGCTAACACCGAATATGCATGAAACACTTCTACAAATGACTGGTAGAAAGAGCATCGGATCACATGTGTCACCTATGTGTTTGGATATTTAGTGACAATTTATGCCATCGCGTCCTAACAAAGGATCAGTTAACCTTACCATTCATTTGTAAGATCTTGGAAGGTTAGCCAGTACACGAGAAAGCAGACCTTTCTTCGAAAGTAACTATATAACTGAAAAACTGGCCCACTTGTATCAGTATTGAGAGACGGATAGCAATTAGAGCAATCATCACGGAGACTGTGGCCGGGCGGAGATTCGAACTCACGACCCCTGAACGACTGAGCTAACTTGGACCGACACGTTTCACCAACTGTCATTTCTATGACTAGAGCATCGCACCACAAGTGTCACCGACTGTCATAATACTTTCAATAACAAATAAATATTCCCCATGGAGATGTTTCCATTATGTATAACATAATTATTGAACACCCCTCTTACTATTTTTCAAAGCATGATATCTGAAAACGTGCTACTAATTATCAAGACTGACGTCAATGGAAATGAAGAACAGCTAGTTCGTGTCCAAGACGTGTTCCCTGTCTGGTGCATAACACGATTATGTACTAAATTTACAGTTTTTGCTTCTTTATCAGAGTAAATTAACAAAAACGTGCTATAGATCAAACGGAAATATGCCACTAAACACGGTACTAGTTCGTCCGATTTGCCATGATTATTTCTCAATTGCAGACAAGTTTGAGTCTTCAGAACTTAACTATTTAAACGTATGTATCCAAGATGCTGCCAGAGTTGCATGTACAAGGATCAGAGCATTTTATAAACATGTAGAAATAAAAAAAACAAAAAGGCATTTTGAGTATTACTTGTTCCACTTGAAAAAAATGATAAGATATTTTTAAAACTTGTGACATCAAAATATTCCTACAACTGACATTTTCTTTCCTAAAATATTCACCTACAACATGACGCCAAGCTGCACAAAATGTATCAGAATCACTTAATACTAGTTATTCTCCTACAGTAGTTTGATTTAAACACGAGTATCTCTTACACTAGTTATACTCCTACAGTAGTTTAGTTTAAACACGAGTATCTCTTATACTAGTTATTCTCCTATACTAGTTATTCTTCTATACTAGTTACTCCCCTATACTAGTTGTTCTTCTATACTAGTTATTCTCCTATACTAGTTATTCTTCTATACTAGTTATTCCCCTATACTAGTTATTCCCCTATAGTAGCTATTCTCCTATACTAGTTGTTATTCCATACTAGTTATTCTTCTTTACTAGTTATTCCCCTATAGTAGTTAATCTCCCATACTAGTTATTCTCCTATTTTTGTTATTCTCCTATAGCAGTTAATCTCCCATACTAGTAATTCTTCTATACTTGTTATTCTTCTATAGTAGTTATTCTCCTATACTAGTTATTCTTCTATACTTGTTATTCTCCTATACTAGTTATTCTTCTATACTAGTTATTCTCTTATACTAGTTGTTCTTCTATACTTGTTATTCTCCTATACTAGTTATTCTTCTATACTAGTTATTCCCCTATACTAGTTATTCCCCTATAGTAGCTATTCTCCTATACTAGTTGTTATTCCATACTAGTTATTCTTCTATACTAGTTATTCCCCTATAGTAGTTAATCTCCCATACTAGTTATTCTCCTATTATTGTTATTCTCCTATAGTAGTTAATCTCCCATACTAGTAATTCTCCTATACTAGTTATTCTCCTATACTTGTTATTCTTCTAAACTAGTTATTCCCATATAGTATTTAATCTCCAATACTAGTTATTCTCCTACAGTAGTATGATTTAAACACGAGTATCTCTTATACTAGTTATACTCCTATACTAGTTGTTCTTCTATACTAGTTATTCTCCTATACTAGTTATTCTCCTATACTAGTTATTCTTCTATACTAGTTGTTCTCCTATACTAGTTATTCTCCTATACTAGTTATTCTTCAATACTAGTTATTCTCTTATACTAGTTATTCTTCTATACTAGTTGTTCTTCTATACTAGTTATTCTCCTATACAAGTTATTCTTCTATACTAGTTATTCCCCTATAGTAGTTATTCCCCTATAGTAGCTATTCTCCTATACTAGTTATTCTTCTATACTTGTTATTCTCCTATACTAGGTATTCTTCTATACTAGTTATTCTCTTATACTAGTTGTTCTTTACACTAGTTATTCTCCTATACTAGTTATTCTTCTATACTAGTTATTCCCCTATAGTAGCTATTCTCCTATACTAGTTGTTATTCCATACTAGTTATTCTTCTATACTAGTTATTCCCCTATAGTAGTTAATCTCCCATACTTGTTATTCTCCTATTATTGTTATTCTCCTATAGTAGTTAATCTCCCATACTAGTAATTCTCCTATACTAGTTATTCTCCTATACTTGTTATTCTTCTATACTAGTTATTCCCATATAGTATTTAATCTTCAATACTAGTTATTCTCCTACAGTAGTATGATTTAAACACGAGTATCTCTTATACTAGTTATACTCCTATACTAGTTGTTCTTCTATACTAGTTATTCTCCTATACTAGTTATTCTTCTATACTAGTTATTCTCCTATACTAGTTATTCTTCTATACTAGTTGTTCTCCTATACTAGTTATTCTCCTATACTAGTTATTCTTCTATACTAGTTATTCTCCTATACTAGTTATTCTTCTATACTAGTTGTTCTTCTATACTAGTAATTCTCCTATACTAGTTATTATTCTATACTAGTTATTCCCCTATACTAGTTATTCCCCTATAGTAGCTATTCTCCTATACTAGTTGTTATTCCATACTAGTTTTTCTCCCATACTAGTTATTCTCCTATTCGTGTTATTCTCCTATAGTAGTTAATCTCCCATATTAGTAATTCTTCTATACTTGTTATTCTTCTATACTAGTTATTCTCCTATACTAGTTATTCTTCTATACTAGTTATTCCCCTATACTAGTCTTTCCCCTATAGTAGCTATTCTCCTATACTAGTTGTTATTCCATACTAGTTATTCTTCTATACTAGTTATTCCCCTATAGAAGTTAATCTCCAATACTAGTTATTCTCCTATTATTGTTATTCTCCTATAGTAGTTAATCTCCCATACTAGTAATTCTCCTATACTAGTTATTCTCCTATACTTGTTATTCTTCTATACTAGTTATTCCCATATAGTAGTTAATCTCCCATACTAGTTATTCTCCTATACTAGTTATTCTCCTATACTAGTTATTCTTCTATACTAGTTAATCTCCCATACTAGTAATTCTCCTTTACTAGTTATTCTCCTATAGTAGTTAATCTCCCATACTAGTAATTCTCCTATACTAGTTATTCTCCTATACTTGTTATTCTTCTATACTAGTAATTCTTCTATACTAGTTATCCTTCAATACTAGTTATTCTCCTATACTAGTTATTCTTCTATACTAGTTATCCTTCAATACTAGTTATTCTCCTATACTAGTTATTCTTCTATAGTAGTTATTCTCCTATACTAGTTATCCTTCTATACTAGTTATTCTCCTATACTAGTTGTTCTTCTATACTAGTTATTCTCCTATACTAGTTATTCTTCTATACTAGTTATTCCCCTATAGTAGTTATTCTCCTATACTAGTTATTCTTCTATACTAGTTATTCTTCTATACTAGTTATCCCCCTATAGTAGTTAATCTCCCATACTAATTATTGTCCTATACTAGTTAATCTCCAATACTAGTTATTCTCCTATACTTGTTATTCTCCTATAGTAGTTATTAACCCGTACTAGTTATTCTCCTATACTAGTTATTATCCTATAGAAGTTATTCCCCTATAGTAGTTATTCTCCTATACTAGTTGTTCTTCTATACTAGTTATTCTTCCATACTAGTTATTCTTATATACTGGTTCTTCCCCTATAGTAGTTATTCCCATATAGTATTTAATAGTAGCTATTCTCCTATACTAGTTGTTATTCCATACTAGTTATTCTTCTATACTAGTTATTCCCCTATAGCAGTTAATCTCCCATACAAGTTATTCTCCTATACTTGTTATTCTCCTATAGTAGTTAATATCCCATACTAGTAATTCTCCTATACTAGTTATTCTCCTATACTTGTTATTCTTCTATACTAGTTATTCCCATATAGTATTTAATCTCCCATACCAGTTATTCTCTTACAGTAGTTTTATTTTAACACGAGTATCTCTTATACAAGTTATACTCCTATACAAGTTATTCTCCTATAGTAGTTATTCTTCTATACTAGTTATTCTTCTATACTAGTTATTCTTCTATACTAGTTATTCCCCTATAGTAGTTAATCTCCCATACAAGTTATTCTCCTATAGTAGTTATTCTCCTATACTTTTTATGCTCCTAAAGTTGTTATTCTCATATACTACTAATTCTTCTATACCAGTTATTCTCCTATAGTAGTTTTTCTCATATACTTGTAATTCTACTATACTAGTTATTCTCCTATAGTAGTTATTAACCTGTACAAGTTATTCTCCTGTACTAGTTATGCTCCTATAGTTGTTTTTCTCATATATTAGTAATTCTTCTATACTAGTTATTCCCCTATAGTAGTTATTCTCATATAGTAATTATTCTTCTATACTAGTTATTCTCCTATAGTAGTAATTCTTCTATACCAGTTATTCTCCTATAGAAGTTATTCTCATATACTAGTAATTCTTCTATACCAGTTATTCTCCTATAGTAGTTATTCTCATATACTAGTAATTCTTCTATACTAGTTATTCTCCTATAGTAGTTATTAACCTGTACAAGTTTTTCTCCTATACTAGTTATGCTCCTATAGTTGTTTTTCTCATATACTAGTTATTCTCCTATAGTAATTATTCTCATTTACTAGTAATTCTTCTATACAAGTTATTCTCCTATAGTAGTTATTCTCATATAGAAGTTATTCTCATATACTAGTAATTTTTCTATACTAGTATTCTCCTATAGTAGTTATTCTCATAAAGTAGTTATTCTCATATACTAGTAATTCTTCTATACTAGTTATTCTCCTATAGTAGTTATTCTCATATAGTAGTTATTCTCATATACTTGTAATTATTCTATACTGGTTATTCTTCTATACTAGTTATTCTTCTATACTAGTTATTCTCCTATACTAGTTATTCTCCTGTTGTAGTTATTCTCATATACTAGTTATTCTTCTATATTTGTTATTTTCCTATACTAGTTATACTCGTATACTAGTTATACTAGTATTTCCGGGTCGCCAAATATATCAGTTGGAAAAACTGTAGTCTCCGTAACCCCAGGGAATTTTCTTACAGTTTTATTTATATGAAAACGTTAACAGTCCGTGTCCGTATAACCATTCACAAACAAGTTACAACTTCTCGAAACGTTTTATATACAACCTATTATTAAAAAATAGTCAGGATGGTAGATATCCATAATATTCCCTACAAACGCTCTCAGTAGTTTTTTATTGAGTGCGATAAGCCATATAATCCCGTACCGAAAGTACCGAAGTACGTTATTATTTTTATGCTACGAATTTGCATAATGTAATTAATGTTATAAACGCAATAAAAATAATAATTGCGTGTATGTTGTCAACTATTTAAAAAGCAAGTTGAATGTTTTTCTTCTCTTATTTGACATATTTTCCTTCCAAAGTATCCATTGATCAGATTAGTTTGAAATTAACCATGCTTAACATGTGAAAACAGGATAATATAAACTATAAAACAAAACTATAAAATAAATATATCTCGTACACTTATAAAGTACATGGACTAAGTCTTAGGACTATAACACGAAGTCGTATTTATTTGTTTCAAAATGAATGACTCATTGATATTATCATACGAAACAAACAGGAAAGAAAATGCTCAGTTCACTCACAAAGAACAAAGACCAAAACAATGAAACAAACACAACACATAAACAAATGAATACACAATGAACAATGATGTAAGTCGGCCTTTATTGTGTCAGTTATAGTATCGTATATCCATTTTCCCACATATTTCATATATATATTTGCCGCCACCTTTGAGACCACACAGGGGCTTGAGATCATAACTTAACCGCAATAACAAAGATGACAGAAACCTCAACATATACATGGCGCTCGGAGATTTACAGTTGACCTTATCTTACGTGGAATCTTATATTGATTTATTTTTAAAGAATTTTAAAATATTTCAAATGAAATGTAGACTTCACTCAAACATATTGCAGTTCCAGTTTTATTGGAAGAGGATAAATTTGAATTGAATCTTAGGAATATATAGTTCTTCCGCATGTAATAACCAGACTTTCTTAATTCGCGTGGTCCAGTGGTAGAGCACCGAACCCATGATCGGAGGGTCGTGGGTTCGATCTTCCGCCAAGGCTATGTGTGGTGTCCTTGAGTAAGACACTTTTCCGCATATGCTTAGTAGTGGTTCTAACCAGGAAGTGTTCGAGCGTGATTTGTCTAAGTTGAAAGGACTTGTTTCACAATCGAAGTAAAATAAATAAGTTTAAACTACTTTCCTAGATAATGTGTTGGGACCAAAACTTGAACACGCTCAATACATCAGCGGTGAAAGGCAAGTTGACTTGGTACGGAACACCATATCACTCGGCAAAGGAGGAATGCTAGGAGAAAAGAGTACCATGTGCATTATTATTTTATATTGACTACATAAAACATGTGTCAGATTACACCTGACAGGTTAATAATATAGAAGGATAGCCAAGGATAAACGCAAATGAACATTTAGTTTATTTTAGATTCTTTGAACGGGGTTTATTAACGCCATTTTAAGATTATATATGGCATATCAAGTTTTTATTGGTAGAGGAAGACCTCCGAATGAATCTGAGTAGAAGCATCGTCGTTCCGCAAACTTTCTCACGATTTGAAATTAAGAACCAATATGTCAATAATCATTAGATTATACCGCCGTCTTAACATCACTTACCTCTCACCGCTAAGGTTATAGGTTCGAGTCCCAATCGCTCCAAAAAAATTATGTGAGAAAGTTTGCCAGTTACTTGCGGAAGAACGGTGGTTCTACTCAGTCTGAAGTCTACCTCTACCAGTAAAACTGGATATGCCATATATAACCTGAACTATGTTGACAGTGGCGATAAACCCCATTCAAAAAATACCTAACAGTGAGATTATCAAGATAGAAGAACAGCCAAAAAACAATGCATACACATTACATTCAACTGTTCTGTGCAAGTAACACAATAACAATAGTAACAAAAGAATACTTCAATCATGAGCAATTCAAAATAATAATACAATATAATAAACAACGACAAACTCTGATTACATAAAACTTTTATTCAATTATTTCTTTATTAGTATATATATATTTTTTATTTCAACACCACTGTCATCAACTATCTTGCATAAGATAAACAATACAAAGGTTATAAACATTCACAACGATTGAGCAAGAAGAAAAAACTCATTTATGCAACAACAACAACAAGGTAAACACCCTGTATTTTTATACATGAATGCTATGTATACATTACTAACTGTGGAAATGTTACATGCACAAATTGAGTTATTTATATAAATGCATCAAAGGAGCACTTATGGTGAAACAAATTTTATTTGATTTTTAAACTTATTTATTTAACTTCAGTTGTGAAACAAATTCTTACAACTTAAACAAATCACGCTCGAAGTCTTCCTGAGTAGAACCAGTACTTAGTATATGCGGAAAACGTGTCTTGCTCAAGGACATAACACAAACCGTGACGGAGGATTAATTTGATTAATATTTAAACTATTAGCTTACAACCCAATGGAACTATCAATCTCTAAGTATTACCATCTGAAACTCCGATACTTTGCAATGAAATTTATTTTAGTCACGTTCACATATAAAATCAATATTTACACCTGCGAACCGTAAAGTATATGAACACATTACTTTACAAGTATAACTGTCTGAAACTCCGATACTTCGTATTGAAATTCTTTTTAGTCACGTTCACATATAAAATCAATGTTTACACATGCGAACCTTATAGTGTATGGACATATTACTTTACAAGTATTACTGTCTGAAACTCTGATACTTCGTATTAAATTTATTTTAGTCATTTTCACATATAAAAGCAATATTTACACATGCGAACCGTATAGTATATGGACATACTACTTTACAAGTATTACTGTCTGAAACTCTGATACTTCGTATTAAATTCATTTTAGTCATTTTCACATATAAAAGCAATATTTACACATGCGAACCGTATAGTATATGGACATACTACTTTACAAGTATTACTGTCTGAAACTCTGATACTTCGTATTAAATTCATTTTAGTCATTTTCACATATAAAAGCAATATTTACACATGCGAACCGTATAGTATATGGACATATTACATTACAAGTATTACTGTCGGAAACTCCGATACTTCGTATTGAAATTTATTTTTGTCATTTTCACATATAAAATCAATGTTTACACATGCGAACGGACATATTACTTTACGAGTATTACTATATGAAACTCCGATACTGCATAATGAAATTCATTTTAGTCATTTTCACATATAAAATCAATGTTTACACATGCGAACCGTATAGTATACTGACATATTACTTTACAAGTATTACTGTCTGTAACTCCGATACTGCATAATGAAAATTCATTTTAGTCACTTTCACATATAAAGTAAATATCTATCTTAAACATCATGATATTTAAGCTTCCAGTGTTTATAAAACAAGTGAAATCAGGATTTTTTTGATAATCTAAAAAAAAAATAAAAAATTCTATTAGAGGTTTTTATACCGATAATGCTGATAAAAATAAAATATTTTTTTTATTATTTTTGTCAAATATTGAAATTGAATGGAAGTCTTTATTTTAAGAGGGTAGCCCAATTAGTTGAAACTAATCTTCCTTGGGGCCCTTTAATGATACATTTACATGTTATTCACAAAAGACAATATTAAAACAAAATAAATACATTTTAAGCATTGCAAGCAAATTGATTGTACATGAAATAAGATAACTTCATAAACTTTTTTTAAGATTTTTAAGCAATCTTTTAAAGTCTATTTGATTAAAATATAAAAATATATACAAATATATGTACAAAATTAATCAAGAAAAAAGCTACAGTTATTTGAGATATTGTACTTTTTCAAACTTTTACAATAATTACGGTCCCCTTTATGAAATAGAAACACATGCTAGGGTATTTTAATTTCATATTTGCATCGTTTATATATATACTGAACGGAACAGCTAACCCGCCACCGGACATGTTAAACAGACATTCACTGTATATTTTGTATAGACGTCCATAATCGTATTATGTAAACTCAATGCATAACTGTCCGTTAACGTCTCACGCAACAATTAATATTGTACTATTGTACTGTTCTACATATAGAGACATGCACTTCTGGAACATTGGATACATTATTAATGGTTCTTAAAGTGCCTTGTTCCTATAGATAGACCTCTGTTAGTCCAATTATGCAGAAAAAAACATGGGGTTGACCAAGTTGCTTTTTCACAATTTCGATGGTTTGACCTTCATTTTTTGACAATCCTTCCCATTTGTTGCAGTGTATCGCTACGCATCTTAAAATTGTTCCCAATGTCACCCCAACATGGCAGAACTCGTGATAATATTCCAATGTTCCCATATGCACCAAGAAATATGATATATTGTGCATTTTAACAAAAAAATTGCCCAATCGCTTTAAACAGATCGATTTCTTGGGCGTAAGAATCTTGCTACCGTCATGTAAGGGAGGTAATTCTTAAGTGAGACCTCAATGTTAATAATGCTTGTCAATATTTTTGCGAAACTACTGGAAATACGAAAGTGGCGGGTTTGCTGTTGCGTTAAGTATATGCTTTTTATTATAAATAATTGTAACTCACGGGGAAATTTAGGATATCGGGGTAAAACTGATTGATGCCCTCCTCACTTGATCAGGTGCTTGAATGGTGCATGTTGCACTTTCACCCATTACCCTCTATCCACGGTCCAACTATCGTTGGCTTTCCTTTCATACGTCTAAAGGAATAAACAGGATAAACCAAAATAAAGTACAAATGTGGAATTAACTTTATTGTTCAGAATAGTATCATTGACGTTTGTCTCTGCACTTTTATCCATTGCTCTATTTTCTTGTTCCAAGTCGTGTTGATACCTTTGATGATGTGTTCAGAACACGAGAAAATAAAACAAATAAAATACAAAATGGATATAAATATTGTACAAAGTTAAAAGATAAAGTTATGACTTTAGCTCTGCACTTCCGCACATTACCCTTAATCCGTATACCAAGCGTCGTTGAGTTGCCTTTAGTACCTTTAGAGTTATGTGATTGGCTTTTTATGTGCACAGCGTGTTACTTATGTGACCGCATTTATGCCACACAAAAGAAATTACCCTCTTTAAATATGTTTTAAGTGTCTTGAAACCACATCTTTTTTTAACTGTTTTTCAATCGTCCAAAGACTTAATAATCCTAACACCTATTGGCGTGTGTTTTCGTCATCTTTTCGTTACACTACATCGTTATATTCGTTACACCCAGCTAACTAGGATTAAATCATTAAATAAGCAGTTTATTTAACGTAGTGTGCGAGTGATCCATTTAATCACCACGTAATAGGTCTATGAGGGTCGGGGTGGGCCATCCCTCAACAAACCGTACAAATATATGTATTAGTCAAGTTGTAACATACATTCATATATATATATATAAAATGGTCTATCAATTTTTATAAATAACTTTAATTTTTGATTTCCTGTGATAAGATTATACTTAAAGTGTTATACAGCGGAAACGCAAATTGTGCAAAAAATTACATCTAATCGTTACAATAGGTTAAACGCGGGTTTTAAAATAAAAACATTTTGAAAATTCACGCTTAATTGCGCAAAAGAGCTCTGATGCATGTTCTTTAATTTCACGTATGCTAAACTTTATTAATTTCACTACAATATGGCCAAATAAAAAGCGGGAGTATTCACCTAAGTTTTTTTTATAAATTCGAATTTGAATTAAAATTGAAAGTGTATCACTTAAAACATACGACGGTTGCCTGCGATTGCCTGGACGACGTCGTATTTTATGTTATTGTCATACAACATTCGCTTGACAGCGTTCGAAATCATAAGCAAGTGTTTCATTTTGAAATAGTATTGACCATTCTATAAGAAGAAAACGTCGAAAATCGTCCGAAAAATACATTCCGCTAGGGGGCGCTATCAACAGTAAACAGCGATACTATATTAAAAAAAACAGCTGAGAGTTCATAGTACAAATATACAGGTTATTGCTTATTTACGCCAAAGATAACAAAATTGGATTGGAACAACGCGAGTCAACTTAACTCTCTGCAGTTGTTAAATGACATAATTGTCGTTTTGCAATCAGTTTGTTTCCTAAATGATATATCTTTTTTTTACATTTAATTGATAGTATTGCTTTATCCTCGCATTTTTCTGAATATACTTGAAAGCCTTATGCGTAAATAATTCGTACAAATCAAAAATACATCTATACATGTACATAATTATGTGGAGATGTATTGATATAGTAATCTTTGTTAATATTGTCTTTAAACGTAATATACTTAGAAATGCTTGACAATATATCTACACATTACAGATGTATTATTAGTTCCCAATATGTATGCCGTGTTAGTATAATATATCCATAAACAGACACGTTTGCGAAACAATATCGGTGGTTGGATCATATTGTACATTGTTTCACTCAAGTGTTCCTTTCGGTTTGAAGTTCAAATAGGTATCTTCTAAGTGTTTAGCACTGCTGCCTTTCGTTTCGACGTCGTCATTTGAAATAACAGTGTCTCTTTCTTGATCCTTAGTTTCTTTAGCAACTGCTTGAGGGGATTCTTTACGCTCAGCCAATCGGTGAGGGACTGGCGTGGGCGGTGAAAAAAAAGGGTCCACGTCAGCAGGATCTGGTTGAATATAAACATTACTATTTAACGGTTTGGGTATCGAATAGCTATCGGTTGGCCGATACATGTTTGTGTCTCCTCCCATGTTAATATAAGAAAGCTCCATCGCTGGCTGGTTCCTTTCATCAGATACTTTACGACTGGAGTAACTACTATTGGAACAAAGTGATTCTCCACTAGCCAAATCTCCCTGACGCTGTCTCAATGAACCACTACTAGAATCGTTGGTCAGTTTGATGTAACTGCGTGGAAGCCCCGTTAATTTCCGTTCTCTTTGTGTGCTATCATCAGCAGCATCAACAGATTTTTCTTTTGGCAAGGACTCGACATGTTTCTTACTTAGTTGTATGGTGTCGTACGAATCTTCAGGGGCAAACTCAGTTTCCAAACACGATGATTGCATGTTTAGACGATCTCTCACTGGAATGAAAATTTCTTTTTCTTTATAGTACAGTGTAGAACAGCTTTATGTAACCGAGACTATTTCACAAGGACCTTCGATTTCATCATTATCACAAGTTACTTTTCACACGCATTTTATTGAATCTAATTTTGAAAGAGCTCTTTTTTATATGCTTTCATCTATGTCAACTCTCAAGAATTGTATCAGTATTTTAACATTTACCTATTTAGAAGTATATTCATTCTTGAATGATCTGTTCCACTGACTGACTGACTGACTGACTGACTGACTGACTGACTGACTGACTGACTGACTGACTGACTCACTCACTCACTCACTCACTCACTCACTCACTCACTCACTCACTCACTCACTCACCACACCAACCAACTCAACTCGTTCACTTGCTCAATAAATCAATCATTCACTCATTCATTCATTCATTCATTCATTCATTCATTCATTCATTCATTCATTCATTCATTCATTCATTCATTCATTCATTCATTAATTCATTCATTCATTCATTTATTCACCCACTCATTAACTGTACATTATATTACATAAAAACAATACCCGTTGCACACTTTCTACAGCGTGTAAGATATGTGATGACCAAGATTAGTATGCAGCAAACGACACCAAGTAAACCAGCTAGTGTTATAAGGACGGTCTTTACAGCATGCTCTGGAAGGATAGCCGAAACACTGGAATGGAAATACAGGACAATATAATGTTACCGGGCAGGCATGAAGAACTCAACGTTTAGAGACAAAAACATAAATTTATTATAACCATAACATACAATTAAGAGTACGAAACAAACAAAAGAGGCTACAACAGTGGCCAGTCATAGCCGTTGAACGATCATTTGCAAAACCGACACTTGTATAAACCAACTGCGCTATTGTGAAACTACGCCATTCTATTTATAGTTGGACTCGACCAATACAGGTAACACATTAATATTGAGTTAATGGTATTGTAAAATTTATGTAACAGATAAATATGATACGGTAGGCTGCATCTAAAAATAGAATGTCTTGACGTAGTTCCAAAATAGCGTAATGGGTTTATATCCACAGTTTACGATTTCAGAAATTGAAAACGTGAGCTTATTTTATGCAACCTTATCATATAACATACAGGTCATGTATACTTGGACATCCGGTAAATAGGATGACTTACGATGGTGTAGGGAAGCACTGTTGACATGCAGGTTGTGTGCCACAAGTTGATGAAAGTACCTCCCCTCTTATGCTGCCATATGTTTCCTTGTGGAATGTGAAACCAATAAGTTCGCTTGCTCCGATCTTGAAAAGCAAAACAAAATAGCCGCTGAAAGCTGTCACGTTTTATATATAGAGTCAAATCTGTGAAAGTGGTCACCTCTATTTAACAACCACTTGTCGTGAAAACCGCAATTTCTTGTTTATCAACTTGAGTTTTTATAAACCTGTATTTACTTAAGGATATTTCTGCTTTTTCCCTTGAGAGGCATCTTGCAACAGAGTTAACTCTATAAATTTTATACAATTAACAATCCGCCACCAACAGCATATATCTAGATAATATAACTTAATTCAAATCAACCAATAGAGAATCAGTCAACTTGTATTGATTGCAAGTATTTCAATTAATAGTCCAGAAGAATAATAGAGAAAATCGACCGAACCGCGCATAGGGTAGATACAAGGTTTTATTGCTGTTTCCTGTTATTTAGGGTGTATTGATTAAGAATCCGCTTTATGCCACCTTGGCATCATTGGGGAAATTTTTTTATCAGTGATTCTATTACCAAACTGAAAAAATCATTACTTGTAATTTTTTAATACTCTTTTTAAGTTTGATATTTTGTTGAATATATTAAAATATCTTTACAACATTGATATTAGAAGGGATCTTATTGGAAGTTTATCTTTTAAAAAGAATACAGATTTGAAATTTAGATAAAATAAACACTGGAAAAGGGAAGTAATATAAATATAATCACATAGTATTTGTTGTCTCCAATGTAAACTATTTGAACCCACACAAAAAGTCTACCCAACACAACCAATGTAACATTAAGTCGGGTTTTGAGAATATTAAGTAAATGCCATTCATCACAAAGCAACACCATGACCTGGCAGTGTACTCCCAGCAAACAAGTTGCGACGATTTCAGCCTCCCATAGTTGATACCCTTCAGAAAGGGAATGTTTATTTAAAACGACAACTACAGCAAATAAACTCCAAAAACAAACTACAAAGTTGAGAAGATGATTAAAGAAGTTATGTTATATGTCTCATACAATCTATATACACCATGGACTTTCAATTCATAATAGGTCAAATTTGTATTTTTGGACATGTGTTTACTGAGTGCAGACGTCACCAGATCTTGATTTGGACGGTGAAATTTATAAGGACATATATTATTTGGCTACTGATGAGCTAATGTAGATAATTCGTCGTGTCATTGTCTTTAATGTAGATGTCTATAGCCATATATTTATTTTATTTACCAAATATCTAAAAAATTTAATTAACGTGAAACGCAAGGAGTTCCGCTCAACATTTCTATATAAAGAAGCCCATATCAGTCATACTTTTGAAGAATAAATATCATTGACATTTATCGATACTTTTTTGTTTCAGATATTAACTTTCACTTTCAGATAGTCGAAGCATTGTTTGTTTCTTTCCTCGTAGTGTAATATATTCATATTATTTCGGAATGACACATGCGTGCCTATTCAAGTGTGATGTCTTCAATAAACCTTCAGTATATGTAGCAGGTCCAAAAAGAATAAACATCATTATATCAGCAAGCAAACAAAGACGTGATGACCTATAAAGAAAACTTGAGCAGAGCTTAACAAAAGACTCAAATTTAGAGATTAAATACCATAAATCATGCGTTTCTACATACACATCAAATCTGCATATATCCAGATATAAGAAGAAACATGGACAGAGGGAACCAACTTCAAGTAGTCAGAAGCCACCAAGAAAGAGAAGATCTGAGGGTGATATGAGGCATATGCTCGTGTCGTTCATTGGATATATTGGTACTCTTACGAAAGGGCCGGGTATTGAGGATATACTGAAAGCAGCCTTAAGGGGAACAGCCAATATCCGTAATTAAAAAGCATTAACAAAAGCAAAGAAAGGACTATGTATGGTTGTCACTGAAATACTAAGATATTCTAAGAGAATATGATATGTTGCAGTCAAAACTTGAGTACCTAAGACAGATAGATTGCCTTGTGACGCCAGGTTGTCGGACTGTTCTTAATAGAGAAGCAAACTGGTAATTACATTCATACTGTGTTTATCGTATGATTCCGTATTTTTTAGCGGTAGAACACTTTAATTTTGCCATTACTCAGTATAGTATTTGTGAGAAATTAAGAAATGTCTCAAAAAAGAAGCACAGAACATGTTTCGTAAAGACAATCACGTTTGTCGACATGTTGAAGGCCCATGGAATGTAGTTTTTTTCCAGACAAGTTTAAGGAACAAACCTATATCAGGTATGGAAAAACAAAAGGTTACCATGTAGGTAACACCTTTTCTCATGATCAAGTATCACGATGGATGTTATCGTACGATTTGTCTAACAGTGTTTCGCTGTTATCGGTTTCCGTGTTCTGTTGTGAAGAAATTCAAGGCATAAGCCATCCTTACGGCAGCACAAAGAGGAAAGAACTAAGAGAATAGCTCTTGATACAGAAGATAAAAATAAAATAAAACAGGAACTTGAGAAATACAGACACCCAATGAAAACACCAGGAGACACACTAAAGAACATCGTTAATGGCCATTTTGCAAACAAAAAAGTCAATGTCTAAGAGGCAGTGATAATTGGCGAACGTATGGCTAAACAATTCAAGAATAAACTTCACGTAAGGTTTTATGATACTCTCAAGAAATTTGTGGAAACAATGAAAACAATAAAAAAGAGGAGTCCGAGTAGGAGAAAAAGGTGTTTATGATACTGAAAACTGTATGCTGGTGTGTTGGTGACAAGTTAACATAGAAACTTTGATATCCATGTGATACTCAGCTTTGAGTTAGCTTCACTACCTATTACCTTGTTCGATGAGTATCAATATCTAAGAAAAGGAAATAAAACTTCACTTTTGAATAAACTAGCATTAATAACACCTCAGACGGACTCAGAAAAATAAACCTGATGGGGAAATCATTGATTGAAACGCAATGTTTTATCATGAATCATTGCCAAAGTTAGCACAGTGTTTATGTTGTGTTTAGCCGGTACTTTGAAGGATCCATCAAATCCCATTAATGCGAAAGTCGTATTTGTGAAACTGTCGCCTGCGATATGGAAATGTCATCAAATACACCATTGCCGTAAAGAAATATCTTCATGAAAAATGTCGGAAACAAGAAGTTGATACAATTACTCTGTACAGCACAATATAATGCCCATCCCCCTCCGAAAATGATTGACGATGAGGATAAAGAATTCGAACACGAAGAAGCAGATATCAATATGATAAGCTATACCCTTCTTCTTGCAAAAGATGATTCGCTTCAACATAACCAAATATTAAGTGACGATACCGATGTATTTTACATGGAAACAACAATTGGTCAAGAAAATAGCAATTAAGAAATCGGATGGAAAGATTATAGATATAAATGCTGCAGCATCAAATCTTGGTTATACATATTTGGAATGTAGCTACCGGTTGCGATACTGTGACCTATCCCTTTGGCAAAGGAAATATTTCTGCAATAATCTTGATGCTGAAACCTTCAAAACCTTCACTGTGTTCCATAAAAGATGAAAATACTATCGAGGTGGAGCTACAAATAATTGGTTGCAGATTGTTAAGTTTCTATACGGGTCAAATACCACTTTAAGTCTGAATGAAATCCGTTATATGATGTTTACTAAAACGAAAGACAATTCCTAATACCTCAAATCTTCCCTCCTACGCTTTGAATTATCACATGAAAATGGCGCATCTTTAAACGATGCGTTGGAAAGTAGCTGAGGAGAAAAGGGCATCATCGGTAAATATTGAAGAGTTTGGATGGTCTTTAAAGGATTGTGTACCACATCACATCACGACAGGAAAGGCTGCAGCTCAAACAAACCTTCTGAAAGTGATAGCTTGTAGTTGTGCTTCAGACCCGCCTTGTGACAGGGGTTGGACACTTTCAAAGAAATTTCAATGGGTAGACCTACTCATGTTAAAATAATCAAGTGCTCTAAAATGAAAGAAATTCTAATAATCAGAGATGACTTAAAACTTTAAATACAATGTTGTTGTTGCATTTTTAAGTATTGTGTGTGGAGGAGTCATCATTCAATGACATTGTGATTTTTTTTATTTAAATCATTCATTGCTGAAATTTGTGTGATATTTTTTATCCTGTTAATACGTTCTCTGCAACTTAAACATGCATTTTGATATCCTCGTTACAAATATAAAATCTAACAACATAATCAGAACAAGATGTTTTATTTATTCTTTATTAAAAGCACACCATACATTGCAGACTGCTTTGCGTACTAGTCGTTTTTTCATTTTGCTTTGCTTATTGATTTCTTATAACCCTTTAATAAAGCATATGTTTTTGGGGATAAAATTAATAATTGAATTAAAATAATAATAATGATAATAACTACGACCGAACTCTGCTTTCAGTTCTATGTGCTTGCACACACTCCTGTAAGTAGACAATAAAGTATGAGAATTTTTCTTAGTTTATTGGTTATTTTCAAACAAAATACCATTGAAATTTGACGATGGTAGCCATTTTTAATTTCCCTAGATAAAACAAATTCCCCAAAGATGACAAAGTGTCATACAGTGGATTATCATTAAGTACATCATAAACAGCAAAAAAACTTGTATCGATCCTATTACAAGGTCTCATGGACTATAAGATGATATTTGGGCAATGTAACATTTTAAGAATCTATAACATCCTTTTGATCTTAGGCTACAAAAACGATTTTAGCGCGGTTATATACGAAGTAAAAAATCCTTATCGATGCGTCATTGCTCTCTTTCCTCACATAATCATTTCATTTAATCGCTTAAATTCTTTTGATATCCTGTATCTATTTTTATGTATTCATTTACAAACATGTATACTACTCTGTGTTTTATTGTCATTCGTAACTTAAAACGTAACTCTTTCAATACTTAGATATCTAAACTATGACGTCATGACAAATAAAATAAACAACATGTATGGAACGCCATAGCTGTCTTATATGGTCCATTTTCTATGTATTATGTGCACACTTTATTATATCATGTGTATTCATCATTATATTATGTCGATACTTTATTACATTATGTAGATACTTTATTATATTATGTAGACTGTTTGTTACATTATGTAGATACGTCATTATATTGTGTAGATACGTTATTACATTATGTAGACTGTTAATTATATTATGTGGATACTTTATTATATTCTGTAGATACTTCATTACATTATGTAGATACTTTATTACATTATGTAGAAACTTTATTATATTATGTAGATACTTCATTACATTATGTAGATACTTTATTATATCTTGTCGAAACTTTATTATATTATGTAGAAACTTTATTACATTATGTCGAAACTTTATTACATTATGTCGAAACTTTATTATATTATGTGCATTCTTCATTATATTATGTCAAAACTTCCTTATGATGACGAGATCATTTTGACGGGGTGATTTATATACTGACACCGTGTCAAAATAATAATGTTGTTGTTTTATAGCATAAATGTCTGTATATAGCAATTATTATAAGAAGAGGTAATAAACTCTATTTTTTTCGCTATTATTATACAATATTATACCAGATATAAGTTTTAAAAGATAATTGATCATAAAAAGATGAATGATACAATTATAGTCAATGATTCATGATTCAATATTCATGCATCTTGAATTGGACACCATTTTTAAATAGGTGTTTTCCTGAATATAAGGTCAGGTTGTTATAACTTAGTGAAGGACGGATTATTGCTTACATATTTGTTCTAGTTTATTTCGACGCAAGAAGTCTGATTTAGATCAAATTGTCGACGTGTACTTGAAAGCTGAGTATTGCGTTGGAGGGGGTATACTACGTCAAAGATTCTTCTAGCGATAGGCATTGGAAAGGCTCGTTTGAAACTCATAGGAATATTTATTGTGTTGGAACTGGGGATTAGTTAAGTCTGATGCTTTTAGTTTGAAACTGTTCTCAAACAACAGTTTAGTTTTTTGCTGGAACTGGACATGTATCTTAGTTCGAAGATTTAGGTTTGGAACAGTTTCCAAACATATAAGTGTATATTTATGCTGGAACTGGGCAGTGTTCCAATCATACAGTTTTGTTATTAGTTTGAACCCGTTCTCAAACAATAACTTTATTTTCGTGCTGAAGCTTGGTTTTGTTTCATGCACTTTAGGTTAGTTTGAAACAGTCTTCAAACATATAGATGTATTTTTATGCTGGAGCTGAGCATTGTTCCAGACATACAGTTTTTATTTGGGTTTGAAACAAGTCTCAAACAAATGCTGTCCAGACACGTTGTTAAAATTATTAAAATAGTGTTGAACAACAGTTCAACCCTACAGGGTTTGAAACATTATACTGTAAATAGTTGATTGATATGATTGTCTGTATGATTTCTAAATATTAGAATCATTTTATTATATTTTGTTTGTTTGACGTTTACGAATCATGAGGCAAGAAGCCTGAGGAAAATTTATATATATTATACAGTTTGAACAAAATTATTTAACATAGTTTCAAGCTAGGCTGTTTTTACAGCTTAATCCAGTGAAGACACAATCGCCTTACAAAAAAATATCGCTTCCTGCAGTGCGTGTCCATATCTCTTCCTGCGGTGCGTGTCCATAGCTCTTCCTGGGGTGCGTGTCCATATCTCTAGCTCTTCCTGGGGTGCGTGTCCATAGCTCTAGCTCTTCCTGAGGTGCGTGTCCATAGCTCTTCCTGGGGTGCGTGTCAATAGCTATTCCTGGGGTGCGTGTCCATAGCTCTTCCTTGGGTGCATGTCCATATCTCTTTCTGCGGTGCGTAACCATATCTCTTCATGCGGTGCGTGTCCATATCTCTTCATGCGGTGCGTGTTCATATCTCTTCCTGCGGTGTGTGTCCATATCTCTTCATGTGGTGCGTGTCCATAGCTCTTCC
The DNA here is from genome assembly GCA_029582155.1 of Panopea generosa. NCBI lineage: Eukaryota > Metazoa > Mollusca > Bivalvia > Adapedonta > Hiatellidae > Panopea > Panopea generosa. The sequence continues at coordinate 79,410,243 of CM055894.1, read as the reverse complement.
TGCGGTGCTTGTCCATATATCTTCATGTGGTGCATGTCCATAGCTCTTCCTGCGGTGCGTGTCCATATCTCTTCCTGCGGTGCGTGTCCATATCTCTTCATGCGGTGCGTGTCCATAGCTCTTTCTGCGGTGCGTGTCCATATCTCTTCATGCGGTGCGTGTCCGTAGATTTTCCTGCGGTGCTTGTCCGTATCTCTTCATGGGGTGCGTGTCCGTATCTCTTCATGCGGTGCGTGTCCCTGAGGTGCGTGTCCATATCTCTTCCTGCAGTGCTTGTCCATATCTCTTCCTGTGGTGCGTGTCCATATCTCTTTCTGTGGTGCGTGTCCATATCTCTACCTGTGTTGCTATTTTTTCCCGTTGAAAGGAAGGGATGTGTCTATCCACGCTGAGATTTTAAAGAACAACTTCCAATTTCTCTTCCGCCATGTTCAATAATCTTTCTGTCAAAGAAGCTTGTTGTTTAAAGCGGTGTCAATTTAGAAATCACCCAGTCAAAATGATCTCGTCATCATAAGGAAGTTTCGACATAATATAATGAAAAATGCACATAATATAATAAACTTTCGACAAGATATAATAAAGTTTCTACATAATGTAATAAAGTTTCTACATAATATAATAAAGTTTCGACAAGATAAAATAAAGTATCTACATAATATAATAAAGTATCTACATAATGTCATAAGGAATCTAAAGAATATAATAAAGTATCCATTTAATGTAATAAACAGTCTACATAATGTAATAAAGTATCTACACAATATAATGACATATCTACATAATGTAATGAAGTATTTACAGAATATAATAAAGTATCCACATAATGTAATAATGTATCTACATAATGTAATGAAGTAACTACACAATATAATGACGTATCTACATAATGTAATAAACAGTCTACATAATATAATAAAGTATCTACAAAATGTAATGAAGTATCGACATAATGTAATAAAGTATCTACATAATATAATGATAAATGCACATGATATAATAAAGAATGCACGCAATACATATAAAATGGATCACATAAGACAGCTATGGCGTTCCATAAACATGTACAACATCGGTACTTATTCTGTCATTATGACGTTGAATGACGTATGGACATGAATACCTTTACATAGTCACCATCCGCGTTCAGTGCCACGGTATATAATTTGTAGCCGGCCTGCCCATCGCCATTGTCGTCAAATATTCTGCTCCGAAAATCGTTCTCATCTTGCAATTTGATCGTTTTCAAAATGTCTACAAACTGAAAATTGATATTGGAATCAGCAAAAAAAATGGATATGTAATAAAATATTCAACACACAAAGGGTTCCATAATTAATACTCTTATTGTCATTTATAACAACACATTTAAAGAAATTTATTTTTCAAGAAAGAATCTCTACCTCTACCTACAAAAGCAACACCTGCTACTACACACGACATTACTCAAAAGTCAACAACTACGAACATAACTGCACATTCTTCTACCAGTTTGCCAGATTCTTACTCTTAACAACTTCTTTTATAACAAGATAACATAAAATGAATAAAATATAACTACCCCATTTGCATTTTTATGTAGATCATCACATATTGTTGAAGAACTCCCACAATACTTTTCCATAGCTTCTCGGGCTCCAATCAAAAGTGCTAATACAGCTTTTTCTGTGTATGGTGACCATGCATCGATCCGGTAATTCGTCTGTAGAGCATCAAAAGTTTCTTTCCCTCTGAAAAAAATTACATCAGTAGAACTTCGATGGCTCGAACCCGACTGAACTGGATAAAATAGTTCGAGTTAAGGGTTGTTCAAGCCAAGTATTGTTCAACATCATACCATACATGTATTTGTGTATACATCGAAATAGGAATTCGTCCAGGGCGAAAAATAAGTTGTTCGAGCTATATGTGGTGTTCCAGCCATCCGCTTTCGAGCCAACGAAGTTCTAATGTATAATGTTAGTTATCGTCATTGAAATAGTAAGATTGATTTGTTCCTTCTGATTTAGTTGAGATCGATTGCAGCGTAAGCATGTATTTTATATGAATAACCCTAGAAGTTTTGAGATTCCATCGGCTCAACTCCCTGCGACCCCATTCATGACCTCTGCCATTAGCCAACAACACTGTATACACTGCATTGCCATTCCAGTTTTAGTACATATATCGATTGAGGTGAACAATTTAACAGTTAGTGTTAAATAATATATGAGCAACGGATTCATTAAAAGCACAGAACACAGAATTTGACAAATTGATTTAAAAACTTTGATAATAAATTTAGCTGACGGTTCGTGAGAATATATGAAACAACATTTCATTAATTATAAGCACTTTAACGTAATTCATTTGTGTTATATTGAATTGAGAAAGTATTAAAGATAATCATATAGTTTGTTCCAAACACAAATAATAATACAAAGTTTCTATTTGAGTAAAATATATATCTATTACGTGTACTGAAATTGGATCTGAAGCAGACATTAAAAACACTATTTTCTTCTTTAATCATATGCACTGTTAAATGATAACATTTCATTCACCGTGCCATCTAGTACAGAACTATTATGAAATATAAGATGGATTTACATTCCTTGCTTTGTCCAAATTATATATGGACAGTGCTATTAAATCACACAGTCAAATTCACTATTGAACAACAGAATTAACTTTAATAATGTTTTAATATACGTACGTGCATCTTTTTCCTGATTGTTTGTCGTAGCTCCATTCGTAGTAACAATTGAAATAGTGCTCCATGTATGGTCTGATCCATGGGTTAACATTTGAATCACTGGGCTTCAAATCTTTCATATGATCAATGAACTTAGGGTTTTGTTCTAGTTCTGACGCTATTGTTATTGAGCCAATCATGTTTGTATAACCACGGACGGGCACTCGTGTACCCCATGATTCTGAACTAATGACGAGGAATTCATTTCTAATTAAGTTCTCGTTGAAATATTTCACCAGCTGTATCACCTCGGACGATCCAACAAACATAACGACAACTTTTGCATCTGGAAACATTCGTATTGATTTCACCAACTCGTCCAATTTAGACGTTGTCCCTACAGACTGTGCGACGCATACGTTCATGCTTTTTGCAAGTTGCAGAATTAGATCTCTCCCACCTTCACCGTAAGTGGATTTGCTATAAAGTAATTGCATGAAATTTGCATTCAGTCCCTTAATGATTTTCATTATCACTCTAGCTTGTTCGCCATCAGGACTCGGCACTCTCAGGAAATATGGATAAATTGACTTATCACCTAGTACAGGTGCAGTTGAAGCGTAACTGATCTGAGGAAAGCCTAATCGAGTTGTTATAGCTGTAATAGCGGCACTTATACTGCTTGACCTACCGCCTATATAGCCCACGATCTTGTCCCCAACTGGAGTATACACTGAATGATTATACACACCAAGTCTCTGTAATGTCAACATCTTTTCCTGGATTATTTGCGGGTCATTGCAACTGTCGATAACAATCAAACCAATCTTAGCTGTAGGGATTTTATCATAGTAATATTCGTTGGCTTCTTTAATGGCAAATCGTATCGATTCCACAATGTCTATCCCACCTTGTTTAATACCACTGCATGTCAGGGATGTCGGTCCAATATTGTGGATAGGAACTACGCCGACTATATACAAATCACCCGGTACAAACAACGTGGATTCATCATCATCGTCATCGGTATCCATACATGAAGAGCATTTATGCTGATCGGGACATTGTGGCTTCCGCACGTCCGGCCAGGAGTGTTCAGCACCATCCGCATCATAATCTTTTATGTCAGATGTAGTTATACTAAGTCCAGATGACTTACGGAATTGTGCAACCTTTTGATTACAAAATAAAGAATATGATCAAGAATGGATTTAACATTGAAACATTTAGTTTTTACATTACAATACTTTAGTCAAAATTAAAATAATTATTATTAATTGTATTGTTTATTATTAATTTAATTATTGCCAATTGTAAAATATGATGATTACTACTGTTGTATTATTACAATACTCATTGTTGATATTACTATGATGATTATATGTGTTGTTGTAATATTAAGAAAAATAATAATTTTACTACTTCCGCTATCATTTAGTTAATCCTTATCTCTTTTATAATTATTTCAAACATTTTGTTATCATTTTTATTGCTATAAAATTCCCTGCAATATGGATAAAATAGATTAAATTATTCAGAATTTGAAATACATTCACATCTTAAAATATTTATTCAAGAAATAATTACCCAATTGTCCTATTTAAGGAAATGTGATTTTTATTTATTAATAGATACATTATAACTAATTGTTATTATAATGAGTATTCTATTGGAATTACTTTCAATATTAGAGGTAGAACCTTTATTTTATTCTTAGTATTGTAGTTATTCAAATTATCATTTTTAATATTGTATAGATTATCCTTACAATGCACAAATACCTTAAAACTACTTGAAGAAGCGATACACGCAACAGCATCTTTAATTGAATGTTACTTAGTTGTTTTAATAAAGGTTAATTTATGTAATTTCATCTTTTCTATATCATTATTACCCCTCGTGTACTATAGATCCTATATATAGATAATACAAAATAGTATTAAATAAAACTATTGAAATATAAATATTACCCTTTTGAAGCACATTTCTTTTGTTTGGACATTGCACACTTGATGATTGTAAACCTCATAGAGCGAAAAACCATCTGGGATGGACACCTCCGCAGAGCCATTGAAAGTCAAAATAAGGTCAATTGGATCTCTAAATGTCTTAATGCGTAAGGTACCAACATCAAGATCTAAATTCAATGTCATATTTCCCATCATGTCTATCAATTCGTGTCTACTGATTTGATCCATTTCGGTGCAAACTCCCGTTTCCAAGGCACATTTTTTCGAATGAACTTGTTTTATAAGCTTCGCCATGAGCATGGAAGTCTGCACGGCAAACTGATTGTATAAAGAGAAAGGGGCCCGTTTCATCACCTCGGCTTCACTAATGCCATGACACACCTCTTTATCTAGCTGACACCCAAATGTATCCGCATACATTTCCTTTAACCATTTATTACGCAATACGCCTGCGTTGAGGTTTGCTACCGTAGCAAACAATTGTTTCCAGTGTTTCTGAAACTCGTCTACAGCACGTCTGGGAGGGCTTACGACGAACATTCCTCTAGAAATATTTGTCTTATGTCCTTCGAGATAACCTGCCGATTCCGAGAATAACAACACCGGACGTGTAAAATTCGAATTTTTCGAAAGCACGAATTCTGTTGCTAATAAAACACTATTTGCTAGCCCATAACTACCGAACACTAAAACCCCTCCTATGGGTGTTTCAGCGTTCAGAATTCTTGATTTGATTTCCTCACCAAGTTTTGAAGTGTTATAATTGGACATTTGGACAGGAATAATAACGGGAAAGCAAATATCACTTGACCGGGAACCAGCTAATAGAGCATCTTTGCCACCTGTGCCGTAGGAATCATCGTCGTATACAATCGCCATGTATGTCCAACGTAATTGCTTTATCATTTCAAGCATGACCTTAAATGGAAAACATGGACGAAAAATTAATTGTTATGCCATTAATATACATACATATTGTTTATACAACGTGCGTGCAACTAGCGGTCAATAAAGAATGTTCAAAAGGAATGGACCGAATCAGACTGATATATAACAAGATATATTATAAGCCCTAAATAAAATAAATTCGTTACAATATAATTTTCAAAATGTATAATAATAATAAAGAAGACATCGGGACACAGGAAAACTAATGATAAAGTAATGATGTAAGTTTAATACAAATCGACAGGTTTGTAATACATATCCTGAAAAAAAAACACCAGGTGATATACAGTAGAAATTCGATGGCTCGAACACGACTGGACTGAACAAAATAGTTCGAGTAAAGGTTTGCTCGAGCCAAGTAATATTCAACAACATACTAAACACGTACATGTATATTCATCGAAAAGGGAATTGGGTCGGGACTAGATACGTATTTCAAGTTATATGTGGTGTTCCAGTCATCCGTGTTCGTGCCAACGAAGTTCTACTGTATTATACAGGAATATCAATTCATTGTCAATACTAGTTCACTTAGAGAGATATCAGTTGTGATCAGCCCTCAGAGTGGACTAGGTTAAAATAAAGTGACCAAGTTACAAGACAAGAATGATAAGTCAATGTCACCAATGTTGGATGAGAGGAAAAGAGATGTCCATGATATTTATATAAGGTTTATGATGTGTAGAAATATGGATAAATAATATTAACATTATTTTATAATGGATAACGTTGTCATTTACAATGTAATTAAACATGTTAAATCATAGAAGTGTTTGTCTTTTTGCTGTATGAGAACACAAGTCAAGTGAAAAAGCGAGTAGAATACCTTTTTGCTACTGAACAATTCACTATGCAGAATAAACTTCCGTGTTTTATTTATCTACATTTCAGTGTAACTTTATCTGACCACAAAATTGTACATACCAGTATTAGTTTAGTTTAAACTTATCTATTAAACTGCGATTGTGACACAAGTTATTACAATTTAGACAAGTCATGCTCGAAATCTTCCTTGGCAGAATCAGAATTAAGCATATGCGGAAAAGGTGATTTGCTTAAAGAGATCACACATAACCTTGGCGGATGATTGTACCCACAACCCTCTGATCATGGATTCGATGCTTTACAACTGAACACGCGCTCCAAATGATACTGACCTTGACCTGAAGATCATCAGGTGAAATAACTCGAAAGAAGTTTCCAAATCTTTCCCGATTTCTTAAGAATGCTGCTGTGGCAGCATAACTAATTTGGAGCAGACGTTGGTGTTTCGGCAGAGAGTCAAGCAGACGAGAAATGGCACCAGTGTCCGAACTGTAATCAGAACCAATGACGCCTGTAATAAACAATTATTTAAGTTGTCAAATCTCTTACAGTTTAAAATTTAATTAAATTGTTATTTTACACGTGCTTTGTTATTCTAAACTTCTACACCTTTAATGTTTTATAATCGCAAAAATAACTGTATACCTGAGTACTATAAATAGCTTTTATTTGGAAAGAAAATAATGCTTATATGTATCATTACATGTTTCAATTACACTTTGTATTCGTTCGACAGCCGCATGTAAATATCGTTGATCAAACATATACTTATATCAAGATAGTTTGAGTTACTTTTGTAAAATACCTTACCTCTTCGACAGAGTTGATATTTACTCTGACAAATCACACAGTTTTGTTTACGTAAACCTTCATTCAAGAGGGCATTAGATGTTTGGGTTTGATCCTGCAAATTGCTAATATTGACGATTCAACACCGATGTGGTCGTTGTTATAGTTAACAAACATATTCATACCCATGATGTCTGAGGTGCCATTTTCCATTTCATCAGCGAGTCGATACGCCAGCTTCTTGGATTTCTCGACAGACCTGCATGTTTCACTGACTCGAACACCTGAGCACGTGAAGAAAAAGAAAGAATAATATAGTTGTTTTTTGAAAACCGTGAAACAAATTCAAAAATGATCGGCACCAACAATGTAAACAATGATCTGCTTTAGCCAATAAAATCATATGCTGATTAAATAAAGCGGAAATGAGCAGCTTTTTATCAGTTTGGTATGCGGAGTGCTGTCCAAGGAGACAAACAATAAAAAAATAAAAGGGTTGTTAGAGCCGTGCACTAGGAATTGATGATAGCAGGAATCACCGACTTGGAACGGTCAGAAGCACCGGTGAGCTGAGCCCTGGGTAACAGGAGCATCCAACCTCGTCATATAACAGGACAAGCAAACCGTATCATGTCTTGATTATTCTGCAGCGTGCACATTTGTAAAGTGTAAAGTCCATGAAGGATATTGTGCCAAGCCGATAAAGGCTGTTTCAGTGGTGTACACAAGTTAGGCAGAAAGATTAACTTTTAGGTACTGATGCTACAAAATACTTGCAAGAATGTGAATATCTGTTAACGGCGCCTTTTGTATGTGTTCCTGTCTGTATAAGTATTGATGCTGCCATAATGTTTATGCAGCTTTATGGTTCTGTTTATCAAGCAAGAGTGCCAATAGACAGCGATTTTGTAAGATTTACCCCCACAATCTCGCATCGCTAAAGAGAATACTACCTGTGAAAAGTAGTCACTATGGTAAATTAAACCGCGTTGCAAAATGGATTAGACTTATCCGATTTCATGTCAAGATGAAACCTACCGTGATGTTTAAGTTGTCATATATTGAGATTTTTTCATGTCAATATGTCAATTACCGATATACAATCAACAAACAGTCGATTGTTTACATAAACGCGCCCTTCTTATCCGATAGAAAATGAATGAAACTTTAATTAAAATGTTTAAATCTTAAAATACAACAATCTACCATTAAACGTATATGGCAGTAATACTGCGTGGCATGTTTGTTCAACTAAATCTCGATGACACGCAAATACAATATCCGTTTTTCAGTATGGTCAACAATTATTGAGCAGATGTGAATACATCACGTGATTCGTGTCTGAGTACATTTTATTGGCGGAGCTTGCCTCCGAAATGAAACCTACATGCTTATTCGACACCTGCCATGTACAAGGTTAAGTCTGTGCTTAAAGACTGAAATGTCATTGACTAGATCATCTTTTAATTTATATTAAAATCCATAAATAGTTTCGCAACGTGAAGTATTTCTCTAGTACAAATGTATTATTGAAGCAGATGTGACAAATTTATCGTAGGTCTGTGGATATTTCCTTCTTAAAATGTACATGTCGCTGTTTGCTTTCTTGCCATGGTTTCAACATGACTGTTACATGATATGTCAGTTGTGACGCTAAGGTAATACACATTTTAACATTCTATAGTTCCATTGTTTATGACTTAAGTATAACTGTACAGTATATTTCTTTTGGAACTTAGTTAAGTGGTCTCATTATGACACTAGTGATTGTGGGCATTGTCTTCCAGTAGTTGCAGGTAAACAGCATGGCAGAAGGATGACTTTGCTATACTGGTGTGAAATAAATGTATCTTACTAATGTATTCCATCTTCATATATCACTTGGTGTGTGGTTCTGGTCATGTAAAACCAGCTCTTTGCTAGCATAGGTTAGTATATTATTATGATGTTATTTAGTTTTATTGGTTTAGAAAGAACAAAGAATGAATTGAGTGCACACTTTCTCATTAAAAGTTTTCTTTCTTCCCGACCGATCTGGGCTCGAACCCGCGACATTAATGGTGAAAGATAACTGACCATTAGACAAAATGCACCGAATCATTCGAACACGAATATTGATAAAATATTAGTAGATTTTGTTCCAAAATATATGCTTCATCCATAGTTTTGTTTGTTAATAACAATGGCTAAGTATTGTGCATCTTTCTTATATTAATGTCTTACAATTGAATAAAACATGCACAATACGATACTGTTGATCAATTGTAATTTTTTTTTTTAATATCAATGTACATTTTTAATAACAATGGCTAAGTATTGTGCATCTTTCTTATAGTAATGTCTTACAATTGAATAAAACATGCACAATACGATACTGTTGATCAACTGTAAATTTAGTATTTAATATCAATGTACATTTATTCTTATGCTGTTCAACCTTTCGTTGTTTAAGTCAGGTATTGAACATTAAAATGATATCGGTAAAAGCATACGTCTTCATTTCGCAGTTTATTAATATATACCTTTTAGATTAATTACAATAATTAAATTATCCATCTTATACAAACGTCGATCTTGAAAAATGATTGCATAAAATTCATCAAATGTCTATTTTAAAAATTATCTTAAATTCCGTTCATCTTAGGAACACAATGCAACTGATAACATTGCAGAAAGAACTTAGTATCAAAACCATTCCTAGCAATTCGTGTTTAAAGGGTACTTCTGATTACAAAATGCGCATAACAACAAAAATTGTGAGAAGTTTTACTTCAAACCTTATTGTCATTATCTTTAATTTAAGATCGTTTTGCGTGATCAAAGCATTTTAAACATCTAAGATTACCTACAACTTGCATTTTATGTACAAAAAAACAGCTGTTTGTTAGTTCTGGATAGTTAATTTGCAAAATAATTAATCCTTCGTGTGCTATTGTATCAACATTTAGTCAGGAGATTCAAGTATATATTTATATACGTGTTTTTTATCCTAGTTTTTTATAGGTTCACATATGTCACAAAGTCAATTACTTTGTTAAATTTGTGTTGAAAGTGTTGAAATTGTTAGAATAAAATTTTATAGTTTTGTCGGTCATATCTAGATTTGATACACTACCCATACTTTCGCTTTTGATGTCGTTAAATATAAATATTCTATGGAAGATTGTTAAAAATAACTATATAATAGTGACGTGAAACTTTTTAATGAGTCTTCACAGTGGATTATTTTGAGTTAAACGTATTCAAGTACGCTTCATTTTTAAAGGATGGGAGAAAGTTTTGAGCGTGAATATGATTACCTATTTTGACACCAGGAATGAGCCCATCGCCTTTATTCAGTTCCGAAACCGTCCAAGCTATGGCTTCTATATTTTGAACTCCTTCGCTTTCGATCCCGCTGCACGTGCCATTGCTGTGCAATACCGAATATATAGCAGCTATTACCTCTACATAAATGTCGCCTTCTATCACTGTTGTTCCTAGTCCACCTACTTCCGGAATAACTAACATACCAGAAGTTAGTGTTACTAGGACAAACTGCCAAGTAACCATGCTTGACTATAATCTACAATTAAACAAATGGTATAACATGTATCAAAATTTGCTAAACAATTTGCATCGCTGCATACAGCTGTGTACCAATCATGCAGTATAATGATGTCAGTAAGAATTATTCAACTCTAAACAACCCTAGTTGACTCCATTTAATGAATGAATAAATTGGGTTTAATAATCGGTTACCACTTATTGTCATATTGAATCGGGTCTAAGGAGGAAAATAAGAGAAAAATGGTAATGAAGATGTTCAAGATGATATTATATATTAAAGTGCTGTATTCCAATCCCACTCTAAGATGGAATCCAAGACATCCGAATGGCGTCGTCAATATCTCATGTACACAATCATACGAGACATGAACGTTGTAATCTTATACCACGTTCCCCAATCTGAGGAATGACTGTCATTGTTCTCTTTGTCAAAACGCTTGGGGATCTTACCCTTCAATAAGAAGAAAATTAGTAAAATAAGAAAACGACGACGACGATGACGAAGAAGAAGAATAAAAAGAGGCAAAAAAACCCAAAACGACAAAGAAGAAGATGGTGGTAAAGCGGAAATAGTAACACTTTATTTAATCTATATATACCATAACTGTATAGAAAACTACACATCGTTAAGAAGTATGATTATAATGTTTTAGCTGGTCCGGGTTAGATACGACGGTAACGGGTTTGAAGATCGTGAGTTTGAATTCCCGCCGGCCACAGTATCTTTGATTATTAATATACAATTCTCATTGGCATCTGTGTCTCACCACTGTTTCAAGTGGAAAAGCCATTTGTGTCTCACCACTGTTTCAAGTGGGAAAGCCATTATTGACTTGTAGAGATGGTAGTGATCGAGTACTAGTTGACCCTCTAGGGTTCCAGAAAAGGGTAGATTTTAAAAATATCTGTGTTTTTTTAGTTAAGTTACTTTAAATAGTTTTGTCTTGCTTGTAATTGCATGAAACAGTCACGCAATATATAATATTTTGACTGTGTAGTTTTTATTTACCCTCGCACTTTGAACTGGTCATTTTGGCGAGCATGGACAGATGATTAAAATTAAATTGATGAATATGAATGACATATGAAGGATGAGTAATGATATATGACGATTATATATATATATTTGCTATTTTACATATTTATTTATTACATACGGTAATCAACCTTTCTTTTTATCATGTTTATTTATATGGATTCCTTTTGATTTTCTAATCTTTGTACAAGTTTTATTGACATATTTATTACGTAACATTTCTTCTCCCTATCAATTTTATAAACAATTTTACTTTGATATTCTTTTATATATTGACTACAGTAAAGTATACCCTCCTGTTATAAAAAATTATATTAATATTTTATTGATTTAATTTTTTAATTAGTTTAATATATGATAAGTCTTGCGTAACTCTATATTGGATGCTGATGACACTAATAACGTCATATAACATTCCCTATCGCCATTATGCAGTAGTATTTACTGATATTGATAAACCATATAGCCCTATACCTAAGTATATTGCTATTTATATACTATATGTATATTAATTTATAATACACTATTATATATTTTATTTTTTAAAAAAAATTAGGAAAGAATAAAAAGTGTACTATTTACTTCGTTTGAAGTAACACTATATTATCGACAGGTACTAGGGTTGGTCAAAAGGGAATCCACCGTGGATATACAGTGTTTAACATTGTATACGGATTTATCTAATGTTAACTTAAACTACGGTATAATAATAACATGTGGAGTTCCATAGTATATTAATTATATTAATTGAAACTTGTGTTTAAAACACAAACACTAAAAAAAAATTCCAGTAGAAATAACAATGTTTAACTATTACATGAATGTTTTTTTATTCATTATACTATTCCTCCTTTTTCCAGGATCGGGAAGTAAGCCAGTTTCCTATTGGCCCTACATAAATTGTAAGGCGCAATTTCATTGGCTGGATTTCAATCCGTTTTCGATTCAAGCTCAAGAGTTGTTTTTTTCTCTCTCTCGAAGCGCGGACCACAGTGGAGACATGCAGACTGAAATCCAGCCAACCAGAGAAAAGTGACCTCGTATGAACTTTAATGGAATGTATGGCATAAATACTTTCTTGTACACTTAATATAAACATGAATTTAACATGTTTATAATCATTCCACTCACAAGCGGCTGTCGAAGTGGAAGGACGTGTTTACCGGAGCTCCAGCCTTCAAAGTGGGTCAACACGTATAAGATGATTATTTAAAACCAATGGAGTAGATGATGATGAATGATCATTATACATCAACGTATGTCTCTGCTTTGGATGATTGGTGGAGACATCTATTTTAAAATTTCATCGATTTTATGCTTTTAACGTGGCCCTAGACAGGATTGTTTTGATGTCAACAAAAGACCAATAACCAGCGGTACAACATACAGTATGATGGCAACACTAACATAGAGACTTCAGTTCCACAACGGGATTTCAACCGACTTGGAACCTTAATCAACAGCCTTCAAGACTAATACTATTTCAACAACTTAACAACTAGACAACTTCAACAACTAGACAACGACTATTCCAAACCTTCATCTTCATCAATTGACTGCGACCAGAAGCGGACTATCTACATAAACGTCTTATCCAGCCAGTGGTGCAGCACCGGGATAAGTAGCTGCTCTGCCGATGCTGTCGATAGGTTACTTAATCAGCTTATATGACACAGATCAAAGTACGAGGGTAAAGAAAAAAACTTACGACGACATGTTTATAATCATTTATATGATCATACGTTTAAAATCATATATACCTTATACAATCAACTTATTTTTAATAGTTGATAACATATACGCAATTATCATGTAAACATTATGCAAATTCATAGCATAAAAATAATAACGTACCTATTGGTACGGGATTATATGGCTTATCTACATAAACGTCTTATCCAGACAGTGGTGCAGCACCGGGAGAAGTAGCTGCTCTGCCGATGCTGTCCACAGGTTACTTAATCAGCTTATCCTGCTCGCCAAAATGAATCAGATCAAAGTGCGAGGGTAAAGAAAAACTTACGACGACGACGACGATGTAAACAAAGAAATGTTCTTTTCAAATCAGTACAGTTTGATATGAACTACATAGGCTAGTTAATTTTTATGCGATGCAGGGCAATATCAGTTTCCTTTGTGCAATGATATTAGATTAAGAATATGTATATACTTAAGACATGTTTTTAAAAATGTTTTTATTTTAAATCCTGTTTCCTATATACACTATACGGCCCAGTTTAGGGGTGTTAAAAGAACATACAGTGATATAAAAAGGAAATTGTACAGTATGTACAATATATTTACAATAAAATATTGTGTATCATTGCACCAAGAGAGCGTTTGACCGTTTACGCCTAATTAGGCGTAAGCCTAAATAATATTGCTAAACATATCCTCTGTGTCTGAGCCCTAAAATTTTGATTCATCAACACCCGTGTTGTAGGTACTGAGTCAGGTACCTTAGGTCAGTCACATTATTGTTCAGTGAAACATATAAGAATGAATTATGTGTGGTTATAATAAGGGATAGTTAATTAAGGCTAAATAATTGTTATTTACATCATTACATTTATCATGTAATTACATATCTCTGAGATTTGTAATACACTGGTATTATTTAACTTGTAACCTATATAATAGAATTAATTGTAATTTTTAATTGAGGTATGGGCCCATTGTCTTAGCTGCATATAGTATTACACCAATGATGTGACTTAATTAACAAAATAAAACAAAACAAAAAAACACACAAAAAAAACTCATTTCTGTAAACAGAGGCCAGACCTCAGGTTGAGTCTCTACCTTATTATAAGAATATCAGGGCTAGGCTGAAATTTTGTTATTTAATATGAGAGTTTTGGCTGACCCTAAGGAATTATATGCTGTTATATAGTGCCTTTGAGTATACTCTAGATTTTGTCAGACATTTGACAATCCAGAATAAAGCTTTCCAGGGCCCTATATACTGATTTCTGGACTGCCTTGCTGGTGTTCAGGACATTGTTTATATTGAAATCCAATTGATTTCCAGCAAGTACAGTCCTGAGTTTTACCCGGTTCACCCTGCGAATGAGGCAATCCAGCAGAAAGTGTTCTGTAGAGTTTTGCACCTTGCACCGGGTGCAATCTCTCCCTATTTTTAGAATATATTGCCCGGAATTACCAGGCAGGAGATTCATACCCAATCTCAATTTATCAATCCTTTTATCATAAGAATATTTTATATGCCGTCTGAAATTTACCGAGGATCTATGAAAGGTATGTTTAAAAGGTTTATTGATAATGGAGTCGTTCCATTTATTCAAAACCTTTTTTTTCTGGCCATAGCATAGACCTCGATAGGTGCAAGGGGAACTGTATTTGTTATTTTCCTTCTTTAGCCGCCATGTCCGCTTTCTCATTCTATGATATGTCTACGTGTGCTTGACACCATTCCATAGTAACTTGTAATCCTAGTTCAAAACACTGATCATATTGTTTGTAAATTTCTGTCAAAATATCAGGCCTTGATCTGCTATTATTATTTTTGAGTGAAGTGAGAGATGAGAGAGAAATTCCGAAAGAATAATATATTTATTTGGTTTGTGTTCTATTATCCAGCACATAGATTTTTGAATTGCTATAAGTTCAGCTGTGTACATTGACAAATTGTTGCTGAGTCTCTCAAATACTGTATCTGAAGGGACGGAATGACATATGCAGCTGCAACTTTCCCGTCCTCGGGATTTTTGCTACCATCTGTGTAAATTTGAGTATGTTCAGCATAATGCTGATCAATATGATTTGCAGTTATGGATCTTATGAGTGATGGCAAATCATTTTAATTGAACTCAGCTGTAAGGGATAGCCTAATATCAGGATTTTTAAGCATCCAAGGCGACTCCAATTTGGGCCTAAAATCAGCTAGATTGACCCCACTGAGACCGTACTCTCCCACCAAATCCTGGGTATGGGCCCCGAAGGGTAGAGCTATATGTGCTTTTTTTTTGGTATCTTGATTTGATGTAGTATCCGGTCCCAATGATATTATTCACAGGGTTACTTTCTTTCCGAGATTGAGCCCTGGCCCAGTACTTATCCGACTGATGTTCCCGTCTTAAATTGATTGGTATGATACCCGCCTCTGATTCCAATAAATATGCAGGTGTGGAGTGTAGCGCTCCGACAGTTATCCTTAGGGCCTTATTTTGGAGTATATCTAATTGTTTTAGTATATATGGGGATGCACAAGAGTAGATTTGAGCCCCATAATCTATCTTTGGACGTATGACGGACTTATACAGAAGTAAGAGACTATTTTTATCTGAGCCAAAATCTATGCCTCTTAACATTCTCATCTAATTTAAGTCCCTTTTTCACACCTGATCACAATGTTTTTTATGTGACTGTGGAAATTTAAAGTCCTATTCAAAAGCATGCCTAAAAAATTTACTAATTCTTTTAAATATGATCGGTGGTCCGCCAAATTTTTCGTCCAAGCTGTGCTTTTTGAGTTACCAAAAATTATACCCACTGTTTTATTTGGATTAATTTTAAATCCCCATTCTTTTGCCCACCCCCAGCTTAGATCAAGTCCTGTTTTAGCTCTAGTTTGTAACAGGTTTAATCTGACCCCCCCCCCCCCCCTCCCCCCCTAGCTATGTGCCAGAATGATCAGCAAATTGGCTGGCAACAATACCTGTTCCCTCAAGTGTAGCAGGCAAATCGTTTATTAAAATAGAAAAAAGAAGAGGGGATAAGATCCTCTGTCTACTATTTCTGAATTTGACAGCCCTCCCCCCCCCCCCCCCCCCACACACACACTTTAATCTGTATTTTTCGACCCTCCAGGAAGTTGCTCAGATACTGGTAGCAATTTCCCGTTATTCAATGTTCCTTTAATTTAAATAGAACACCTGAGTGCCAGGTGAGATCAAAGGCTGCTTGTAGTTCTAAAAATATTGCTAGGAACGAATGTCCCTTATTTTTGGCTGAAATTACATCATGTTGCAGACGTGAGAGCTGGTCCAATGTGCTCCTCCCCTTTCTAAAACCAGATTGACAGGGGTAAATTATGTTTTTTGATTCAAGCAGATGTTCTAAACGTGCTTTCACCATCCCCTCCATTAATTTTCCTGGATGGGAGGTAAGGCTGATTGGTCTATATGACTGAGGTTCATTTGGTTTTTTCCCTTGTTTTAATATTTGAATAACACAAGCTTGCTTCCAAGCTACAGGGTAGACTCCACTACTCCACACCTTATTGTAAAGAACTAAACATGTCCAGGGCAGAATGGGGCATATGTTTAAACATTTGATATGATAGTTTATCTAATCCCGTGGTAGAGTTCTTCCTGCTGTCAATGATTGCCTTTTGTTCAAAAATTGAGAAGCTATGGTTAAGTTGAGACCTGTTTGTTTCTGGGGTATCTAGGTGGTTTTTATACAGTGACTCAAAATTGTTTTGGTATTTTAAGGTATCTGAATTAGCATTTGAGTCACTGCTAGCTTTAGAGTAGTGTTTAACTAAAAAGTTAGCTTTTTCTACTTCGGTGACTGCTAAAGCTGTTTTATTCCTTTATGAATACATGTCTCAAAGAATTCTTCCCAGTTTTGCTTTTTAGCATTTAAGATGACGTTTCTAGCTTCTCGTTCGGCTTCCTTGTAATCATATAAATTTCCTAGACAAGGGTGCCGTTTTAGTTTATTATGTGCCCCTTTTTCTCTCATTAATAACATTTTGGCAGCTCTCACTCCACCACGGGATGTTTTTTTCCTGTTTTTAGTTTTGTGTCAGAGACGAGTATGCAGTGCTTAGCAATCAATAGGAATCTCTCTGTTAAGTATATTGATGTCATCAGAGTGGACCTCATCTAGGGTTATCTCAGTGCATTTGCTATAGAAAAGTTCCCAATCTGCTTTTTCATATTTAAATCTTGGATCTGAGTTTTTTTTCTGTATTTTTGCATTTTGACTTTTTTTAATAGTTATACAGATTGGGTAGTGATCTGATCCCATATTATCTTCATGTACCCACCAAGTTGAAATAAACGAAAATTTGGGTCTGGTGAATGTTAGGTCAGTACAGGTTCCCTTGCCGGAGCCCTGGTCTACTCTGGTGATGGAACCGTCATTGAGTAGAACTTTATTATTTTTGCCCGCCAATTCCACAATATCCCTCCCGTGACGGTTCGCATTTGGAGTTCCCAATAATGGGTGGTGTGCATTGAAATCTCCGTTTATTATACAGTCCCTAAGTTCATCCTCGGCATTTATAGATGAACTTATGTGTTCTAAAGATTCGAGGTCACACACCCTGGAATATAGACTAATCAAAATGAAAAGGGATCCCCCCAGATGGACCCTGAACATTTGAACTTCAATTGAAGGGTTCCCCAAATTATCATTAGGTACATCCACTCTGATTTCCTCATAATTGATGTTGTTTTTAAAATATACGGCTAAGCTACCACTAGCTATAGTATTTGAATTATTGTACATGTATTTTTTTTCTACATGATAACCAGGGATTTTTTTAATTATGTATCAGCTAATTTAGTTTCCAGCACACAGAGAATATCCAGAATTTTTGGTACAGTGTTTTTCACTCCCTCGATGATTGTCTCCACGCTGGATTTTTGTTCTGTATTTTTGGTTATATTTGAAATTATTTCTCTTTTTAAATATTCATTTAAACGACTCTCTGCTATTTTTTATTTGTTTTTGATTATTTTTTTTGTAATTCCTACAAGGTCATCTTAATTTATTGTTAAAATTTCATTTTTATTTCGAATGTTTACTGTACGAATATCAGATTGTAATTTTTGTTTTGGGGAGAATATCATGGAAGTTTATTGAGATGAGTCGACCAGCGTGGATATTTTGATTGTTCTGCTTATCACTGGTTCCTCCTCTTCCTCCGCGAGCTCAGCAATGGATCTTTCTTAAAGTAAAGAGGCTGTCGATGTGGAGTTTCCATGCTGTTCTCCCCAGAGTAAAAGAAGTCCAAGTGCAGCGAGACTAATGAATCCTCCCCGGTGACGTTAAACTCACTGTCATCACTGATCGATGATGAAGAAACATGCGATAGTGATGATGTTTCGCTCACGTCACCCTGGGAGGTTTCTTTAATGTCAAAGGGAGTGGAAGTACTGAGTATCGTGCTATGGGGCGGTGTAATCAGGCGCTTTTATTTTACCACTACTGTTTCAGAGGACGGCTCCTTGCTAAAGAAAATCTGATTATATTTTCCCCTACTTTTTTGTGTACTTTTTCTGGTGTGGGGCTTATAATACATCTGATTGGGGGTCTATACCACCTTTTTTGACCTTGTCAGGGGTGGGACTGACTATTACGCAGTCTGAGTTGTCAGACTGTGTAGATGAATTATTTTTTCCCCCTAAATTATATCTAAATGTATATGTTTCCCGGATCCCTAAAGCGTTTTTATAGTTTCTTACTAGATGACCTGTTGGGGTCCAGGAAAAATGGGAGTTAGTTTCTTTGTTTTTAATCTCTTTGTTTCCGTCCTCTGATCTAGTTTGGCTGTAATTTAGCACTTTAACCTCCAGGGTTCTTGTGCTGCGACTCTCTGGGGGATTTGGATACCAGGGGATCCCGTCCCTGTCCCAGGGGATCCCGTCCCTGAAGGCCTGTAGAGCTATAGCGGCTGCTTTTTTGTAAGTCGAGCATCTCCTGAATCGAGAAGTATGCTATCCCCCACAGTTCACGCAGCACGGTTAACCTATATATAAACAGTCTTTAATATTATGATTTCCAGCACATTTGGCGCACCTCACCTCGGTTTTGCATACCGAGCCTGCATGGCCGAATGTTTGGCAATTAAAGCCGGGAGCACTGGTCAATTTCACCGCCCCTGAGGGGGTACCGTATTTATCCCGCAACCTGTCCATTCTAAGGATCTCAGAATTTCCACCCAAGTCCCCATGGTGGAGTCTCAGGTGGCATCTGAGGTCCTCAATATCTACCTGCTGCAGGATACCATGGATAACCCCGTGTTTCCCCTGTGTTGGATAAAAAGCCAACAGGGGGATCTTGGCTATTGTGAATGGCTTTTTTGTCAATATTGGGTGGACTACCTCGGCCGATGCAAGCTCAATCATGTAGGCACCCGACGTCAGAGGAATGATTTTGTTTGCCATTTTTTACCAGCTCTTGGTGAATTGCCTGAGTAAAGGCTACTATTGAGTTCAATATGGGAGCTGGTCTGGCTGATTTTATTACCAGCCTGTGCGCCCATGTACTCTTCGTGACAAAGTGATTGTCTGATGGCGCACAGGTCTGGTTATGTAGATATGTTGTCCGGTTACACCGGTTCTCTTGAAAAATATACATATGCACACTATTGCCACTAACTGAATCCATATTTGTTGTTTTTTTTGTAATAAAATAGCCATTGAAATATCACTGTTGATGAAGACATGATTGATGGTTGATGGTTATGATATGGTTTAATTTGTGATGGAGATGAATGAATGAATGAATGATGAATGATGATTGATAAAATCTTGATGGTTATTTTTAATCACAGGGTGATTCGATCCTCTTTCCAGCCTGACCAGTTCAAATGGATGGCGAATAAACTGTAAAAATATATAAAAAGTGGTTTGTTTTGTTTCCTTTATTAATATTCTAGATGAGACCATTTTGTCAACAAAGCCTATAAAAAATTGGTGGGGGATGCCGAATGTCAAAAAGGTAAACAAATGAATTTAGAGTGGCTAAAAGAAAGTCTAAACAAAAGTTAAGGTAAGGGAGAAGGTTACCGTCGGTGGTGCTGATATTGATGGTATCTCCGATGTCCTTGTGTGTAATTTTATCCCTCGATGGTGAGGTAAAATATAAAATTTGAGATTTAATATTTTCTCACAAATAAAATATGGCTTCCACCTGGCAGACCGGAAACAGGAAGTCGACTAATTACTATTTTGAAAATACCTGATCTCTTTTATATGAGTGTCGATGAATTAACCTTAAATATAACCTGAATAAACCTCTGCATACTTGACACAACTTATGTTTCATATTCATTAGTGTATTGTTTATTTTAAAGTTTCATGAAATAACACGACTATATGTGAATTATAACACTTAGAATCACTAAATCTAGAAACTAACGCATGATCAACATCCAACAATAGGTCATTAGAAAATGTTCAAAAGATCTTACCGCTTTAAGCAAACTAGCAATATACTTTATTGCAGCGAGCATGCACTTCGTCCATATTTTTTATATTCTATAGATGTTAACGCAACGCAAGACTGCAGATCTCCTAAATACCCGGGCAAGTATATGATATGTATGTATTATACTTCCGCTGTGTTGAAATGCAGATATATCGAAACGATACTCAAATAATGCACTTAAACATAGCGGAAGTTTATGTTCGCTTTCAGTAATGGCACGCTCACGTAAATTTTGTGGGATTTTAGGCAAATTGACAACTATGAAACTGAGCAGATTTTAGTATATAAACAACTATAAAAACTGAGCAGATTTTAGGCATATTGACAACTAGGGAAACTGGTCAGAATTTCAGGCATATTAACAACTGGAAAATCTGAGTTGATTTTAGGCTTACTAACAACTAGGAAAACTTAGCTGATTTTAGGCATATTGACAACTAGGGAAACTGATCAGAATTTCAGGCATATTAACAACTAGGAAATCTGAGTTGATTTTAGGCATACTAACAACTAGGAAATCTGAGTTGATTTTAGGCATATTGACAACCAGGAAAACTGATCACAATTTCAGACATATTAACAACTAGGAAATCTAAGTAGGTTTTAGGCATATTAACAACTATGAAAACTGAGCAGATTTTAGGCATATTAACAACTAGGGAAACTGAGCAAAGTATAGGCATATTGACAACTAGGAAAACTGATCAGATTTTCAGGTATATTAACAACTAGGAAATCAAATTAGATTTTAGGCATACTAACAACTAGAAAACTGAGCAGATTTTAGGCATATTGACATCTAGAAAAATTGAGCTGATTTAGGCATATTTACAACCAGGGAAACTGATCAGAATTTCAGGCATATTGATAACTAGGAAAACTGTGCCGATTTTAGGCATATTCACAACTATGAAAACTGAACATATTTTAGGCATATGAACAACTAGGGAAACTGAACATATTTTAGGCCTATGAACAACTAGGGAAACTGAGCAGATTATAGGCATACTAACAACTAGGAAAACTGAGTAGATTTTAGACTTTTAACAACTACGAAAACTGATTTTAGGCATATTCACAATTAGGGAAACTGAGCAGATTTTTAGCATATTAACATCTATGAAAACTGAGCAGATTTTAGGCATATTGACAACTAGGAAAACTGAGTAAATTTTAGACATACTAACAACTAGGAAAACTGAGCTCATTTTTGGCATATTGACAACTAGGAAAACTGAGCTGATTTTTGGTATATTGACAACTTGGAAAACAGAGTAGATTTTAGGCATATAAATAACTAGGAAAACTGAGCTGACTTTAGGCATATTAACAACTAGGAACACAGCCTTTAAATACATTTTCATATAATAAGGCGGGATGTGGGATTAGGCGTATGGAACAATCTGTTCGACAAGTGACTTAAGGATGTTTGATAAGAAATTTTCAGATTTTGATTTAAACAAAATTTATTTGTTATCAGCATATAACATATACATGTATTCATTATACAGAGATATATAACACCATATTGAGAAGGAAGCTATTTCTAGCTTGTACACATTCTCTCTTCTGAATATATCTTGCAAGGACTACACAATGATGCAAAGAATTTTTTTTTTTAATGTGAGGGGAACAAAGTGGAAAGAGGTAGGTAAAGTAGATAGATAGAAGAAGGAAATGATTGTTGTGATCACAGAACGCCTATTGAGGCGTTGTGATATATTCGATAATTTTGTTCTAAAACAATGATATATAATAGAAAAGCTTTCAATTTATTTTTTAAAGATTAAAATAATTCTTATTTATTTGCAGTATGATGCTCCTTTTAAGTTCATTTTTATTTTTATATATAATGATAATATGTTTATGACTTCATTTTTATCAAAATTCACACAATATTAGATTTTGACGGGGTATCGACTTAAAATTGAAATATCACCAAAAACGAGTATGGCAAGATACCATTTGTGACCAATTTCGTCATGAATAAAGATAATATGATGTTTAACTGAATTAAAAAAAAAATTTAATTAATTTCATTTTCATGAGTCAGCATCCTTATTGGTTACGAATGAGTAAACCGTTAGTTATTCATTCTGATAAAAACATTATCGAAACAATATATAAATTTATTAATATGAAAGAAAATAATATTAGAAATCATATTTTTGTTGGTTATGGTAGACAGTAAGAGAATAATATCTTATAAATACCTTAAATATAACTATTTAACTATTTATCCATCCGAGAAATATATTAAGCTTTAACGAAACATAAGACACACAAATCACTGTTACTCCGCCAAAACACGTTAGTAATAAACCGTACTGTTTATTTTCGTACAAACCATTGTTAGTAACTAACAATACATCAGGAAGTTTAATTTGTTTGTGAAATATGAAGGTATTTCTATCTTTTCAATGAAGATACGTCAATGAACCTTCTATACCGAATCTTCACAAACAGATAAAGTCGAAAACCACTGCTTTAAATAAATATACACTGTTGTTGAAAATAAACTACGCAATGACCGGCTAGCTATGCTATCTTGAAGAAAAGGTTTGTGACATTTTTGAAGATCACACTTGCAGTCACATATTGTCACGTATATTAATTTATATACTATAGAAAATCGGACGGACGGACGAACAGACGGACGGACAGACAGACAGACAGACAGACAGACAGGCAGACAGGCAGACAGGCATACAGGCAGACAGGCAGACAGGCAGGCAGGCAGGTAGACAGGCAGGCAGACAGGCACTTGAATAAGCAACAGAGTCGAGTTTTTTTACCTGTTTAAGCGTTTTTTTATTGTCAGGCAACATTGAATAAACTCAATTGCACGAAATCATTCATTATAACAACATTTAATAAAAATACGGGTGACTTTGTATATTCCCAGCTCTCCCGCTTCAGTCCGTTACATAGCATCAAGGTAAGAGTGCGTTGATTGGACAGTTTCTTTAGAGAAAGTTGAATGTCGTCACAATTTGGTAGCTGTTTAAGTGCAATGAATTGTGGGACAGGCAAATAATTCCCTGCTTTTATTGAGATATAACAGACCGGATTTAGGAGATATCAGAGACAGGACTAGACTGATACACAATCCCTTGGAAATACAGAATGCAGTTCATATATTATAGGGCTTTAACGGGTCTGATTATGGGGTCAACAATACGCTGTTGATACGCTCATCATTCGTTTAACTAATGTTTTCTGTATTATTGTAAAAGTAAGACAACTCTACTAAATATGTGAATGTAATATGTATTTGAGTGACAATAAAGTCCATAAGGCGATGATGCTTCATATAGTTCCGGACCTGGACAGCGTTTCACAAAAAAAAAAACTTACGACAAAAATCGACGTAAACGTAAACCAACAATTATTCATAATATTTTTAATATGCATCCAAATGAACCCAAAGGTAGCTCAAATGATGCAGAGAATGATATATTTTCTCGAAATAAAATCTTTTTGAATGCCAATGAAAATTTAAACATTCCACGAAAAAATGTTAAATTGACTTACGGCGATTTTTATCGTAAGTTATTTTATGAAACGCAGCCCAGAATCTTTACATTTTAAAGTTGTCTATTTAAACATTACAATGCTATCACATTTTTTATATTACATTATAAATGCTTCTATATATTATAAGAACGCCCATAAAATAAGGCATATACATTTTGAAATATAAATAAAAAAACATCTACAATTACCACAGCTAAGATACACTTTCCTCATTCTTAAATCATTCACAGCTTTCGGGCAATGTCTTTACAGAACACATTTTAAACCCAACGTAGTTTAAAATATCAAATTAAATAAATTACAATTACTGATTGTTTTATAACATTAACACATACTGACTGACCTGGCAAAAACTGTATATTTAGTAAATATTGCGAAAACAAATTCATATAATACTTTAAAATGTGTTCATTATTGTTATACTCATAAATCTTGTAAGTGAATTTTAAATTGCAAACGTTCTGAAACTGTGTACATAAATATTCATCATAGGAATAACGTAATGCCTAGTCTATATATAACTTAAGGTCGCCATGGTTACCATATAATTATACTCATTCACATGTTTGTTATTCACAGTCTACCTTAAAGTTTATTACTGGCATTGTCTGTAATAATCCATTTCAAAGACATTATGTGTAGCTATATTTTATTTGATATGTCAAAAAATCGTGCAGAATAATGATTGAGATTAGCGCAGTTGCGTGCGTACAATCCTTGTTGTGTTTGCATTTTGTTACGAGCAATACGAGGGGTGTTTGAAAGCTTTTGCAAATTATTGATTTTTTCTGATATGTTTAACACTAGATGATGTCGTTTGGTTTAATTACCTTCGAAATATTCTACTTTAGACAGAACACACATTTTTAATCTTTTAATCAAGTTTCTGAATTTTCATACTCCTTTTTAGCTCGCCGGGACGAAGTCCAAGGAGAGCTATTGCCATGACCCCGGCGTCGTCGTCGTCGGTGTCGTCGTCTGTAGACACCCAGATTAAACTTTTGCGATTAAGTTTAAGATATCTATGCAACCACTCATTGGATGTGAATGAAACTTTGTATGTGTGTTCATCATCATCAGTGGAACATATAGAGACAAGAACCATAATTCTGGGTTGCATTTTGGCACAGTTATGGCCCTTTTTTTGGACTTAAACACCCAGGTTAAACGTTTGCGTTTAGTTGTGTTTAAGTTTAAGATATCTTTGCCACCACTCATTGGATGTGAATGAAACTTCGCATGTAAGTTCACCATCATTAATCGAACAGACAGAGACAAGCACCATAACTCTGGGATGCATTTTAGCACAGTTAAGGCCCTTTTTCGACTTTATTTTTCAGGTTAAAGTTTTATATCAGGTAAGATATCTATGCAACCCCCATTGGATTCGAATAAAAATTCCCATGTGTATGCATTGTCATCAATGGAACACACAGAGATAAGAACCATAACTCGGAGTTGCATTTTGGCAGAGTTATGGCCCTTTTGGACTTAATTTTTCGTCTGTAAACACCCAGGTTAATTTTTGCGTTAGTTTTGGTGTTTGCCTCCAATTTTAGTCTTTGCATGGGTGATGAGTTTATCCAATCGGCGAGCTTTGTTGTCATCTGTCAAATTTTGTTAAGTATACCTATCAGATACTGATAAATGGCGGATCCCAAGGCCGCTCTTGACCTATATTGTCTACCAGATAGGTGTTTTTTCCAACTTTAGAAACAAGAAGAAATCACAGGGAGGCAGGTCTGGGCTATATAGTGGGTGCGGTAACACATTAACATTTTCTGACTGAAAGAAAAATCTACTTCAAGGGCTTTATGGTTGTCATGTAGCAATTTGACATACTGGAGATAATTTTTTACGTAAGTTTCTCATTTATTACGCAAGTTTTTCCAAAACCACATTTTTATAGAAGCCACCAGTAACCGTCCGACCCCTAGGTACTACAATTTGTATGACTGGCCCGATGTTTCTATAGAATATGGCGTATAACACTTTCTTCACCGTCATCGTTCGTTAAGCAATATTGGGAGTTTTATGATGTTTGTGAGCCCATATCCTGTTATAAACTTTTCGCTTGGGCTAATAGAAATGGACCCATGCCGTTTGCATTCTCGCGCGTTTCTGTTCATCAGACAGCAAATGAGGGATCCAGCAAGCACTTATTTTCCTACCCTGGAGAACATTCTTCAGGATGAAGTGAACAGATGCTAAACCCAAGTTTGTCATTTGTGCTGGCTGTCTGACAGTGTGTGTTAATATCGGTCATCATGTTACTAATGTGTATTTAATTTGGTCCAGGTCAAACTGTTCCATGTGGGTCAGGCTGTACGTCATCACTTTAGCCATGAACCCAATCCGAAAGCTTGATTGATTTGTTTACAAGTTAGCAGCTCCATTAATATCACGATGAAATATGATTGTTCATTATTGTATAAACTGGACACTTTAGTCAGACTGGACAGATTCGGATGGAGACTCGGAGAGGGAGTGTCTTACGAAGTTTCTCTTACGGAGTGGGCACTTACTTTGGTCTGTAGCTTGTCAACCTGCTATCTGTTGCTAAGAATACTATTTGAAAAACCACGTGTTTGTTCTAAGCATTGCCATAGTACACAGGTAAAAATGCCACGTATGTTTAACATATGTTTTGTCGAACATATGTTAAACATACGTTTAACATATGTTTTACATGCGTTTTGGTTAACATACGTTTCAAAACATACGTTTAACATACGTAAAGAAACATATGATAATCAGAAACGCACGTTAAACATACGTTTACAGAAACATATGTCAAACGCATGTTAAACGTACGTTTAACATACGTGGTTCAATTCATATGTTTAACATACGTTAAAGTGAATATATAATTATTGCGCTAAAATGCTCCACAGCACATGGCACTCACTATTTTTGGAAATATCACTAGCAGAGCCAGAGTCCAATTTAAGTACGAGAATCATAAATACATGTCTGACAATCAAAAACATATGTTAAACATATGTTTACATCAACATATGTTGAACGCATGTGAAACATACGTTTGTCATATGCGTTTCGATTCATACACAGGTAAAAATGTCACGTATGTTTAACATATATGTTTTGTCGAACATATGTTAAACATACGTTTAACGTATGTTTCACATGCGTTTTGGTTAACATACGTTTCAAAACATACGTTTAACATACGTAAAGAAACATATGATAATCAGAAACACACGTTAAACATACATTTACAGAAACACATGTTAACGCATGTTAAACGTACGTTTGACATACGTGATTCAATTCATATGTTTAACATATGTTTAAGTGAATATATAATTATTGCGCTAAAATGCTCCACAGCACATGGCACTCACTATTTTTGGAAATATCACTAGCAGAGCCAGAGGCAGGGTCCAATTTAAGTATGAGAATCATAAATACATGTCTGACAATCAAAAACATAGTAAAACATACGTTTACATCAACATATGTTAAACACATGTGAAACATACGTTTGTCATATGTGTTTCGATTCATACAGTTAAAATATGTTTAAAATCCTATATAATTATTGTGCTAAAATCTCCAACAACACTTAGGACATATTGTTTTAGGGAATAACACTAGAACAGGCAGAGGCTAATTTAAAAAAAATTCATGTTGCATATTATTCATATATCTTAACAAAACCATATGTTAACATATGTGTGTCATACATATGTTTAATCCAAATGATTTAATTCATTTACATGTATAACTGATAAATTATCACAGCTGACACGAGATATAAAAGGAACCGGCAATATTTTCCCAATACTTTATTGTTTTTCTTCTGTAGTATAGCCACAATATAATAATCATCCAAGTAGACACCATTTAGGTAGTTTCAAATTAATGGAGTGTTGTATCATGTCCAATATTTAATTAGTCCTCCTCTTCATACTTCACATTGCTGGCATACTCGAATGTAACTGTTGAAACAGCTTCACAACTGAAATAAAGTATAAAATATTCTTAATTTTATATATATAACTAGATCTGTTTTATTGTGAAGCTGTCGAATATAATGGCATCTTTTATTTCCTTTTGTGAAATAGAGGGCCTCAATGAAGATCATATGAATTAAAGAATATATCTAAATGTCAAGTATTACCTACTTCTATAAACTTTTGCATATCAATCAATACATAAAAATAATTAATCAACCAAAATTGTAAATATCTTTTTTAAAAAAATAATTAACAATTAAAAAAATAAACAGTAGATCTACCTGATTATCATGGCCCTGTGACTTTTGTACAAGGTTGTACTTTCGGTTTTGTACTATCCCATTTTCACCTCTATCAAACGTGTATTTACATCGGTTCACTAACACACACTATGCAATAAAATGTTTATTTGAATCCTTTAATTACTTTTGTCAGAGATATGCCTATATGGTTCCACAGATTAAATATTGTCAATCAACCTCGATGTTTCCTGTTTCCTGATATTTTTCAAGGTAAAGGTCGGCACTGGCTTACTTAGACTAAATAAACCGTAAAACAGCTAAAGTATAACCTAGCGTCAAGAAGTATAACCTTGTAAAAAGTGTTTCAAAATATCAGCGTCAAGAAATCTGATAACTAGCGTCAAGAAGCATCACGTTGAAGAAATAATAAATTGATACGCAAAAAATCAACATGAAGCATAACCTTGTGGAAATTGTTTCAAAATACCAGCGTCAAGAAATCTGATTACTAGCGCCAAGAAGCATCACGTTGAATTAATCATAAATTTATACGTAAAAATCAACGTGAAGGAGCATACAACTTTTTCCTATAACTATAAAAAGTATCCATTACTTACCTTCAAACCCATAATCCATATAATAATTTAATCCAGCTCAGAGGTGCAAACAACGAAAACGGCGTGTGCCTTATTTTAATTAGCTTTCTTTACGAACAAACACAAGCCCGCTTACGAGCGTGTAGCTGCTTGGATGACGGCAATCAATTTATTGAGTAACCAAACATGTAATTATATAATCAAACATACAAACAACTCGCAATACCTGTAATCCAACAGAATTTATTATTCATGAAAAATTTCACTCTGTTAAAAAATATCATGTGGATATAGTTTATCGCTATGTCAAGTGCAAAGCTTGATTAAATTTTAATATGGATTATGGGTTAGAAGGTAAGATATGGTTACTTTATATAGTTATAAGGAAAAGTTACAAGCTTCTTTATGTTGATTTTTTACGTATCAATTTATTATTTTTTCAACGTGATGCTTCTTGACGCTAGTAATCAGATTTCTTGACGCTGATATTTTGAAACACTTTTTACAAGGTTATGCTTCTTGACGCTAGTTATCAGATTTCTTGACGCTGATAATTGAAAACAATTTTTACAAGGTTATGCTTCATGTTGATTTTTTACGTATCAATTTATTATTTCTTCAACGTGATACTTCTTGACGCTAGTAATCAAATTTCTTGACGCTAATATTTGGAAACAATTTTTACAAGGTTATGCTTCATGTTGTTTTTTGTGTATCAATTTATTGTTTCTTCAACGTGATGGTTCTTGACGCTAGTTATCAGATTTCTTGACGCTGATATTTTGAAACAATTTTTACAAGACTATGCTTCCTGACGCTAGTTATCAGATTTCTTGACGCTGATATTTTGTAATAGGTTAACATGTACTGACACGATTTTTAGCAATCACAACACTTATAAAAAATTATTTGAATGTAATTAGTTTATTGAAAAACAAGTGTTAGTGCAGACAATGTTTATCATTACTGTCACATACGCCAATACAGCTTCTTGACGCTTACGGGTTACTATCCTTTGCATAAACAAAATGGCGGATCTTCTTGTCGGTATTGCAACGGAGAAACAAAGTCCAATTATGACTTTATTAATGAAAATAATTTAAAAAAATCAACTGATATATGTTAATATAGGTATAATATACATATGGTTATTTCCTGACGGTAACTTTTATTAATAATAAAGCTCTTGACGCTTCTTGTCGCTTCTTGACGCTAAATAGTGAGACCGCTTACGGGTTACTATCCTTTGCATTAACAAAATGGCGGATCTTCTTGTCGGTATTGCAACGGAGAAACAAAGTCCAATTATGACTTTATTAATGAAAATAATTTAAAAAAATCAACTGATATATGTTAATATAGGTATAATATACATATGGTTATTTCCTGACGGTAACTTTTATTAATAATAAAGCTCTTGACGCTTCTTGTCGCTTCTTGACGCTAAATAGTGAGACCGCTTACGGGTTACTATCCTTTGCATTAACAAAATGGCGGATCTTCTTGTCGGTATTGCAACGGAGAAACAAAGTCCAATTATGACTTTATTAATGAATAGAATTTAAAAAAATCAACTGATATATGTTTATATAGGTATAATATATATATGGTTATTTCCTGACGGTAACTTTTATTAATAATAAAGCTTTTGACGCTTCTTGACGCTTCTTGTCGCTTCTTGACGCTAAATATGTAAAACTGTAAAATCTGAACATTTGAACAAAGATCATTTGCGGGGTTTTTTATGGTGAAGTCACTCGCCTTTAAAGAAAAACAAGGTAAGTACAAGAATGTATATATATTTTTAAAATTAAATGTAAATCATATATAAAGTTTTCATATATATTTTCTATTATTTTTACTACAACAATTTTTTTTTCTAAAAAAAAGTGGGTGAACATGTTTAGGACGAACATTGATTTGTGTGCTAGAGTTACTTCCCTTGTTGTGAACGCACAGAGAACAAATAATCTGGCAAATTTAATAATACTCATCGTTTTTAATGATATTTAGCGGTTAGTATTATGTTTATGTATATCAACGTAGTTATAGATATACATCAGTACGCTATGCAACTTTCGGAACTGGAAATATTTTCATTTTAAACCATAAACCTTACCCCACCCACTGTTACTTTGTATGTTCAATAATTATAATTTTAGTTTGCAATATTATTTTTAGAACATGTTCTTATGTTAATTGTATGGTGACTATTTCTTAAATATTTTAACTGGAGGCAATGTAAAGAATTGCTTGCCATCTAATTGATATATTGAACTGGGACCATGCACAGGCAATTTTCCAGTCGGTGACACAGGCCCTATCTTGATATAGCGTTTGGATAGCTGTACAATATATAGTAAATAATGGAAAGGTAGGACACTTCTTAAAGACATACCTGGTGTGAAGGGAGAAACCATGGGACATTTAGCAAGTAAATAAAACAAAAGATTTCGGATTAAATTTTGTCTCACTATCTAGAAAACATTGAATAAACAAATGTTAATTTAGACAGCCAGAATATAGTTAGCCACTGAACGGATTGTTGTGAAACTTCAGTAGATTTTAGTGTTTTTCATTATAAATAGTTAGGGCCATGGTGATCGAGCTGAGGCCATAACATTTGAAAAGTTGATGACCCGGTGGCCATGATCATAAAAACTGTCGTTGGGAAGGAAAAGACTAATTTCAGGTGTTGTAACTTGTTGGGCCAGAAGTGAAACATTCGTTTGGAAGTTAAAGTGTTTTGAAGTTGTTAATTTCAGTTTGAATTTTGATTTTAAAATTTGTGTGAAATAGGAAATAAAACTGTTGAAGTAAAATATGTCATTTTCACCCCTATTTATTCAAGTTGATTAAGTTTAAAACTAGTCAATGATGACCCCCAGATTTTTAGTCAGTGGGTCATCAATGACCCCCAAAAATTGGAGCTGGATTTACTATAAACACTGCTTTACTATATTCATTTAGCCTCAATTTAATTTTTGTGATTTTTCTGGCATACTGTCTTAAAATGTTGTATCAAAGTTTGTAAACTATTCTCTAGATTGAATGCTTAATAAGTTATTATCAACTGTAAACAGTCATATAAAGTGTACAATTTGCTTATACATATAGTATACAAATTATCTGTTGTTTCAGCTTTAACAGCTTATACTAGAAATGGAGGCGTTTTACAAAGGAAGAGATCTTAAAAGACCCCCAAATTCTATATGGACCTTGTAATCTAGCTGTAATGGTCCAAAATCTGTATGCCTCACCAGTGACAATGTCTTTGAAAAAGGTAGGGAAAATTATCGTATTGATTAATATTCCTGGTATTATAAATGAAAAACAATATTGAATTCAATAATAAATTTGCATCTTAAATCTCTCCATTTTATTCAAAACATCGAGGTATATCATCTGGATAGATAGGTATTTAATTTATTGTTAATCATTTATTCAATTTAAGAACTGGTAGAAGTCAATATTTTTGCATGATGTTTACCTAAGCTAGGACTGTAAGTTAACTGAGTGATATATCAAACTGATATCTTTAACTAGTCAAATCAGATAATCAGTGTCTGAGATGTGTCCCTTTTGCTAGATGGACACTTCAAAATGGAACGCTTTGTCTGTTGTCAGTCATTTATCGGGTTCTCAGGGTTTATTGTTGGGGGGGGGGGGGGGGGGGGGGGGGTTACAATCTGCTACATGATGTCCCATATATGTTTCAAATCGCCAATACGTCTCTTGTTTTCTGTATGCCATATTTCAGAAGTTATATTTCAGACCTTGCTGATGTTTCATTTAAAAAAACAGTGAAAACTCATTCATAATTTAAGATTGGAATATAGCTCAGAATGGCTGAAAAGCCATCTCCTTCAATCTAAATTTAAAAAAATTTCCATGACAGAGGCCACTTGGACCAGCCCTCTTGTACTTTACCCAAAACTTGCTCCATTGGCGCTTGTTTCTTGCCGATGGCACTCACAAGTTGGATACTGCTACTTCTTAATTTAGTACTTATTCTTTGAAACATTTTGACAACCCTGGTTTCTACTGGTCAAAGGCCAACAGGGCTTATGTCCTGATAAATTTTCTGTTGTCCATTAACCTTTTTCTTTTAGACATGATAGCACCTTCATTTAGGCTTAGACCATATATATTTTACATGTAGCATTGAACGGATGTTCCCTAAAAGATTTGTTTAAGTCTGGTGGAGTCAAATTTGAGACTGCCACAGGGGTCACTGTTTTACATAGGGAAAATGTTGTAGACGCGAAACCACCTTCATTTTTCATTGAATCTTAACAAAACTTGCACAGCAGTTTAACTGTTATATTACCACAAGATCTTGGACAAGGTCTTGAACCAGCATGATTCGACAACAAATGCCCCCACAACAAGGCTTATATAGGCACATTTTAAGCGAAATTTTAAAATACATTTTCTCTGAAAGCTCGAGGCTTAAATGTTTTACGTGTAGCATTGTATGGTGGTCTCCTAAAAGATTTGTTAAAACAAAACTTACAAAAACATTGTCTCTGAAATGTACATCTGTCCATTTGTTGCAAGTAGAGCAATTCAGGCTCTCTTGGGCCCCTTGTTCATTCATACATTTTATTTCGATATAATAATTTTAGTTTCCTTTTTTATATTTTCATGAAAAATGATGATAGGTACAGAAGAGAAAATAACAAAAAGCCTTATTTCTTATGACTGAATAGACTTATGTGAATGTATTTTGGTGTGATTTGTTGTTGCTGACATGACGGTGAATACCTATGTGTATTTCATGGTCCCCACCCCAATGAGGTCTTAGGGGCGGGGCCAAAACAGTCAAATTCAAGGTAGACTTTTAGAATCTTCTTATTATTATAGGAAGCACTCGGAAACAAATTGTGAGCATGATTATTGACGACTATAAATCCTTTATAAAATTTGTGAATTTCATGCCCCTGGGTCTCACGGTTTGGCTCTGGGGACGGGGCCTACTTTACTAAATCTTTATTTATGAGAAATTGACAAAAAACGTTATTTCTAAGATAATCAGGTGACCGTTCAAGCCCATGGGCTTCTTGTATATATTATATGTAATGTGTATACATGCATAATTATTTATTTTCCAGTGACAAACTGGTATGGAACATTGCTGAGAAGTGAGACATGGAATAATATAGCTTAGTTGGAAGAAAAGTAAACCTGGAAATAGATGGTACAGTTATATCCCTTAAACCTGAAGACAACAAGTTACAAAATCATACACTGAAGTTCAAAATAACATGCTGATGAGATGTCAGTCATACACATGAACTTTTTTTCGGAAAATGTGCTGTTGTCCCGACTGATATTGCTATGATAATGGAGAAATTAAATGGAGCTACATATGTTATGAGAAGGAAGTATTTACAAAAAGGAAAATGCAGACTAACAACATTGTGACGCTCCTGTTGGAAGACAACAATTACTGTGACTGATTTAAGAATCTAGTATGTAAAAGTGAACCATCAATGAAAGAAATCTGCTTTTCTCATCATGATTGATATAAATGTGCTTAGATTTATTTCATTGTTCATTATTATTCGCTCTCATGAGCCAAAAGCTCTTGAGTTATTATGTGATCAGCTTGTGTCAGTCATATTATTTTATTTGTCTTTCAATCTTTCACCTTTGCTATCTATGGTAGTTTTTGTCTAGAGCATGCAATGAAAGACACAGTGTTTACAAAATAATGAATTATGATGTCTGTCCCATTGAGTACAATGATTAACAGATTTATTTGATAGTTTTTAACTTTTAAACAAATTTTAAAAGGATTCATGGAGGGAAGTAAAAAATAAATGAATACATCAGATAGATGTACAAATAGATTGTATAGATTTGTAATATTTTTGAAATATTAAGTTAATGTCATACCTTTTTCATAATTTGTTTGTATGGCATTTTTATGCCTTTTAAGCTCACCTTGCCAAAGGCTTTAAATGAGCTATAATTTTAATCACTTTTTGTCCATCTGTCTGTCAACAATTTCTATAAATGACATCTCTGATACCGCTGGGGAGATTTTCATCAAAATAAGTATGAACGCTTCACGCATTCTTACATCAAGCTTCTCAAGTTTGTTAAAGTTACCGATTGATCTAATGTTAAAAATGAGTTTTCATATGTTTAACATATTTTTAAAGCATACGTTAGAACCTATGTCAAACATACATAGTAATATTTTCATGAAAAACATACATATTTAAACGTATGTTAAACGTGCGTGGTACTATTTCCAAGAAAAAAATATGTACTCAAACGTATGTTAAACGTGCGTGGTACTATGTTCATGAAAAACGTACGTATTGGAACATATGTTAAACGCATGGGAAACATACGTTTGACATACGTGGTACTATTTATATGAATAACATACGTATTGTAACGTATGTTAAACGTATGTTAAACACACGTGGTACTATTTATATGTAAACATATGTTTTGGCACGTACGTTAAACATATGTTTAACATACATTAAACGTATGGCCAGAAACGTATGTTAAACGAGCGTGGTAATATTTATATGTAAACATATGTTTTGGCACGTACGTTAATACGTTTACAATGCGTGGCATTTTTACCTGTGTATATGATAGTATGCACTCTATTAGCTGCGCAACTAGGGCCAATGGTGCGACATTTTCTGATTTTAACTAAAAACACTTAAAATGGATAAACAAACACCAAGGCCTAAATAAAAATAGTGTTTGTTTCCCCATGCGCGACCGACCCACGAAAAAAACACCGACTGAAAAAATTTTATTCGGGAAAATTTCTGAGTTTTTTTTTTTAATTTTCGACCGCTCCGGGCTTGTCTTAAAAATTGGACAAGCGAGTTTTTACAATACACAGGTCTGCAAATATCTCTATTCTATACAACACATGTGAAACTGTTGCTTATAGACAGTAACTAATCAGTAGAAACAAATGACCCCCGCGGTGTTTACCGCATGCCCGATATTGCGACTTCGAAAAACCTCTCATGCATATTCAATTATCTATTTTTATTCCTCTAATGTGATTTGGGGTTAGCTTTGAACATAAATTAATCTATTTTAAATAACGGCTATGATTGGTCGGATATCTACGACCACGGTACACACAGCGTTAAGTTATGGTATTTTAATAAATAATTCGTAGATTTACAATAATTGGAACTGCATGTATGTAAATTTCCTTCTTTGACCAGGGGCCGGCAAAAGCACTCATCGTGACGACTGGTTTTTGTCTGCGGACGAGTGATTTTTGCCAGTAACTAGTCCGTCGGACGAGTAAACCTTTTGGCAGAGATCGAAAAATAAACAATCTGAAAACTGTAAAAAAGGTAATGATCCAAAGTCGTTACGGTATTTATTCTTTCTATATTTCATTGCTGTAAATATAATTTGTAAATTTGACATTTAACGATCATCAACGATAACTTTATCATGCAATTTCTTGTCGAGTCCCAAGGACATTGTCTTTAGAAACCATTCGGCATAATTTTTTATAAGGTATCGAGATGCGCATGCGCAGCTTTTTAATACCGGTTTAAAAATCGGACTTTTCGGTCTTCAGAATATTTCCCGGACTCCGGAATATTAACAGTCTTTTTGCGTTTTACATGTTACGGAGGCTTGAATGCATTTACTTTTTATGTTTACCCCAAGCTGTTTGTATTCGGAACAAAAGCGATTTATAAACATCAACAAAATGTAAATGAAGTAATAAAACTATTTAAGGTAAGATAAGGTTATCACAACGTGCTTCCAAAATAAACACTTTTTTACTATTTGTGATTCCAAAATAGACACTATTTTACTATAACTTTTTTGGACAAGTGAGTTTTTTCCATACGGATGTGTACTTTTTACCAGTCCATTTGCATGACAGACGAGTGCTTTTAAAAGCTTTTCCCGACCCCTGTTGTGAAAACGTGAACGTTGATATTTAAATTGAGTATACGGTAAAGAAAGATGTGGTAGGGTTATTACTATAATAGTAATACATTTATTGCTTTTTGGTTGTGTGGTTTCAGCGTATAATTTTCTTTGGCAGTCATGTCATGATTTAAATATAGTATTGAAAAAACAATTAAGATAAATTGTCTTTTTAATATTTGAAATATAGTTTACTAGTTGCACTTTTCTAGATCATAGACTGCCAAGTTCTGTTGGATGAATTGAATAGCTGTGTAGGCTTGACATTACCATTGTTGTGTTTTATGACATTTAGTTATCGTAAGAAAAGAGAAAGATATTTAAAATAATGATTCGAATTAACACCTGCTCCCACACTGCCACAGAGTGACAGAACAGATATGATAGTCAATAAAGAACAAAGACAAAATACAACTTAATAAGTTGGTCATACTTATAGAGACAAAGTCAGTTCTCCCTGAATTTCTTTCACTTCTCCTGGTCTTGTTCAAACTCTAAAACTTGTGATTTACACATGCATAATGTTATAGGGAGCTAACCTTACATAAATATTAATACATTTAGGTCTATTTATGTTTAATTATTTTATATTTTACCGCAAAGTGTATTGGTAATAAAAATCTGGGCAAGTGAATCTTTGATCAGGGCAAGTTAGTACTACTTCTGGTAGTTTATTTTGATAAACAATGTTCAGAAACTGTATTATTATATAGAGTGACTAATACTAGAAAATTTGACTGCAGTTACTAAAACTGTTGCATTTAAAAATGCCAATGAACTATATTTAATAATGCCAACAGATTAATACTTATTATTCTATATACAGTTTCATTTTTTGATATAGTTCTGTAGGCATTTTTAAATGCAAACAGTTTTAAGTAACTGCTGTTCGATTTACTAATACTAGTCATATTGTATACAGTTTCATTTGTCAATCAAAATAAACACAGTTCAGTTTATTATATATAAATGTTATACAAATACTATTCATTTTTACAGTTTTTCTTAGTTTTCAATCCTACACTTTTACAAGCAATGCAGTAAGTATTGAGCACATTTAATACATGTTATATAAATTATGTTGTTGTATTGGAATAGCCATATCAGGTAATAAAATGTTGAGTTTCTCTGTTTATCAATACATGTATGTTTTTGATGGATTTCAAAAAAAAAAAAAAAAAAAAAAAAAGCCTACCTACCTACCCAGTTCTAAAATCTATGGTCGGGCAAGGGGAAACAGAGATATTCTACTTTTAACTTTCATACATTTTATATATAGTTTAAACATACATATTCAACTGTTTATTAAATACACATTACATACATATGTTTAACATGCGTGGTACTATTTATATGAAAAACGTATGTACTCTAACATATGTAAAACTTACATTAACAATATGTTTAACATGCTTGGTACTATTTATATGAAAAATGTATGTATTCTAACGTATGTTAAACGTATGTTATAGTTAACATGCGTGGTACTATTTATGTGAAAAACATACGTATTGTAACGTATGTTAAACGTACGTTAAACATATGTTTAACATGCGTGGTACTATTTATATGAAAAACGTACGTATTGTAACGTATGTTAAACGTACGTTAAACATATGTTTAGCATGCGTGGTACTATTTATATGAAAAACGTATGTTTTCTAACATATGTTAAACGTACGTTAAACGTATGTTTAACATGCGTGGTACTATTCATATGAAAACATATGTATTGACCGTACGTTAAACATATGTTTAACATACGTTAAACGTATGTCCAGAAACGTATGTTAAACGCACGTGGTACTATTTATATGTACGTTATACGTTTAACGTACGTTTAACATGCGTGGCATTTTAACCTGTGTAGTACAAGTAAATCGCGCATCTTTCGCAATAATTGACTTGATTTTAGTAACGTTAGATTTGGCATCTTTCACTAATTCCTGACCTGATTTGAATTAGTAAACCACCTATTAACTGTTAAAAATGACATTTGGCTATCCCCATAAATATCCTGCACCTCATTATGTATGTTTATAACGCTCAAACCCAATTTACAGCGGCCTTTTATATTGGCCCTAATTTCGCCAACATTTTCTATTCGTCTTCTTACCATTTTCAACACAGTGTACATGAATACACACGCGGATAATCACACTTGCAATAAAACACGTGCGTGGATTATCGTGATATTTATACACAATGTACAGTGATGATCAGTCGTCCGTTTCGTATTGGTTTTATACATGTAAACCTCGTGATATTCGGGCGTACAGGACGTTTGCAAAAGTTTTCGAAAGCTCCTCGTAATTACTGATGTATTATTGTTTTTCCAGGACACTATTATCATTGTGATCTAAGACAGCTTAACGTCTCTCACACCAATTAATTTTGTACTGTTCTGCAAATAAGGACATGCACTTTTTGAAGACTGGACCATTGCCAATGGTTATAAGATTTCTTGTGAATGGGAGAAAGGGTACGATGTTGTGTTTTTGTGTGTTATTAAGTTGTGTTTATAGTGCCAAATGTTGGATATATATACAACTAAGTAAGTGTAACTTATTTCTTAAACATATAACATAGTACGTTCAATAAAAAAAAATAGGTTCGCACTTCACATCTTTAGAAAAATGCGTGAAAAGTACATAGCAGTTGATTCAATGCATTCATTAGATATGTTTTATGTAATAATCGTATGTTATTCATAAATTAGTAAACGCTTTATTCCATCCCTTGTTGTCTGGTGTCATCAATATTAAAACAAGCTAGAATTACATGTACACATATCAACTTTTATCTTAAAACCATTTCTGAACAAATGGTTAAGTCTTTTAAAAAGACTTTGAATAAAATTTGTCTTTGAACTATCGATTCAATTATATTTGTAAATTAGGAAAATATGGTCTCAATTTTCACTTTTATTATAATTTTTTTATCGGGTATTATATTAAATGTTTGTCAATCTATGTTAACATTGATATACTTTTACAAAACAGTACATTAACTTGATCAATAAATGTACACTGATCATAAAAAAACAAGCGTCAAACGCTTTAATTTTACTATTACTCATATTGCTGCTACTTTTTGGCCACGGTAATACTGCTGCTACATTTTTGACCACGATAATATTGCTGCTACATTTTTTACAACGGTAATATTGCTGCTGCATTTTTGGCCACGGTAATATTGCTGCTGTATTTTTGGTCACTGTAATATTGCTGCTGCATTTTTGGCCACGGTAATATTGCTGCTATATTTTTTGCCACGGTAACATTGCTGCTACATTTTTGGTCAAGGTAACATTGCTGCTACATTTTTGGTCGCGGTAACATTGCTGCTACATTTTTGGTCGCGGTAACATTGCTACTACATTTTTGACCACGGTAACATTGCTGCTACATTTTTGGTCGCGGTAACATTGCTACTACATTTTTGACCACGGTAACATTGCTGCTTCATTTTTGGTCACGGTAACATCTGCTACATTTTTGACCACGGTAACATTGCTGCTACATTTTTGGTCACGGTAACATTACTCCTACATTTTTGGTCACGGTAACATTGCTGCTACCTTTTTGACCACGGTAACATTGCTGCTACATTTTTGGTCACGGTAACATTGTTGCTTCATTTTTTACCACGGTAACATTGCTGCTACATTTTTGGTCACGGTAACATTGCTGGTGCATTTTTTACCACGGTAAAGCCAACCACACTTGATAACCAGACTACGGGAACATTACTTGTTGTTGTTTTTTTTTGTCATTTTTATGTTTAGGGGAAAATTTTAAAACAATATTTTGTAACATCAACATTTAGTGAAAAACACGAGTTTGAATATCAATTGCCATATGTGGTATGTCTCTTAATTTTCTTGCTAAAATATTTGGTCAGTGCAAATATCAGTTTTGATTAGGAAAATAAAGTTAACTGTAATCATTGGCAAGGCATGACAACGCCTATGATATTATATATAAACTCTTGATATACCGCGGTTGCCAAAAGACGGCATGAACGTCATATACTAGTAAGCGTTTCACTATTGATTTCTCAGGTAATTTATTTGTTTTTTTCTGTCAGTGTAATAATGCATCAAATAATAAAATGTTGGTTAAACCAAACTTAATGAAATATCATTTAGATTGGAACTGTTAAATTAAAAAAATAATGTTTATTATAATGATTTTATTCAAATAAGACGCACTTGTTAATGTATATTTCCTTCATGTAAATATTCATGATCAATAAAACAGACGGCATGAACATCATATAAGCGTTTCACTATTTATTTCTCGGGGCCTCACAAAGCGAAATAATGTAAAGACGAACAACAAAGGAAGCAGGTCGGTGTGCTTCACAGTAACCGCACTGAAATATTAACAATAAAAAGGAAGACCATTATATAATTTATTGTAACATTCGTAAAGATATAATATATGATTTATTGTTACAATTTACCCAATAAAAAAGCTATTCTGAGA
Source organism: Panopea generosa (assembly GCA_029582155.1). Taxonomy (NCBI): domain Eukaryota; kingdom Metazoa; phylum Mollusca; class Bivalvia; order Adapedonta; family Hiatellidae; genus Panopea; species Panopea generosa. The sequence continues at coordinate 79,368,474 of CM055894.1, read as the reverse complement.
TATTCTAATGTAGTAGTGACTGTGAGTTTTGTATTGCACGCAATGCTAAATAAAATACTTTAACAATTCTAGGGACACTATTCGTCCGATTTGTCCAGTTGAAGAATCTATTTAAAACAGAGTGGTTTTGTAGGTTAATTAAAACAATTAATTGTACACCGATCACAAGATAAAATCCATGCAATTTTTGACGATTCAAGGGCCGTTACTCCGACACTAATTATCCAATTTGACTTATTCAAGAACATTATTATTAGAATGTCCAAGACATTACGGTTATATAACTATTGTGTACGTTTTGTAACGGTCAAGTAAAAACCGTAGTTAGCGTACACATCACGTTAAATGTGATAACCCAATTTGTCCAGTTAATAATTTTCTAAGCCATTGTTGTAGAAATACTGTGTACGCTTGGTGAGGTGAGGCTGAAATGAGCGCACATACTGTCAAAAAATACATTTTTTGTCCGTTCAAAGGCCATTACTCCTGCATTGATTAATCGATAACACCAGTTTGATAACATGTCCGAGATATTTTAGTTATACAACTACCATGTGAGTTTAATAAGGATAAGCCTTATAATATTTTATTGTAAGCTTCATTATACAATACACACATATATATAAACAGTGGCATGATAATCGTAAAAAGCATTTGGGTTGGACTACAAGATATTTCAACATTAGTTACAGTCCTTCCCATAGCGTTACATATTACGTTTATTAAACAAAAATGGCGGCCGATCAAAATAAATCACAGAATAACTGCTACACATTATTTATTGACAAAAATGAAGATAAAAGACGATAGTTCTTGCACTTTTTGTAAACAGCACATAGAAAGTAGTATGCATCTATTTGGGGAGTGTAAATATGCAAAAACATTTTGGGCTTATTTTGAAACTCTATGCACTGACAAAAATATAAACGTTCAACCAAAATGGTCTGTGACAGATATTATCTGTAGGTCAATTAAATATAACAGTGTACTAAATAAACTAATACTACATGCAAAATATTACATTTATAAGTGAAAGTTAGATGGAAGACAACTTGTTTTCAACAATTACAAATCACAAATAAAATATTATTACTTGAAAATTTAAATGCAAAAATAAATGATACATTAGTAAAATTTGAAAAATACTGGAATGCATATGAATCTTTATTGTACTAGTATAGTTATTAAATTGAATTCCTTTTGCTTGTTTGTTTTGGATTTTAAAAAAAATAAAATGAACAGTGTCAACTGTTTCTCATAACTGTTACCTAGACCAATCATCAATTAAATGAAAAATGTTGAAACAAACTGCCAAATGTGATCACTGTTGTTTCTCTTTTCCTTTGTTTTTGTTCTCACTTGAAAAAGCAAAGTTACATCTCCAAAAGAAAGATTTTTCCTTTTTTTATTGCTATATTTTGTACTGTATTTATTTATTATATGATTCGTATTGTTAAACTGTTTAGAATACCTGAAGAAATAAAACTTGGTAAACTAATTCTTTTATATGTGATATAAAAGGCTGGGTTTTCGGGAAATAAATGTCTTTACTTTTACATGGTGAAAAGTCAAATGTATGAACTGAATTGATCTCTGTAATAATTTTTGTTTGTTTTTATCATTGATTCTTAATATGATTATATCTTCTTCTTCTTGCTACTTTTGTCTTTTTATCAATTGAGAGCTATATCATGATAAAAATGATGTTGAAATCAATCATTCTGGTAGAGATCTTCTATATAATTGTAATGACATAAAAAAAACTTCACATTTATATAGCTTGTATAATATGCATGTTTTTTTTTTGTTTTTGTTTTTTTGCTCCTTGTTATACATACTTGTAAATATATAAAAAAAACATGCATGTCAATTATTTGTACGGTTTGTTGACCTTTTACGGGGTGATTAAATTGGTCAACACATATTTGGTGTCTGAAATTAAAATAAAAATGGCGGCAGAAAAAAACACAAATAAATACTTCAACTTGAAGAAAGCGAAAAGAGAGGAAAAAAAGGAATATGAAAAGAATAACGGCAGTCAAAGAGTTCGGGCGTAATGTAATTATACCGTCTCTAAGAAGTGGATATTTTCCGTTCTTGCTAAGATTTCAAAAACATTTATATATTCTAAATTCAAGCTGAATAACCATAACCAACTTTGTTACCTTTACGTCAATTTAAAACAATTGGAAATAATCCGATTATATAGTAATATAAACTCCGTTACTGGACATCGATACTACATTCATTACGATTACTTACTTTTGAAGGGGGGGGGGGTGGGGGGGGGTCAATCAATTAAGGAAATAAAGGATAATTCTTCTCAATATGCCAGCTGGATTCCACCAACCCTTCTCGTAGAGAACAAATACAAGCCTACATGTATATAATCACGTATAGTCAGATAACACCCATAACATAACTGTTTAATTAGTATTGACATTTTGTGGCAGTCGTATTGTAAAAAATAAAATTTAACTTTTTAATCAGGCTCACGGTAAACCATCCTAAATGTAAAATGTCAATCATATACTTTTATGAGTACATTATTAACGTCATCTCCGCTGAATAGCAAACAGAAAAATAAATATTCATATCCTTTTGACTCTACCAAATTAAAAAAAAAAAAAATAAGTGTTGTCGCAAATGGCGAACAGTTAATTAGTAATTGTGACCTTATATCCAGCGGAGTAACTCAGACAGAATACGCCGTCGGAGTTATAACATTTATATTTCATGCTGTAGCAGATGTAAGTGAGCAATACAGTCACAGCAATTGTTTAAACGCATTTCTGCAGCTGTTAGTGAGCAATACAGTCGCAGCAATTGTTTAAACGCATTTCTGCAGCTGCAAGTGAGCAATACAGTCACAGCAATTGTTTAAACGCATTTCTGCAGCTGCAAGTGAGAAATACAGTCGCAGCAATTGTTTAAACGCATTTCCGCAGCTGCAAGTGAGCAATACAGTCACAGCAATTGTTTAAACGCATTTCCGGTATTGACAAGTCACCCGGGGTATACACCGATACACACATCGCTTTCATTCTCCTCAGTGTTTAAGTAAACTGGAACCCACGAGACAATTTATTGCACAGAAGCGACGAATTGTTCATGTAAAGATAAGAATAAAACTATTTTTTGACAACTGTTCAAAAACATTATCTATTTCGTTGGCTGTATTAAGCAAAAACCAATTTGCTGCCCCTCAATACTGACAGCGAGACAATGATTGGTTACGTAATATCGCGTACGAAAGAATTAAACGCATTTTTATATATGATAACATATACAAATGGTACCTGAGGTTCATGGGCTTTAACGTTCACCTGATAATCCTTGATGACATAAAGCTTTATGCATCTAAGACCAACCCTAAGATCTCATGAGGGTAGGAACTATGAACTTCACATGGTAATAACAGTCATGTCAGCAACAACAAATCACACCAAAAGTCTATTCAGTCATAAGCAATAACTGTTTTTGTCATTTTCTCTTATATAGATTTAGAAAAGTAGGCCACCAGGACCAAACCGTGAGACCCAGGGACATGCAATTCGAATTTCTCCTAAAGGACCCATATGCGTCCGTAACCATGGTCACCATTTGTTTCGCAGTTCTTTCGATAGTAAAAATAAGATATTCAAAGTTTACCTTGAATTTGACTGTTTTGGCCCCGCTCCTAAGGCCCCTGTGGGGGGAGGACCACGCAATTCACAATTTTAACTCACCCTTAGGTATCAAAGCTGCATACAACATTTCATTACGATAGAGCTTACGGTTTTTTGAGAAGAAGTCAAAAATACCAATTGTTCACGGACGCACGACGCAAGACACAGGTTAACGGGCACAAGGCGATCGAAAAAGGTCCCTTGATACAAAGTCTTAGGTGACCTTAAAAGAACATTCAGTTACGTTGCATAACGTTATTACTTTTGGTTATGGATCCCCGATCCAACGGTCTTAATCCACTCACTACACGGTTTTCGCATATTTTAAAAATAACTGCTATGTCACGTGAATAAAACACATTGCTGACGAGCGTTGGCGGAGATTGTCGAAAACGATAAAGCAAACAAATTAAAACTCGGTCTGCCCATTTAAGATTGTTTAAATAGGCTTTAACACCATTTTCAACACATTTTAGGTTATATATGATTTATCCAGTTTTATTTGTGGAGGAAGACTGAATCTTAGTAGAACCACCTTCCTTCCGCAAGAAACTGGCAATGTTTCTATTATAAAGTATTTTGATCCAGCGGAATTCGAACCTACGACCTTAGAGGTAAGTAATCTTAAGACGGCGTCTCAGACCACTCTGTCAAAGAGGGTCGAGATTTTGTGACTTTGTTACCTAGGAGGTCCTCTCATATAAGATATAAACATTTCGAGTTATTAATTTTGTGCACTTTTACAAAATAGTCATTAAGGGGTGTATAGGAATTGTTTAAGCAATATCAAAAACACATTTAATCTGTATCAGAAACATAAATTGATCCTATGTGCAATGCCATGTGGAATCTGTATCAGGAACATTATTTGATCTTATGGTCATTGTCATGGGAAATCTGTATCAAAATCATTATTTGATCCTATGAGCAATGCCGTGTGAAATCCGTATCAGAAACATTATTTGATCCTAAGAACAATGCCATGTGAAATCCGTATCAGAAACATTATTTGATCCTAAGAACAATGCCATGTGAAATCCGTATCAGGAACATTATTTGATCCTAAGAACAATGTCATGTGAAATCCGTATCAGAAACATTATTGGATCCTAAGAACAATGCCATGTGAAATCCGTATCAGGAACATTATTGGATCCTAAGAACAATGTCATGTGAAATCCGTATCAACAATGTCATGTGAAATCCGTATCAGAAACATTATTGGATCCTAAGAACAGTGTCATGTGAAATCCGTATCAGGAACATTATTGGATCATATGGGCAATGCCATGAAAAAATGAAAAAAAAAAAAGTTACAATACTTTTATCAAATGTTAAATATGATGACGTCATATTTATCTTATATGCGATTTTCAACCTAGTCAGGAACACCAACCTATTGAAGTGTAGTGTAGTGTAGCAAGTGTAGTATATTGTATTGTATTGTATTGCATTGCATTGCAGTGCAGTGCAGTGCAGTGCAGTGCAGTGTAGTGTATTGTAGTGTAGTGTAGTCTAGCAAGTGTAGTATATTGTATTGTAGTGTAGTGTAGTGTAGTGTAGTGTAGTGTAGTGTAGTGTAGTGTAGTGTAGCATATGTAGTATATTGTATTGTATAGTAGTGTAGTGTAGTGTAGTGTAGTGTAGTGTAGTGTAGTGTAGTGTAGCAAGTGTAGTATATTGTATTGTGGTGTAGTGTAGTGTATTGCATTGTAATGAAGTGTAGTGCAGTGTAGTGCAATGTAATGAAGTGTATTGTAGTGTAGTTTAGTGTATTGTAATGAAGTGTAGTGAAGTGTATTGTTTTGCAATGTAGTGTAGTGTAATGTAGTGTAGTGTAGTGAAGTGTAGTATATTGTAGTGTAGTGTAGTGTAGTGAAGTGTAGTATTTTGTATTGTATTGTAGTGTAGTTTAATGTATTGTAATGAAGTGTTGTGTAGTGTATCGTTTTACAGTGTAGTGTAGTGTAATGCAATGTAATGTTATGTAGCGTAGTGTGGTGAAGTGAAGTGTCGTATTTTGTATTGTATTGTGGTGTAGTGTAGTGAAGTGTATTGCATTGTAGTGTAGTGTAGTGTAGTGTAGTGTAGTGTAGTGTAGTGTTTTGAACCAATTAAACCATGTGGAACTTATACTAGGCAAGCACAGTTAATTAATATTTTGTTATTTGCGTGATTGACAAATTCAACAGCAACTGAAATGTTAAAATAAAATACAAAACAAAGCAATCTTTAGATGCCTCTGCAATGAATTTAAAAAGATTAAATATATTAATTAAACATGCTTATTCTCTTTGTATAGTATTTTTAAATATATTTCTCTCTTACAGTACTATAGGCTTTACATTCAGTGATAAAATGGAATACATCTTCCACAACATTTTCTGTATTGATATAATAATCAATGCGCCCACATAACAATGCATAAATGAACAGAGCTGCATACTTTATTGATGTAATGATCAATGCGTCCACATAACTATGAATAAATGAACACGCAGCATACTAAATTGATGTAATGATCAATGCGTCCACATAACTATGAATAAATGAACACGCAGCATACTATATTGATGAAATGACCAATGCGTCCACATAACTATGAATAAATGAACACGCAACATACTATATTGATGTGATGATCAATGCGTCCACATTACTATGAATAAATGAACACGCAGCATACTATATTGATGTGATGACCAATGCGTCCACATAACTATGAATAAATGAACACGCAGCATACTATAGTGATGTGATGACCAATGCGTCCATATAACTATGAATAAATGAACACGCAGCATACTACATTGATGTGATGACCAATGCGTCCACATAACTATGAATAAATGAACACGCAGCATACTAAATTGATGTAATGATCAATGCGTCCACATAACTATGAATAAATGAACACGCAACATACTATATTGATGAAATGACCAATGCGTCCACATAACTATGAATAAATGAACACGCAACATACTATATTGATGAAATGATCAATGCGTCCATATAACTATGAATAAATGAACACGCAGCATACTATATTGATGTGATGATCAATGCGTCCATATAACTATGAATAAATGAACACGCAGCATACTATATTGATGTGATGACCAATGTGTCCACATAACTATTAATAAATGAACAGAGCAGCATACTTTATTGATACGTTCACATAATTATGAATAAATGAACACGCAGCATACTATATTGATGTGATGACCAATGCGTCCACATAACTATGAATAAATGAACACGCAGCATACTATAGTGATGTGATGACCAATGCGTCCACATAACTATAAATAAATGAACGGAGCAGCATACTAAATTGATGTGATGACCAATGTGTCCACATAACTATGAATAAATGAACAGAGCAGCATACTGTACTGATGTGATGACCAATGCGTCCACATAACTATGAATAAATGAACACGCAGCATACTATATTGATGTGATGACCAATGCGTCCACATAACTATGAATAAATGAACACGCAGCATACTATATTGATGTGATGACCAATGCGTCCACATAACTATGAATAAATGAATACGCAGCATATCATATTGATGTGATGATCAATGCGTCCACATAACTATGAATAAATGAACGGAGCAGCATACTATATTTATGTTATGACCAATGCGTCCACATAACTATGAAAAAATGAACAGAGCAGCATACTATATTGATGTGATGACCAATGCGTCAACATAACTATGAATAAATGAACAGAGCAGCATACTATATTAATGTGATGACCAATGCGTCCACATAACTATGAATAAATGAGCAGAGCAGCATAATATATTGATGTGATGACCAATACTTCCATATAACTATGAATAAATGAACAGAGCAGCATACTATATTGATGTGATAAACAATTCGTCCACATAACTATGAATACATGAACAGAGCAGCATACTATATTAATGTGATAACCAATGCTTCCACATAATTATGAATAAATGAACAGAGCAGCATACTATATTGATGTAACGATGAACGCTTCCATATAAGTATAGACATAATTATAAACAATGTAAATATCTTCCATTTATATAACTATGAATGCTTACATTATATTACCACTTTATGTTCCTACAGCCATGAACACATTTACAGGCATATAGCCATGAACATATACACGATATTAATAGCATGTGTTTGTAGAACATGAACACTTGAACACATTATGCATTCTTATAACTATTAATTTGTGTAAGCAAACCATTGATTTTTGGTATTCTGTATTTCAACAGTGAATGAAACATGCTTAAGGCTTGTCATTCATAAAATTCCAAAATTAAAGAAAGGAAACTTACATTTTATTGTGTTGACATTTGCAGTGGCAATTTATCATTAGAAAAGTAGGGTCACGTTTTATCCAACATGTTTTTTTTTTCAGTGTAAAAAATGTTGACAAAGTGAAAGCACCCCAACTGCCAAGCATTACTTTTGATCTAAATGCACATGTTAAACATGACAATGTACTTGCATGGTTATTTGATGTAAATATCAATTTCATTGTATAACTATAAACATATACACAAGATTAGTACAAAGTTTTATAAAGCTATAAACACAATTGAACATGTTTGCATGATATAACTGTCATATGTCCCGATAACTATGAACAAGTGAAACATATCCACATGAGAAAAAATCTATATAACTATGAACACATACACATGATATAATTATAATGTGTTCAACAAATAAACCTGTTCACGTGATTAATTGATATATATATGATGCATACATAATTTGTTTGATATTTTCATATAACTTTGAATATATACATATTCAAACTATCACGTGTCAATAAAACTACGACCAAGTGATCTAATTATCATGTGTCTATATAGCTACAAACAAATGAACATGTTAATATGATATAATTATCATGTGTCCATATAACAAAGGCCAAATGCCCAGCTATCATGTATTCGACATAGAACTAATAATTAATAAGCATGTCCATGCATATATGTGGCTGTCAATGAATGGACATGTTTATTTGATATAATTTTTATGTGTCCATGTGGCTATCAGTTAACGGACATGTCTACGTGATATAAATACAATATGAACAATAACTTTAAACAAATGATCATTTAATTATATATCGATGGCTATGCGCAAGACTGACCCTTGTCACTTTTTGAAAATTGTTCAGGAGAAGCAAAATAGCTGAGCATATCTTTTGTATAAAAAATATATAACACAGCATATTTATATTTAATATTGCATGAATTAATTCGATATAATTTATTTTACATTTTTGTAACTGGAAATAGTGTATTTAAGAAGTGAGATTCATTTTACACTGAATATTTTGACGCAAGACAAGTTCATTTTAGTATTTCAAATCAAGATGCTACATTGATAGTCGGTTAGTTTGGTAATTATCAACGATTTCATTGGTCCTGCCATTTAAATAACTATTGGGCTCAATTAATAGTATCATATATTATCATGCAAACATTGGGTTTACTTTAAAAAAATAGCCGAAACTAAATGCTAGCCTATTTCAATTATTAAAAAAATATAATTGAGTATCACAATAAACAAGAACAAAAAAAATGACTAAAAACAATATTTTTATAATAAATCTACTGCTTTTATTTTTTTCTTTAACAACAAAAATAATCACTATACCTACATGTAGTAAAATCAACAAGTAAATCAAATTAAAACTTTAAGGAGTCTAAACAAATACTTATATAATTAACAATTAAATTTATCCTACGTTAGTCACGAGCCACCTATCAAATGGGAACAAGAAATAAATAATATAAACGGGCAAACTATGCATAATATACCATACCAATCTTTATCAAATAAAAAATTAAACCGTTTCAATATGAATATTTGATGAGAATAATCCCAAACCAAACAAAATGAAATATTAATAACACAAGTTTGTGTGATTTCTGCAACATGCCTGTAGAAAATAATATTAAACACTTGTTTTGGGGATGTCACATTTCGACAAGTTTTGGACAGAAATTCAAATGTCACTCTTTAAATGAAAAACACACACGTATATATATATATACATATTTAAATTACCCATTGATCTCCTTTTAATATATGGACCAGAGAAGCTAGACAAATTTATTAAACAGAATATTAATATATGAACATGCAAAATACTTAAAAAAATCATCTTACTGATGACGTCTTTTAATACCTTAACATAAAAGTACATGCATCCATACTGTAGCTATATTGCTATTCATGCAGACCAAGTGCTGTAACAACTTTTGTATACTTGGTAACACAGAATTACAGATCTAAACCTATTGATATTGTAATTTTTGTTTTAATTCATTTATTTACTAAATTAAACCAAACATCCTATCGAGTGAGGCTGAGGAATTTGGGCGGGAGGAGATAAACTATGTTTAACGGTTCATCCATTATTTCCACTTCTTCGTGATAAAAGTGATATGAATTCCCAAGTGATATATAAGTTTATATAATAAAACACATTGAAATAAAAATGTTTATGCGAGTTGTACATTTAATGTAGCTAGTTTTTGTGGAGACATCGGTAGAGCGTTTGCTTACCACACAAGAAGAGTGTTTTGAACAACCGCACATGTAATTGATTTTTCATCGTACGTTTTCACTCCGATTACTCATAAAATAGTTCTTTGCCAAGCAATACTTACATAGTGTAAGTAAAGCTTTCGCGTAATGCCCGGCGAACTTCTTTCACATTGATAACATGCACAATCGGGTTAATAAGTGAATTTAGGCACAAGATATGAATATCATATAATGATTGATCAAGCTGATCGACCGGCACTATGCCGTTTGCTACACAAAGGGAAATAATCAAGTAAGGCCATGTTGTCATATTTATAACTAGCAAGACACGACACAGCTGTTTGAATGCTTGTTTCTGGACATTTGGAATCGGTCGCATACCTTTGCGTCTCTTGGCAACAATTGAGTCAATTTTGCTTGTTGAATTCCCCAAACCTGCTAAGTGGACGATGCCAATTCTTCTCTCATGATGGCCAATGAGGAATATTGTATACAGCACCACTATGTTAAGTAACGAAACAGGAAAGCAGTAAAAGGCGAATGTTACGTATATCGCTATACGGTAGCGTTTAAAGTCGTCAAACAAGTAGGGTGAAACACATCCGTTTACATTTGGTTCTTCACGTATAATTGGTACCAAAGTTGCACAAATCACAGCACCACCTGTGAGCCACGAAATCACTACCATCATGACGATTTTCCACGTGGATACTTTCTGCATGCAGACATGTTTTTTGATAACATATAACCGCCTCATCATCAGTTGACATAGGTTGAAAAGTGCGGCAAACTGGCTAATGTGAAAAAAGAACAGAATTGCGACACAGAATTTCGTATTTGAATTCAAAGAATCGTTTAGAAAAAGAACAATCAAACCCGGTGAAATTCCTGTAACTATATCACTAGTACATAGTGACATTAACTGGAACCATAAAACGTCAGAAAAAAATTGCGCATGCAACAGAAGAGAGAGGGTCACTATTCCGTTACCGATTACAGTAGATATGCTGATCACAAAATTAATCACCTGAGAACTTGCACTTACTCTAAAGACAGCAAGTGCTGAAGTACTTGAGTTATATTGAATGTTTCCACTCTCATTGAACTCCATTTTCTTTATAATCCAACTAACAGCACAAATCAGTTCATCATTAAACTTCTTCTTGTTAACAGCAGTTGTGTTGATGTTGTTACATACATGTATTAAAGCAGACGACTGAGGCTACAACGTTATATCTCGCACTGCCTCTGTTGTAATCCGCTCACAAGCTCAACGTTACTTTCTCTGAATAGATATCGTATATTATCAAATACTTTGCCATATTTATGAAGGCGTGGCTTGCTTTTGTGACAGGTGGGTCAATAACACTGACGTCGCAGGAAATGTTCCATTGGTTGTGTTGTTTGAAAATTACTAATTAAAATTATATCTAAAAAGGTTACGATACATTCTTAATAAAAATGAATTTATATTTTGATGTTAAAACTTTCAGTCATATGAAATAAATACATGTATTCTAATTTTAAAAAAGAGATACGAACAAAGAAGCAGACATGCAGAGAAAGTGATCGGACGGTCGATCCTCCGTCACTGCTATGTGTAGTGTCCTTGAGCAAGACACTTTTTCTGCATTTGCTTATAACTGGTTCTAACCAGGTATACTTCAAAAGTTGTAAGAACTTGTTTCTCAATCGTAGCAGAATAAGTAAGTTTGAAATTAAAACATAATTTAAATAAAAAAAACAGCAGTGAAAAATAGTTATTTGTCAAAAGTAAGTTATCTATATTTTCGAAATCTCTCAACAAATAGTCGGAGCAGCTTATTACTGAAAAATATCAATTATTTCTATTTAAAATGTATATACGTTTATTTGCATATTCCTTTACTTATGCAATACCACTTCCTTTAATTAGTTTTATGGAATATGCATATTGTGTTACCCAATTGTTTCTTTGTTTGTGTAGTACCAATAAGCGATTTCTCCGTGAATGTTTTTGTGATTTCACTGTTTAGAAAAGTAAAATTATAAATAATAATCATAAAGATGAAAGTGGCTGATCTCAGTGAAATATCAATTACATTTTTACGATTACTGAAATTTACAACTCGTTTTCAGGCTCAGGAGCATTTCATATGAAGCAAATTACTTTTTTAAATAGAAATCAGTTCTACAAGTGTATAACCGTTAGTCATCGCCCGCTGCCAAGGCATCGACATATATTTTTTATGTTTGTTACGATTGACATTCAATGTAAAGCCAGAGCCGGAAACAAATGTCGAATCGTGTCTGAGATCGTAGATCAACATTCAAAAAATAATCCTGAAGTCGGAATTTGAATGTCAAACCAGATTGATGTCGTAGATCAATAAGAAGACTGGCGGAACTTGAAAGTCGAGACAGGACTGAGATGTTGTATGGAAGTGATATGGGAGGTTGTATATGGGTGATATGGAGGTGGTATTGGGTTTTGAGGTGCTGGCGGAGAGGTATTTGGATAATATGGGATTTTGAGATGTTTACGGAGGGGTATGGGGGTGGTATAGGGTTTTGAGGTGTTGTAAGAGGGGTATGGGAGGTGATATGGGGTTTTGAGGTGGGGGTACTATTACTATTGCGCCTACACTAGAATTTTAACATTTTCCTCATATAACTCAGTGATCCCTGTTGTTGTCCCAAATTTGACCCCAGGACCCGACTTCAGCAAAATGTTTAGGGGACCACCATGCAATTCTACATGTAAATAACGAAGGCCTATGCCATTAACATTCGGAGAAAATGCTTTAGTAAACAACTTTAAAGGTGGCGAGGCATTTATGGTCAAATCATGCTAGTCCCATTATGAAGAATATTTGAAAATCCCTTAATGCATATGGGAGTTATAGCCCGGACAAAATCAGACGATCGGACCAACGCACATACCTTTAGAACAAGTAATTCTAAATCAGGGGCACATTGATCTGTTAATAATGGTCATAAGCAAACGTTTAACTTGATCAATGCAATTACACCTTCTATTTTTGCAAAATTGAGAGCAAAAGCAGTTTTGGTGTTTCTAGTTCGATCTTGCCCGTAATCGTTCTATACCGAGATATTGTTTTCATACACATTTTGTTAAAATATAATAAGGTTGGTATTGCTATAACGTCTCCAGAGAGTTGAAATATTGCTTAAACAAGGGAAATTGCTCTGGTGGTAAATGCACCATGCTGATATGACCGAAATTTGAATTTTATCAACATTATATAAAAATAGGATTAAGATTGGTCAATAATTGATTATTCAATTCAATTCAATTCAGACCGCGGCGTGGTCTAGTGTTAGAGCGTCCCCCTCGCATGCGGAAGGTCGTGGGTTTGATCCCCGGCCGGGTCATATCAAAGACTTTAAAAATTGTAATTGAAGCTTCCTTGCTTGACGCTCAGCATTTAGAGGAGAGTTCTAGGTCTGGTCGGCCTAGTGTCAGTATAATGTGACTGGGTTGGGTATCAAACCATGTGTCTGCGGCATGATACTCCAGTGTGACAGCGCTAAGAATACTGTCTCAAGTAGACACCGTCGCGATATGACTGAAAAATTGTTGAAAGCGACGCTAAACACCATACAACAACAATTCAATTCAAATTTATTCATGTATATAAGATCATTATACAACACATATGTCATGATGATGATAAAATAAAAGTAATAAATCAAGAAAATAAATAAATAAATAAAATAATTATAATCTTATAACCTGGTATAACCCATTAAAGCAACAAATGCGCTTCCCTTAAAATTGTGATTTTTAAAAAAAAAATATGATATACATGTAATGTTAAGAATGTAGACATTTGATATAAACTTGTTAAAATGTAACAATACAAAAAAATTGAATTATCTTATACCCTGAATAACTGAATAATACATATAAGTGGTTCACATTACAAGAAATATTTTCAACACATGCTTAAAAATTAAATATTCAAATTTTCTCTAGCCTGCGAGGAGATACATAAATGTTTTTTAACTTCACGTTTAAAAGTTTGCTTATTGGCTAACTTCTTCAAATCGCTAGGCTATATTTTAGTATGTTTGCCAAACCTGGTGCATAAGCTCTGAACATACTGGTCAATAACTGAACTTAATCGAGATTTATTTGTCATACATTTTGTACAAAATTGGTCAAAAATGTTTTTTGTCTGTAACAAGAAAAAGATCATGATTGTAATAGTGCTTAACTCGAGATGTGTATATAATTGTTTGTAGACAGTGTTGTAGTGTATAGCGTTAAGCTGGTGTTTAAGTGCACAGAGGTAAGCTAGTGTGGTAGTATAAAATGTAAAGCTGAGACTTTAGTTCAGCTATAGTTACAGTATAACGTGACTAAATAATGTTGTAGTGTAAAGTAGTAAACAAGTGTTGTAATGAAAAGTGGTAAAATTATATTGTAGTGTATAATGATCAGCTAATGTTGTATTGTATTTTGGTAACCTAGTGTTGTAGTGTATAGTGGTAAGCTAGTGGTGTAGTGTACCGTGATAAGCTAATGATATAGTGTAAAGTGGTAAGCTAGTGTTGTAGTGTATAGTGGTAAGCTAGTGTTGTAGTGTATAATGGTAAGCTAGTGTTGTAGTGTATAGTGGTAAGCTAGTGTTGTAGTGTAAAATGGTAAGCTAGTGTTGTAGTGTATAATGGAAAGCTAGTGTTGTGATCTATAATGGTAAGCTAGTGTTGTAGTTTATAGTGGTAACCTAGTGTTGTAGTGTATAGTGATAAGTTAGTGTTGTAGTAAGCTAGTGTTGTAGTATAAAGTGGAAACCTAGTGTTGTAGTGTATAGTGGTAAGCTAGTGTTGTTGTAGTGTATAATGGTAAGCTAGTGTTGTTATCTATAATGGTAAGCTAGTATTGTAGTGTATAGTGGTAAGCTAGTGTTGTAGTGTATAGTGGTAAACTAGTTTGTAGTGTATAGTGGTAAGCTAGTGTTTTAGTCGGTAGTGATAACCTAGTGTCGTAGTATATAGTGGTAAGCTAGTGTTGTTGTGTATAGTGATAACATAGTGTCGTAGTATAAAGAGGTAACCTTGTGTTGTAGTGTATAGTGATAACCTAGTGTCGTAGTTTATAGTGGTAAGCTAGTGTTGTTGTGTATAATGGTAAGCTAGTGTTGTGGTCTATAGTGGTAAGCTTGTGTTGTATTTTTTAGTGGTAAGCTAGTGTTTTAGTCTATAGTGTATATATATAAAGTAACAGTCTGGCGAGCACCATTGCTATATTGAAGTGGATTCAGGCATCTACGTTCCGAAAGTTGCCGATTTAAGCCACTCCCATCCAGTAATTTAACTGCAAACACTTTTTAGTATTTTATTTCTACGCAGAAAGCGGACTCGAGAATGGTTCACGTTAGGGCTAGAGACTTGTTTCACTTCAGCAATGTTGTGTGGTCGATCCGTCATGTTAAGCGCCATAGTCTAGCTGTTAGGGTGTTGGGTTACCTAGTCTTTTTAACAACACATTTAAGTTTGGTGACGTTTTAATGACCGTTTGAACAAAGTCAGGTAAAAATCACAATCATAGAAGTAGACACGACCTTTACCAAGCAAAACGAAGTATCCATGTTACTCTCATCGACGTTAGAAAAGTCATAATTTGTTCTCAACTGAGCATCCCCGATTCTATATAAAATTTACTTACAGGCATTTTTTGTAATTACACGCCGGGCCCAATTAGCTTAGTCGGTTAAGCGTCTGCCTATCAATCCAGGGTTCGTGAGTTCGAATCCCCGCCCGAGAACAGTCTCCGTGATTATTGATATACGACATTGTGTCTCATTATCATTCGTCTCGTAAATCATCTTGAAAAAGAAAATGACATTTTGAAAAAGGAGCTTATCCAACAGAAATAGAAATCCTTAATAAAGGATATTCAGCAAAACTTGTGTTAAAATCGCTCAAAAGATACTAAAAACAAGGCAAATTACAATGAGCAATACAATAGAAAAAAAAATATTACTCGCTAACAAATTATGTGAAATAGTAAAACAGAAGGGAGTTACGCTCATCCCCTTAAAGATAATGGTAATCCACAGAATCCAAGGCAAACCAGGACATGCAAAACCAGTTCTGGTTAAACTCATCAACAACAATGAGAAAACAAAGGTAATGAGACACCGATCAGCGTTTAAAGCCGCAGGAACCCGACTGGTTGATGATGTTACCAAGGCAAATTCCAAGCTGATATCCCGTCTCCAAGCCCATGATGCTATTGAATCTGCATGGTACTATAATGGATCAGTGTGTGGGAAGACAGTTGCAGACATACGGCACAAGTTTGAGATCCATGATGTTATATCCCAAGTAATAGCTCGATCATAAACATTGGACAGTGATGACAACCGCCATGAAGAAGTGTAATCAGTTTCAATAATTAACAGGTGTGATAAAATAGTTACAAATTTTTTAACCATTGTTGCTGCATTAGAACTTGATGGGACTTTCATGCACCACACATTAAGCAGCCTAAATTTAAAATGATGATCTACAGAATATAATAAAAATATATACAACTGTAGCTTATTAATATACTGTGGACAGTGACAACCCCATGAGGAAGTGTAATCATTTTTGAGAAACAGCTCTTGGTAATTGTATAGTGGTACTATAGTTTTAAGTTTGGATTTTGAACCATTGCTGCTGCATAAGAACTCAGTGGGACTTTCATGCATCATATGCAAAGCAGCTTACATTAAAGTGTTGATATACGGAATATATTTAAATATATACATTATAAGGTTTAAATGGATTTAGTCATTATAAAATATATCCATAAGTGAGTTATTACCTTTTGTAAATAATGTAAATACCAGAACAATTGATAAGTTTCTATCCTTTTTAAATGAATAGTACATGATAAATACATTAAATAAGATGTTTTGATTGCTTCACAGTGTACACATGTATATGAGTAAGTGAGTTCATGCAAGTGTGTGTACAGGCCAGTAGCAAGTGTGTGTACAGGCCAGTAGCAAGTGTGTGTACAGGTCAGTAGCATTTTTACAAATTAAACATAAAAACAGTCAATGTAAATATTTGGTTATTATAATTAGATAAAAAGTTTTAAACTGAACATAACATAATTTTTTTATCTGTCAATAACATTTGTTTTACATTATTTCTAGGAGACTTTGCCAAAAGTGTGTTTTAAATAGATTTTTAGATTAAATGCAGATATATTTCTATCTGCATATATTTTTTTTTCATAAAATGCATATGTGTGTGTGGGTTCAAATTTACTGAACTAATATTAGTAATGACTAAAATTAAAATATTGTCAGTAAACTGTTAAGGTCTGGGCTCTCCAGAAAACATATTGATGTTTTTAATTACCTGAAATAAAAAAATGCGATATATATATTGCACAAGTGAATCAGAAAATTTTATTTGCACTCAATGGGGCAGTTAATGTATTTTAAGTTCAAAGTCATCAAATTCAAGGGGGGTTGGTATACTTTTCAACAAAAATGTAGATTACAAAGTACATGACTATATTGGGGATAATGATGGTAACTACATAATTGAAGATATAACTATTTATAATAATCAATTGACTTACCTAAATTTTTTGAAAGCCTGATTGATAAATAGCACCAATTTAACAATAATACACGAGTGATATGCGGGGACTTTAACTGTGTGCAAGACATTGCACTGGATTACTAAAATGATAAGAACATCAACAATAAAAAAAAACACATGACAAAATTAAAGATTTGAAGATTCAATATAATCTAGTTGACCCATTTCGGGAATAACATCCAGAATTAAAGAGATATACCTGGAGGGAAGAAAAACCCTTAAAGCAAGCTCGTCTCGACATTTTTTTGATTTCAGAAAATATTATTCCTTCTGTAACCAAATGTTCAATAGAATCAAGTTACCGTTCAGATCATTCAATGGTAATATTAGGCTTAAAATTTGAAAAATTCGTTAAATATAAACTACTCTGGAAGCATAACAATAGCATATTAAGTGATGTTAACTATCTAAACTTAATTAATAAAAAATAATGGAAATTAAAACTCAGTATGCACTACCTATTTAAAAATTAGATAACATAGACAATATTCCTAATCATGAAATCCAATTTATCATAAATGATCAGTTGTTTCTAGAAGTTCTCTTGATGGAAATACGTGGTAAATCCTTGTCTTACTCTTGTAACGAAAAGAAACAGACAGATAACAGAGAGAAAGTACTTATTTCACAAATAGAAAAAATAGAACAAAACTTAAATCAAAGTAATGTTCAAAACCTAGATACTTTAAAAGAAGAACTATTACTAATTCGTAAACACAAATTAAATGGATACTTAATTAGGTCTAGGGTGCAAATTATTGAATATAGGGAAAAACCAATTAATATTTTTTGTAACCTTGAAACGCACAATTATATATCTAAGCTAATTACAAAATTACAGAAGTCAAATGGTGATATAATCACTGATCAAAATGAGACACTTGATGAAACTAAGATCTTTTATGAAAATTTATACTCGAGCAAAGATAACGAACTTCATGTTATCGACTTGGATAATGAGCTTAGTAATTATGATTTTCCAAAACTTAGCATGGATGAGTCCAACTCTTTGGAGGGGTAATTAACGTTTGAAGAAGTCTCAAAATCATTAAAATCAATGGCGCACAACCGAAGCCCTGGCAGCTCAGGATTTGGAGCAGAGTTTTTTAAATCATTTAGGAAATATATATATATATTGGACATTTTGTTGTTAGGTCTATCAACTACGGCTATTCAATAGGAGAATTATCAATATCTCAAAAAGAAGATGTTATTACTTGTTTACCAAAAGATGGTAAGGATAGAATTTTGCTTAAAAATTGTAGGCCAATGCTTAATTGTGTATATAAAATTGCATCCAGCGCGATTTTAAATATGATTTAAAACATTTTAGATAAACTAATAAATAGGGACCAATATGGTTTTATCTCCGGAAGATATATGGGGGAAAATATACGTCCCATATATGATATTATGCAATATGCTGAGGTTAATGATATTCCAGGTCTTATTAATATATTTTGAAAAAGCATTCGATTCCGTATCTTCGAGTGTTATCTTTAAAGTATTGAAATGTTTTAAGTTTGGTGAGTCATTAATGACTTGGATACAAGTTTTATATAAAAAT
Organism: Panopea generosa; assembly: GCA_029582155.1. NCBI lineage: Eukaryota > Metazoa > Mollusca > Bivalvia > Adapedonta > Hiatellidae > Panopea > Panopea generosa. Next base: position 79,349,049 of record CM055894.1, on the reverse strand, counting down.
GCAATGTTAGCAGTAAACCAAAATGGTAAACTTTCTATTTTTTTTAATATAGGGCATGGCTGTCGCCGAGGCGATCCACTGTCTCCATATATATCTATTTTATGTGCCGAAATACTAGCCATAAATATTCGAAATAATACATCTATAAAAAAGCATTTCAATTAATAATCAGGAAATTAAGCTCTCAATCTCAATATGCCGATGATACATCAATAGTCTGGATGGATCTGAGTCATCACTTAATGCTTCTCTTTCAGAACTATCAAAATTTGCAAAATATTCTGGTCTAAATATTAATTTTGATAAGACACAAGTGGTATGGATAGAGAGGAAAAAATACAGTACAGACACTATAAAGACAAAGTGGAAATTAGTTTGGGAAAATATACCTTTAAGCTGTTGGGATTAACTTTTCATGTTCACTTAAAAAAAATGATTGACTAAAATTATAAAGAAAAACTAGATAAAATAGAAAACTTGATAAAAATTGGAAGAAACGATACTTAACTCCATTAGGAAAAATAACAGTTAATAAATCTCTACTCCTTTCCAGATTAAATCACCTTTTTATTTCTCTACCAAATCCCAATAAAAACATTATAACAAACCTAAATAATATTTTCTATAACTTTCTATGGGAAGGTCCAGCAAAAATCAAAAGAACAATTATTGTAAAACAATACATAGATGGTGGGCTTAGAATAATTAACATAAATGCCTTTATACAAAGTCTAAAATTAACATGGATAAGAAGAGCATTCACAAATAACAGATCATGGAAATTACTGTTTGACAATTGTATTAATTTAAATAAACTAGTTAATTTTGGACAAGGGTATGGTGAATCAATTATAAATACATTATCAAACAAATTCTGGAAATATGTCTTTATATCTTATATACAACTACTTAAAGTTTGTGTTACCCAAGGGGCAGAAGAATTTTTATCAAGTCCTTTATATTATAATAATAATATATATTCTTATTGGAGGGTCACATATTTTCTATAAACTGTGGTATGAAAAAGGGTTATTATATGTAAATGACATTTACAAAGACAATGTGTCATGGTACTCTATGCAAGAGCTTCAAGACATACGTCGAATTAAAACAAATTTCCTAACATACAATGGGCTGATTGCAGCCATAAAATCATTTAACTCATTAGTACCAAATATTTTAGATTTTAAAAAAATGAAATATCCTTTCAGACCAAATTATTGTTGGCTATTTTTCAATATAATATTGATGACAACACATGGAAAGAGATGTATTACTCACCATTTAAGTTTGCAATAACTTCTCAATTACAGTGGTTCCAAGTGAGAATAAACCATAGACTATTGCCAACTAAAGCTTTTTTTTATAAAATTAAAGTTAAAAGAAGTCCCCTTTGCAGTTCCTGTCAACAGATAGAGACAATTACGCATATGCTGTGGACCTGTCCCGAAACTAAAATATTTCTTCAAGAAATAAAAGTACTGTCGAAAAATATACCATATATATTCAATGAAGAAGAGTTCATTTTTAATATTGGAAAGCATTTCTGTGAGGCAAACCTGTTTTTTTTTCACCTTAAATTAAGTATTATATATTCTCTTCAAAAAGATTAGATATCCCTCTATCCAAAATGCTTTTTAAAATAAGGTAGCTTGAGCTTTTAAAACATATACAACCTTGCAATAAAAAACAACAACCAATTATGCAACAGTTAATTAATTATTTTTTCTGTAAGATGTACAGATACTTGGTCAGTTAGTCAAAAATGATACCATAACGTAACTTTAATAGTTTCAAGTAATAAAAAAATATAATATATTCAAAACCCACACAGACACATGTATATATATTTTTTTCTTTTATCCATTATCTTATCTCATCGACAAATATGTCAAGCTATAAAAAAAAAGAAGAGAAGTTTTACGTGAAAACTCATTTATATTTCCCTTTGCTTTATTTTTATTATATTAAAAAAATACAGAAATGTAGAAACAAAGACAAAATATATATGAAAATATATATTGCTTGATACTAAGTTCACTGAAGGTCTTATTTTTAGAATATTAAGGACCATAGAGAAACATGCATAAACAAAATACAAAAACACATATATTTGATATAATATATATTCATATATGTATTTTTTTTTTAAGAATGAGAGTGTTGCGTGCAAGTCATTGTTTGTTCCTATATTTATATGCTGACAGTGTAAAGTGTGCGGTGAGATGTTCTTCCTCGATCCACAACACACTCATTGACGGGAAGAATAAATGAGTTACTGTAAGGTAGCTGAAAAAAAATATCATCCGTCTCTCACCGCTGATTCAGGTGGGAAAGTTATCAGTTACTTGCAGAGATGGTGTGTGCTCGAGTACTGGTTAATCCAGGAAACAGTGGTTAGGTTAACTGATCGTCTGTAAGCCCTCGATGGCATAAAAATGACGCTAAATATTCAATCAATTCAATCAATTCAATCAATTGTAATTACACCCTCAATGTCAATATGCTCATGACTGTAACTATGTAGCATGACTAAACCGGAAAGGTGTCCATATGTCATGGTAGACCTCAGATACTTATTCACTCCACGCATGACACTGAGCGACCTTTCAGCACTGACTGTAGATCCCAGGGGACACTCCCTATATCTTGGTTAGTGCATAATTATATGCCGCGGTTTTGACATATGATGTAAAGTTTTGACCCTATTTATTTTGCATGATGCGATGTACAGTTTTGACCCTCCTTTCTGGACATATAATGTAGACTTTTGATCCCTTGTTCAATCCGGGGTTCAATCAAAGTCTAGGCTAGGAACATCTTGGCTTTATCCAATAGCTTATGCCATTGTATAGAAACGGTTTTATTTAGATTAATTGTAGAGTTTTGACCCCTATATATTTTGTTTGAATAAAGAGTTTCGATCCCTATAATTGATTTGAATGGAGAGTTTTGACCCCCAAATTTTAGGCTGCAATGTAGAGTTTGTGCCTATGTTTTGATGTTTACAGGGCACATATGTACTCATTTTCAGTTCAAGTGCCCCCAATATTCCGGACTGTGTATACCGGCATGGTTATAAGTACAACTAGACACTGGCAAGGGTATCAAGAAAGAGGGGCTTGTTTGTCACGGTTATAGTGCTCTTCAAGTCAGAAGGCTTATCATCTTCTAGGGACCATCTGACCATCCATCGAAACACTTTATGTTGGAAGTTCTCACGGTCACCGCTGTGGTCAGTAAAAAATGCATCAAAGACAATGTCCTCTTGTTGTGCTGTCAGCAGATGCAACATATATAAGGGACCATGTACTGGGCAAGGAGGCGATCATGTGCTATGTGTAGACGATTCTCGAGCTCTGTTACAAGATTGTCGATGAATGGGTAGTACAGAACACGTTTTCAATACACGGAAACAGAGTCAGCTGGGACGTTCCCACGATGTTGCTGGTGCTAAGCTCTTCTTGGCTTTGAAGGTTCGGCCTCGTACACCTCAGCCATTGACATCGCTTTCTGGTAAAGCTCGTCCCAAACAGCATCATCCGCTCTCTCGGCACGAATCTGTGTTATAAACACATTGCTCTCCTTTGTCACTTCAACCGAATCGCTGCCGTTTGCTTGCAACATCTTGTAAAGAGGCATTACACCATAAAGGGCAAATTCAAAAGCCACTAGCGAAAAATGAAGTCAAACATCAAGATAATGTATCGGGAACTACGCGCATTGGAGTCTCCTTCGTGCTCTAGCACTTCGAGTGAACCCACAATTGCAGAGGCTGATGTAAACGTGTACAAGGAGTCTGCCCGACTTGCCCATCTAGTTTCACAAAGATTTTAAAGCTGTGTTCGTTTCACCATCTCCTCTCTGGCAACAAGGTCATTTTTAAGCTCATATTTAAATGCAAGTAGACGCAATCTATTGGACAGTATCAAATATTACATACGAGTGCAGCTTTACAGGCAAACGAATATATACTTGCAGGATTCAACGAATGTGCTTTACACTTGAGGAACTAGTGCCTTTACCTTGGCTTGGACGTCTCATTGGCATAAAAATGACGCTAAATATCCAAACAAACAAAACAATACCCATCGAGTAAGTAATGTCGGTACATTGTGTGTTTGTTATAAACAAATAAGCAGCACTTATATAAGTATTTGCTTCAACAAAAGATTTGTTATTAAAACAGTTGTTACAATTAATGTTTAACACAGGCAATTGTCTGACGACACCTTCTGTTATGTTCCAGATCAAGAATAAATACATTGGGTTTTACGGCGTACCAATACATGCAAAGGTTAAATGACACACACAGGATGGAAGATTCCAGGTTCACACTCTATATACAAACAATAACCTATTAACAAAAATATTGGGAATTTGATAAAATACTCATCAACAAATGAATATGCAGCAGGAACCTAGAACATTGATGGCGTAAAATTGCAGAACTTTGAGCACGTTTAAAAAACAACTGCATGGAATGGAATTCAATTAAACATTAGATGTATTAGGAATACATCGATAGCCAATACAGTACAAGGATAAAATAAAACATACAATTTTATAACAATTATAAATGAGCATGGTTGTGATACAACATTAACACACTATATATAAATTTAGACCAAGACCTGTGTTTGGAACTTACACAAAGCTATCTCTTTAGCCCTGTTAAAGTTACATCTGTCTGAAATTAATAATGTCGATGAATAAACAATTCAACAAATTAATACATATATTGTCACTTTACATTTATATGTAGCTGTAATATTTTTTATCAATTGTTTTTTTTTAAATTTCAATCACTAAAAAGTGATCCATTTAATTACCCCGTAATAGGTCTGTGAGGGTTTGGGGTGGGCCATCCCTTAGCAAACCGTACAAATACATGCATGGTTTATATATTGGAAGTTACGGGGTATCTGTATAAAACAGTGTACTGGGATTTAGTTGGGAACTCTTTACTTTTTATATTTACGGTATATATATATATATATATACCCCGCATTTCGGTCCCAGATCACTTTTCAATGTCTCTGTGTGATTTTCCTATCGTATCCTCATTCCTCATTCCAAATTCCTTACAACTCCCACGCCACAACACTACAAAGTGTTCTCACATAGAGCCATGCTGCAGCACAGCTAGAATTAATCGAACCCACAACATTCGAGATAGCAGTGTTTTTAACACTACCATTAGTCAACACATGCAGTTGGTATTGGAATTGCTGCCAACATTGATCTTTTTTCTGTCTAGATTCATCATGGGGAAACCTTACAAGCTACTCAGTATTCTTGAATAAAGTTTTTATTGTTAGCTACTTTGCAAAAACTTAAATTAATTTCTAAAGTACACTCCCAGATTATGGAACAAAATGTAAAACAGTTCAGCAATTCTAAACCATTTCAAAGAATATTGTGTCAAATTTATAAGGCCATACCAAGTTAATTCATTTTTAGCATCATTTTAACTTATTATATGATTTCAAATAATCAAATGTATAGGCTTTTCTTATTTCATACTGTATGAAAGTGTTTTTGATACTACAATGTGGTGAAAGTAATACTTCTACTCAATGTTAGTAAGAGAAAAGTGGTTTTCATTGCATGTTAACAGTGATCCAAGGTTGCTACTTCCATTTGAAATGTTCTCTAAAAGCTATCTGATTCATTTTGTAGATTGTTTTCTTTTCAGATGAAAATATTATTTAAACCTATTCGCTCTAGGATGCTAAACATATAATGAACTTGATATGACCTTACAAAAAAACCTATTTTACCTGAATGAAAAAAACTGGAATAAAAAGTATTATCTGAATTTATACCCACCCCACCCAGGAAATGAACATTAATGGCCCCTGCAAATTAACAATTACGAGGTATGTCCCAAAAGTAATAGGACGCATTTAGAAATATGCCTTTTAGTGTTTCGGTCCAAACAAAGCTTGGCATCAATAACTTTCAATATCTACAACCTAAGGCCGGAGAAAAAAATTTTTTTAAGTTCTCATCACCTTTCACTCCATAGATACGCATTTTCCCGAGCAATCTGAACACTTCCTGCACTGTTTTCCACTCTGTCAGTAAATATAAACATTATTCACCAAAAAATTCAAAAGCCTTCTATATTACGTGTCCAAAGGCGTTCATATTAGGTGTCAAAAGGCGTCTATATGAAGTAAAGGGTTAATTTATAAAACACATACCAGAACCACATAGCTCATGTGTGATTTGGTTTTGTGGTTAAAATGGAATATTTATTAAATTGAAAAAGAAATATGTTACCGTAATCTTTGGTAAAAATATTCAGCTTAAGTGATCAAAACATGGAAAGAACTTTTAGGCAGACATTCATTATTTGAATTATGCAAGAATTAATGAAACTACTGTTGTTTGACTTATACCGTATAATGTAAATATTGAACAATTCCAGTGGTCCTTTTACTGATGTAAATATCAGGTTTTCCTGGATATTTATATAATCAAAAACAGGAATCTGTTCCCTGACACAGATATATATGTTCTTTTTACAAAGGCAGAGAGCACCCCAAGGCGGAGCAATATCTAATGCCTGAAGGTTAGGACTTATCATAACATGATGACTGATCTAAGTCTATAAAAGTTTCATTAATTAAAAACTGTTGGAGAGCTGCGTTCAAAAGGTTAGCTTCTTATCTAGGTAAATGTGAGAAAAATAACAAAGGGCCATAACTCCTGACTAAAAAGTAAAAAATAAATAAAACTCCAGGAATGGCTACTGAATTACCTTTTCATAAACCCAAAATAATTATAAGATGCAATGAAGAGAGAAAAATAACGAAAAAGAAATGAAAAACAAATTTAATAGTTGCAACTTCCAAGGAAAAATTACAAAAAGGCCATATAATTTCACATGCAAATTATCTCAGTTCAAACAGTTTACTTTCAGAATATAAAAGTCAAGGGATGTCAACTGAATTATCTTCTCATAAACCCCAAATCATAATAAGATGTAATAAAGAGAGAAATATGCTAAAAAGTTGAAAAACAAATTTGCAACATCAAATGAAAATTTACAAACAAGAGCACTGCGGAGCGATTGCTAACGCTCGTCTGTTTTACAATGTAGGTCAATATACCTATGCGTATTGTCTCTGGCAACATGTGTACCAAGTTACAGTTGAATATCTTATAGGGTTTTAAGTTTATGACAAATGTTAGTTTTTGCATGACGATGCCGCCGGGGTGATCACAATAGCTTGAATTTTTTTCTTCGAAAAACAGACAAGTTTTTGCATCACGACAACGCAGACGACGCCAGGGTGATCACAATAGCCAGACTTTTTTTCTTAAAAAAAACCCCAAAACAGATGAGCTAACAATACATATAAATTGACCTGCAGATTATCTCAGTAGAAACAGCGGACCTTCAGGATGGGGCCAATTTTGACCAAGGAGATTTTATTTGAACATTTTTTGTATCTCTGCTCTCTGAATTTCGGTTGTGGATAAGAAGGTTTGCATGGCGACCAGAGTTCTGCATGGAATATGAACAATTTTTGTATCTTAGCTCTCTAAATTACGGTTGTAGACAAGAAGGTTTTGCATTGCAACCAGAGTTCTGCATGGAATATGAACAATTTTTGTATCTTAGCTTTTTGAATTACGGTTGTGGATAAGAAGTATTTGCATGGCAACCAGAGTTCTGCATGGAATATGAACAATTTTTGTATCTTAGCTCTCTGAATTACGGTTGTGGACCAGAAGTTTTTGCATGGCAACCAGAGTTCTGCATGGAATATGAACAATTTTTGTATCTTAGCTCTCTGAATTACGGTTGTGGACAAGAAGAGTTTTTGCATGGCAACCTAAGATCTTTATGGAATATGAACAATTTTGAGAGGGGACCACTGAAGGAACATTCCTGTTAATTTTAATCAATATTGGACAAGCCATTTAGGAGTAAATCGAGGGCTTAACACAAAACTGTCGTTACTCCATTTTTCAAAATTGTTCAGGGAGAAGGAAAAAAAATTATTTATTTGTTTTTATATATGTCAAGTGTTTTAACATAAAACTGTGCATTATATGATTATTTTTAAAACCATTATGAGATTATTTTTTTAACATTTAACACAAAATATGATTTTGATAAAAAAACTGACTTTCTAGTTTTCCACTTCAAATGTTAGGTTTCATCGGAAAGAACAAATGTGCAACACTGTAGTAACTTGACTTACGACAGTATTTCACATCATATAATATGAATTCTATAAAAATATGTCATACACCACTGTAGCACCCTCATTTCTACCATTATTAAATGAGAAAGATGTTTTTAACAAACTACATGTATATTTATGATGAGTAAGGCCATACACTATAACTGTATTACAATACCAGAGTGCATCAGGTAAAAAAAGGCCACTTATTTGAGTTGAAAAGGTGCCAATAGTTGACTACATTTCCATAATGTCAACTGTTATTTAAAAACAGTTTTGAGCGCTGTCATTTAGCAACACGTAGAAACCAACCACTACAACACCATGTCTATGACAGTACCTCATTATGTAAACAAATTACGGAGTTACTACAGTGTTGCATATTTTCTAAACCAAACTTGACTTGTTTTTCAGTGCAAAACAGTATGTTACTCAAGTTACAACAGTATTGCATAAATGAACTAAGCCAAATAATTATACAACTTTTGGACCATTTTTTATTTTTACTACTTAAAATATAAAAAAAAAATCAATAATATTTTTGTCACAGAATAAGATAAAAAATGCAAAAACATCAATTTGTGGGGGAAAAATGGAGTTACGACAGTTTTGCGTTGAACCCTCGAGATGTCATCTGAAGCAGATTGTTGATAATGCACGAAAATGGACATCCAATGATCCTAAAAGCTCCCTGACAGTACAATGAATATCTGCACAATATCAGCAGAACAATATAATATGATCCTATGTTTTTCGATGATAGGTGAAAGATTTTGGCTGATACTTTTTTTTCATCTGATAACAGTATATGGGCTGCCAAAATATTTCTCCCAGTCAATTGGTCTTCACCATTCATGTTCTCATAGTTATCAAACATCTTGCTAGCTTCACATATCATTAATTTTCTAATGTGAATATACAATGATCAATATAACAATACAATTTTTTTTTCATTTTCAACTGTAACATTTCTTTGGTTACATGAAACATAAGTGTGTCTTCCAATTTAAGGTAGTTCAATTTCACGAAATGTAAACAAGTCACAAAACACACTGAAAAATTTCAGACTGGATAATATTTCCCAAAACCAAATAATGACTACACTAAATGAAATATTAAGCTACTTTTTTATCATTAAGCTAACACATCCGTGCCTATTTTGTTAAATTTATATGACAGGAATGTACCTGTTTGCCTCATCTAGTAACATCTCTTTATAAGTTTTGAAGATAGTTTTAAACAGAAAAGACCTTTCTTATACAAATTGAAGAAACTATTCTGCAACATGTAGGTATTTAATAACTGTAAAAATGTCCTAATCTACAGCAATAATATGTTTTAACACAAAACATTAATTGCCAAGTACCAATAAATACATGTACTACAAAATAAATAATAGCAATTTGTGATGCTACTGATATGCTTCTTTGTGGTTTTCTTTACCTATTCAAAATGTTAAAAATATTCAAATCACAAGTTCATAAGGAAACTACAGGTATTTTAAGAATATAAATTATCATAAAATTTAGTCTAAAATGTGGCCTTTATTGGTAACAAGATTTTTCTTTTGACATCACATATTGTTAAAGTTGTTTTCTGTGTATTTAGGCATCCACAATTGAAACTGTTACCAACTCATTTCCAAGTTGTGTTGTCTTCACTTCATAGATATCTGTCTACTTTAGAACTTGTGTGTTAAAGCTGTGGAACATAACATTTTGCTTTTCCCAGGATAATGTTATTAATATTGCTTCAAATAACATCTGATCTTTCTTTTAAACTGTGGTATTTGTTTATGGCACATTAGATTTCCTTTGTACTGGCGTTTCTTTTTTCTATAAGCTGTGCTAAAAGTCTTTAAATGCTTCAACCAAATCATTTTTCTTCCTCCATGGTCCATTATTTCCTCTTAAAGCCTGCAAAAAACATGCCACACATTATTCATGGTATTGTACAAAGATCTATCTTAATGTGTTAGCAAATTTGTGAATTGAAATCTGTGGTGAGTGTATCAAGCAAAGTGAAATAAGATCTAAGGAGTATGAAGCATTCAAATAAACACAAATTTCACTTTTTTTTCAGAAAAGAAAACTAAAATATACAATCAAATACCAGAATATTGACAGTTTTATACCATGAAGCTGAGTTAAAGCCTTTGTGGTTAAATTACTACATACTGGAACTCTGTACCATTAATTATTCACAAACATAACATGCTTAAGTGTTGTTTATTTCAACAAGGGATCTGCCGATGCCGAATGTCCCCCACCCCCATACCAAATGCTCCTTATTGCCATGTATCTTTATTTCAAGTTTGACGTCAATTCCTTTATGCATTACCACACTATGGGCAGTTAGTGAAAGTGAGACGGACAGACAGATGGATGGACAGAAAGGTGATCCTCTTGTGCCGCTTGCTTCTTCTTGCGGACGACATAAAAAATAAATAATACCTTTACAAGCAGATTGTTCAGGGTGTGACTCTTGGTCTGGATCAAGCGGATGTTCTGCGCCAGTCTCCTGGTATGGTTCAAGCTGATGTTCTGTGTCAGACTCTGGTTCAAGCTGATGTTCTGCGTTAGACTTCTCTTCTTCATCCACCTGGTAAATTGGCTCTGGCAAATCTGTATAACAAAAAAAAAAGAAATCAGTTTATAAATCAGGGTTTTTTTTCTTCACTTCTCCATATTTTATCTAACTCCAATTTCTTTTTTTTAATTTTTTCATGACTTATACTGAATTTAAAATGAATGTCTGAAATGTACATTGTCTGTTTTAAGCTGCTGTACTGTGTATTCTTAAATCAATTATATATAATACTGTTATTAATATGGCAATGTGATCTAGACTGCTGTATTTTCTCAAGTTTCATATTTAATAAAACTGAGCATGAGTATGGTCTGACTGTGTCAAGAGTCAACCTGGCTTCTGGATCACATATCCTCATCCTATGGTGGTCACTTCAGCCAAATTGTTCCGAAATCCCACCATGAATGACAAAGATATGGATCGGACACGAAAATTTGGATAGTATGGCTTACATAGCAAAACTGACAAAGTTCAGAGGAACAGTGCAGTGATCTTGACCTTGAAGTTAGGCATACAGGTCTTGACACTAAATGGGGATGTGATGCTCCAGGAACGGGATGAGGTAATATATTATATTAGTGCCGTCTTAGTGTGTTTGCCTCATAGAGAGGTAGTGGGCTAAATCACCACCAGAAGCATGATGGTAGTGTCCTGTCCCCTCTCTCTCTCTTGAAGTTGTTTCATTCTGGATTGTGTCTTGAAAGCATTTTGTTTTAAGTTGAAATTAATTTCGCACCAATAGTAAACTAGAAGGTTGTTTTTTACATAAAAGCATATGTCTCCCCAACCAGCGGTATTGGTAGAACAAACATTTGGGTATAATCAAATTTAAAGCCACCAGGTTTGTAGAAATCTTCTTTACTAGATGCAGAACTCACTACACAATAAAGTGTTCTAATTAGCAATTCACATGAAAGTTACATGAAGTCCCAAAAAGCGAACAGGTCATTACATAATACATTACCTTTAGTTTCAACTTGATTCTTCTTATCATTTTCCACCGGAGGCTGCGTCAGGGACTCCTGGCTAGCCTTGTCTCTATCCCTATCCTTCATTGAGGAGGTACCAGAGTCCTGGGACAGGGACAAGGAATCTAGCCCCTGTCTCTTTGCTGGACTACCAACGTCTAGACTTTCCTTGTCACTCAGGGATTCTTCTAAAATAGATTTTAAAAGTTATCTTTCATAAATAAAAAGCAGATATAAAGGATCTTACACAAGCTGTTATATATCTAATTTAAACCTTTATTCACCAAGTTTAGGAAAATTGTTATTAATGTGAATCTTGAGGCAATTTTATATAAGTTTAATTGAAATGATAACACGTGTCTTATTATCACATGACTTAATGCAACAAAAAGTCATTGCTGTTGTGTTGTTTATTTTTCAAATCAAACAAACTGCATAAATATACCTTCGCCATCATTATATGCAACAAAAAAGTACCAAAAGTGAGAGCAAATAAATCACAAATTAAGCATGTTAAGTACATTTAAATTTGGTTTCAGGAGAATCATCCCATTTTTGACCAAAGATAAACGAGTTTATCCTGGTCATGATTTTATCAACACAAACATTTTGACAAAATTTCATGAAGATTTAATGATTATTAGAGTTGTCAGTGTGTTGACAATGTTATTCTTCTCTTTGACCTCATTTTTTATCCTAAATGACACAATTTTAAGTTAACCCTGATATTATGACACCCAACACTGTAACACGCTGGGCATATAGCTGCCAGCCATGCCCAAAGTTTTACAGTGCTGGGTGTCAACATATTTTTTCATGGAGTTTTTGTGCATGAGGAATGCTGAAGATTGGTATTCTTCATATGTAACTGATCATAGTTGAAGACAATGTTCAACCTTAGATAATAAGTATAGTGATAGTTTTTTTGTAATTGAAAACCTGTCTAATAAGTAGACTTTTTCACAGATAAAGTAACGTCCAACGGGTGTTTTAAGCACCAGGATCTTTTTTTATAAACCTGTCTAACTAGGTTCTATTTGCCTTCAAACAATGTAAACTATTGCCTTCCCGCAGTTTAACATTGTTTTCTCAAGAAAATATGTCACCGAAAATTGACACCGATTTTTGGCAATATCTAATACTGTTTATAACTCCAGTACTTTCCGCAATCTATTTTTGAAATTCCCGCGCATACTCATGTCGCTTTGAAGATATTTGGCAAATACTCACAGTTGACAGACAGAATACTTTTTTCACCCAATATTACAGAGTCAAAGCATGGGGATGTTAAAAAACACACAACAAATTCAATTTCATCGGGTCATTATCAAAACATGTGAGAGGGGGGAAGCAATCAGGTTTTTAGTAGCGTGAAATTTAAAGTAACGAATTGACAGGTAAAATTGTTTTCTCCAACATGGATGTTGTGCTACAAAGGTAAGCTTTTTCTTATTTCATTGATGAATCTAACATAAACGTGACGAAGAACTCGCTGAGTCCGTCATTTTGTTTCTAAACTTTAGTATAAGCTGGATCTTGGAACCACGTGATAAAATGACTTCATCGTGCTTTGTACTTTCGCTTTTAAACTTCTACAAAAAGAGACAGAGTGGTGTGACTTTCATCTATTTGACTTAAGACCATAATGCACCATCTCTCTATAGATGCTTAATATATGTCATCTTGACAGATGACCTTGATAATCAATAGCAATAAAGAACTATAAACATTACACTTAATTAAATGCTCTTCTTGGGAAATTAACTTTTGAAAATTAGGAAATTTGTCAAATTTTCTATTAAATTGGGAAGAATCATGTTTTCAGCCTCAGTTATAAAAAAGCACTGAATTTTAGTATTTAATAACATTGAAATTACCTGTATTTTCTTCCTCACATTGTGACGTTGGATCATCCGACACCAAATCATTCAGAATATCATTTACCTTCCTTCTTGTCATCTGAAATATTAAAGAAACAGACAATTCAGTTTTAGAAGATCTATTGTTTATGTATATGGTAAATGTCAACAGGGCTTTTTCCCTACGATTGACTATTCAACAAGAACATTTGTAGAACCAATGGATGCGCCCATACACACTTGCTGGACAATGTTAAAACTACAAGATTGAAGGAAAGTAATTCACTAAACGTGATTTGGACTAACCTTTTCTCAATGCAAAGAAATCCACCAACTGGATGCAGTAATATTGTAAAAAAGATGTTGGTTTTTATAACTGTAGGTGATAATTGTCAATACTGCAGGCTGGTATTAACAATCATAATTAAGGGTGTATATAAAAAAAACATAGCAATATCACAGCCTGTGTATACTTTACGCAATAAGGACTTTATATATAAACAATGGGGTTTTTGCAGGCCCTGTAACAACACACAAGAGGGACAGCAAAATCTGGTTTGTCATAATGACCTACCAATCAGTGTAAAGATATCAATATGGAAAAGCCATATTAAATACATTGTCAAGCTCATTCTTAGACGGCTGAACAAAACAAATTCTAAAACCCCACAAACCACATCCTATATACTAAGACCCCACAAACCACATCCTATATATTAAGACCCCACAAACCATATCCTATATACTAAGACACCACAAACTACATCCTATATATTAAGACCCCACAAACCACATCCTATATACTAAGACACCACAAACCACATCCTATATATTAAGACCCCACAAACCACATCCTATATACTAAGACACCACAAACCACATCCTATATACTAAGACACCACAAACCACATCTTATATACTCAGACCCCACAAACCACACCATATATACTAAGACACCACAAACCACATCTTATATACTAAGACACTACAAACCACATTCTATATACTAAGACCCCACAAACCACATCGTATATACTAAGACCCAACAAACCACATCATATATACTAAGACCCCACAAACCACATCCTATATACTAAGACCCCACAAACCACATCATATATACTAAGACCCTACAAACCACATCCTATATACTAAGACACCACAAACCACATCCTATATACTAAGACCCCACAAACCACACCATATATACTAAGACCCCACAAACCACATCTTATATACTAAGACCCCACAAACCACATCCTATATACTAAGACCCCACAAACCACATCCTATATACCAAGACCCCACAAACCACATCCTATATATTAAGACCCCACAAACCACATCCTATATACTAAGACCCCACAACCCACATCATATATACTAAGACCCCACAAACCACATCATATATACTAAGACCCCACAAACCACATCCTATATACTAAGACCCCACAACCCACATCATATATACTAAGACCCCACAAACCACATCATACATACTAAGACCCCACAAACCACATCATATATACTAAAACCCCACAAACCACATCATATATACTATGACCCCACAAACCACATCCTATATATTAAGACCCCACAAACCACATCATATATACTAAGACCCCACAAACCACATTTTATATACTCAGACCCCACAAACCACATCATATATACTAAGACACCACAAACCACATCCTATATATTAAGACCCCACAAACCACATCCTATATACTAAGACACCACAAACCACATCCTATATACTTAGACTCCACAAACCACATCATATATACTAAGACCCCACAAACCACATTATATATATTAAGACCCCACAAACCACATCTTATATACTCAGACCCCACAAACCACACCCTTTATACTAAGACCCCACAAACCACATCTTATATACTAAGACACCACAAACCACATCCTATATACTAAGACCCCACAAACCACATCGTATATACTAAGACCCAACAAACCACATCGTATATACTAAGACCCCACAAACCACATCCTATATACTAAGACCCCACAAACCACATCATATATACTAAGACCCTACAAACCACATCCTATATACTAAGACACCACAAACCACATCCTATATACTAAGACCCCACAAACCACACCATATATACTAAGACACCACAAACCACATCCTATATACTAAGACCCCACAAACCACATCTTATATACTAAGACCCCACAAACCACATCCTATATACTAAGACCCCACAAACCACATCCTATATACCAAGACCCCACAAACCACATCCTATATATTAAGACCCCACAAACCACATCCTATATACTAAGACCCCACAACCCACATCATATATACTAAGACCCCACAAACCACATCCTATATACTAAGACCCCACAACCCACATCATATATACTAAGACCCCACAAACCACATCATATATACTAAGACCCCACAAACCACATCATATATACTAAGACCCCACAAACCACATCATATATACTAAGACCCCACAAACCACATCCTATATATTAAGACCCCACAAACCACATCATATATACTAAGACCCCACAAACCACATTCTATATACTCAGACCCCACAAACCACATCCTATATACTAAGACCCCACAAACCACATCCTATATACTAAGACCCCACAAACCACATCCTATAAACTAAGATCCCACAAACCACATCCTATATACTAAGACCCCACAAACCACATCCTATATACTAAGACCCCACAAACCACATCATATATCCTAAGACCTTACAAACCACATCATATAAACTAAGACCCCACAAACCACATCATATATACTAAGACCCCACAAACCACATCCTATATACTAAGACCCCACAAACCACATCATATATACTAAGACCCCACAAACCACATCCTATATACTAAGACACCACAAACCACATCCTATATACTAAGACCCCACAAACCACACCATATATACTAAGACACCACAAACCACATCCTATATACTAAGACCCCACAAACCACATCCTATATACTAAGACTCCACAAACCACATCATATATACTAAGACCCCACAAACCACATTATATATACTAAGACCCCACAAACCACATCCTATATACTAAGACCCCACAAACCACATCCTATATACTAAGACCCCACAAACCACATCATATATACTAAGACACCATAAACCACATAGTAAATATACTAAGACCCCACAAACCACATCATACTTTATTTATCAGGTGATATTGAGAAAAATCCTGGTCCCTTTAATATATCTGATCTCACTAAACAATCCAACATTTCCCTTGTCCATTACAACGTACAGAGCTTTTTACATAAAAAAGACATACTCTATGCTGATCTAAAACACTTTGATATTTTAGCATTTACAGAAACGTGGCTTAGTCCAACTACTGATACAAATGACATTATCTACGACAACTACCATATACCGTTTCGTAATGACAGACGTTTTGACGCTCATGGGGGAATTCTTGTATATATAAGTAACAGACTACATGCGATAAGAAGATATGATCTAGAGATACCTGGTATTGAATGCATTTGGTTAGAAATTCGCCTAAAAAATAAAATCATTTTGTTTAGTACATTTTATAGACCACCGAACTCGTCTGCCGCTATTCTTTCATCTATAAACGATTCTATTGGTCTTGCATACGACACTACCATATCCGACATAATAATAACCGGTGACTTCAATTTGAATACACTCAACCAACAATCAAACAGTAAAATAATAAACATATCACAACAGTATAATTTAACTCAAATGGTTACTGAACCCACCCATTTTACCGAAAATGCATCTTCACTTATTGATTTATTCCTTTTATCAAATCCGATTTGCGTTATCCACTGCGGTGTAGGTGAACCGTTTTTAGACCAGAATGTACGTTATCATTGTCCAGTATTTTGTATTCTAAAGTATACTAAATCAAATACCTATTGCTTTAAGCGTAAAATATGGAAATATAAGGAAGGAAATTACCCTCTGTTAAAACAAAATGCATCACTTTATGATTGGAACTCCATCTTTGATAGTGATATTGATATTTATGCCCTAAACATGTCTAATGCCATAAAATCATTAGCTGAAGAAACGATACCGTCAAAAATTGTGAATATTAGACCGTCTGACCCTCCATGGCTTCATAATGAAATAAGAAAGAAAATGCGACTGAGAAAACGAATTTATGACAAAGCAAAAAAGACAAACATAGAAAATAATTGGCTAATTTACAGAAAAATACGCAACGAAGTCACATTATTAGTACGAAATAGTAAAAACGAATATTTTAACAAACTTGCACACAAACTCAAAACTCAAAATATCTCAAGCTCAGACTGGTGGAAAACACTAAAAACTTTTATCAAACCAAAAAACCAATCAAATTCAATCCCAACATTAAAAAGAAACGACATATTATACACTGACGACTACGAAAAGGCTAACATTTTAAACGAGTTCTTCACATCCCAAACTTTTCTTAACGATGAACACAAAGCCTTACCTGATATTCCTATTTGTCAAACAAGACCTCAATTAAATACTATTAAAATTACACCATTAGAGGTTAAATCTACTCTTCAAATGCTAAAACTGGGAAAAGCATCTGGCCCAGACTCTATAAATAATTATATACTCAAAGAGCTTGCACATGAATTATCTGTTCCACTTTGTAATCTTTTCAACAGATCCATTCAAACATGTACTGTTCCAAAATTATGGAAAACTGCAAATGTTAGTGCAATTTTTAAAAAAAACGACCCTTCCGATGTATCAAATTATCGTCCTATTTCTCTTCTTTGTTGCATTGAAAAGGTTATGGAAAAAATTATTCATAAACATATATTTAACTTTTTTACTAGACATAACATTATAACAGCACTTCAGTCTGGCTTTGTCCCTAACGATTCAACTGTTAACCAGTTAGTTGATATATACAATACCTTTTGTAAGGCCCTGGATGAAGGTAAAGAAATACGTACAGTCTTTTGTGATATATCCAAAGCTTTTGACAGGGTTTGGCACAAGGGACTCCTTATTAAACTAAATGCTGTTGGAATAACAGGAACTCTCCTATCATGGTTAACTAATTACCTAGAAAATCGTAATCAATGTGTTGTCGTATCCGGCTGTACATCCGATATGTCTAGTTTGAAAGCCGGGGTACCCCAGGGATCTATCCTAGGGCCTCTGTTGTTCCTTGTCTATATAAATGATATTGTAGAAAATATAAGCTCATCCATAAAATTATTTGCTGATGATACTAGTCTTTTTATTATAGTAGAATCACCAGATCTTGCCGCTTCTATGTTAAATTCTGATCTCAGAAAAATTCACAACTGGGCTGATAGATGGCTTGTTAATTTTAATCCAAATAAAACAGAATCGATGGTTATTACCCGTAAAATCAACAAACCGATACATCCAAATATTTCTATGAATCAAACCGTTATACAAGAAGTTATTACTCATAAACATCTGGGCCTTACTTTTTCAAATAATGGATCATGGCATGAACACATTCAATACATAAAAGAAAAGGCATGGAAAAGAATAAACATTATGCGACTTTTAAAATTTCAATTAGATAGAAAATCACTTGAGATTATATATACTACTTTTATACGTCCAATTCTAGAATATGCTAACATTGTCTGGGATAATTGCACTTTGTATGAAGTTAATGAAATAGAAAAGATTCAGTTGGAAGCAGCAAGAATAGTAACGGGAGCAACAAAACTTGTTTCTATATCAGCTCTGTACAAAGAGACCTGTTGGGAATCCTTAAAAACAAGAAGACAAAAACACAAACTTATACTTTATTACAAAATGCATAATGGACTATCTCCTTCGTACCTATGTTCACTCTTACCTGAAAATGTTGGGAATCTTGTTGGCTATAACATTCAAAATGCACAAGACCTTAGGACGTTTTCATGTAATACTCAATTATATTTTAACTCATTCTTACCGTCTTCTGTGCGTGAATGGAATTCTCTTCCTCACCTCATAAGAGAGTCGCCTTCCCTTAATATATTCAAATCAAATATCAATGCTTATAAACAAAAGGTTCCAAATCATTATTATACAGGAAACCGAACTGCCCAAATATATCATACACGACTTCGTACAAATTGCAGTAACTTGAATCAACATTTATTCAATAAAAACATAGTTGCAAGTCCAAATTGTCTTTGTGGTGAAATTGAGGACACATATCATTATTTATTCAGGTGCAGACTATTTCACCAATATAGACAAAGAATGATGACTGAAATAAAATTAGCTTATCCACATGATCCTTCCTTGAACGATCTTCTGTATGGTAATGAAAATCTTACATTAACTGACAACAACTCGATTTTCATGACAGTTCAAAATTATATTACAAAGACCAAACGTTTTGAATATCGCACACAGTTAAATAGATAATGACTTGTTATGTTTTTTACCTACTTAATTATAACAACAAGCCTCTATTTGATCTTGGATAGTAAGAAACAATGGCTAATGAATGGATTGGATTGATAAACATAAACTTGGAAAATACCTATCCCCTGTATCGGAATGAACCGATAAAGAAAAGAAAATCAGTGGAGTCTCTTTCTTTCTTTCCTTCTCTTCAACCAATACTCTCTTTTTTAGTTTTTGAAATATTCTGAATAAACCATTATTTCTTTAACCAATTTTCGCACATTTGGCCAAATTGAAATTATTTCGGAACAATATGATAAAGTTTATAAGAAATGTAAAATAACTGTTATGGAAGCAGATTTACACAAGCTTCTAAAGCTTTTTTCTGTATCCTTTCCACATAATTCGTTAAACGTATGACTTTATTGTTAAATGTATGCTAAATATATGTACTTATGTGAATAAAATATTGTTTAAACTAAACCACATCATATATACTAAGACGCCACAAACCACATCATATATACTAAAACCCCAAAAACAACATCATATATATATATATATATATATATATATATATATACTAAAACCCCACAAACCATATTCTATATACTAAGACCCCACAAACAACATCATATATATATATATACTAAGACCCCACAAACCATACCCTATATACTAAGACTACACAAACAACATCATATATTTATAAACTAAGACCCCACAAATCATATCCTATATACTAAGACCCCACAAACCACATCTATATATACTAAGATCCCACAAATCACACAATATATACTTAGACCTACTAGGTTAGTGATGACACAATAATCGAGTAGAATCGAATTATCATCATTTTATGATTGAAGTCGGTGACAATTATTTTCCTTTCTGCGAAATCGATATTGTTACAAGTAATTCATGCTCTTTGGGATAATAGCCCATTTTAGCAAAGGGAAGTTACTCTTACAGCCGTTAAAAAATGACAGAAACCGAGACTTTAATTTACAACTATCCAGGCCAAGTTAAATTGTCAGTTTGGCAATTTTTTTGTTTCAAAAAAACACCAGGCAGGACCACCAACGAAAGAAAACCTAGATATGAAGTTTTTTATATGCAAACTCTGCTGGAAAGGTATTGTAATGGTAGATTGACACTTCGGTTCACTTAAATTTCGTACCATCATTATGTTTTGAATAAGTTTAAAGTTATTGCATATTTTGATCCCTGATGTCTCAGACTACTCCATGCTCTAACATTCTTAAAAGTCTTTGAAATGTGTCTGCGTTCCGGTTCTCTGAGTGAAAAATATACTGGTATTTGAAACTGCACAAAAAACTGAAAACTTTTTAATGCCAGCATCACTGAATGTCTTAAACAATCTCTGCATTTCGAATGCAGACTTTAGTAAAGAAACACACACACACACACACACACACACACACACACACACACACGCGCGCGCAATGTGTGATGTTTACTGTCTAGGGGTAGAGTGTCAAACTCTTGATCTGGAGAGTGCAGGTGCAAATCCCACCATGGATGAGATACTTCAGCATTTTACACAAGCCACACTTGGTGCAAGAACTAGTTTCAATCAGCAAATAGCTATCAAGTGCGATAGATATCAGTTACAAGAATTTGTTTCATAATCCATGTAAAATAAATATGTTTAATTACATATATACACAAAGAAACACAAAAATCCCTTTGATTTTTATGTAGGAAACACTACCAACTTACAGCAGCATTTGCACCTTGTTGACAAAGGCAATATAATTTGAAAGTTTAAAGAAGAAATGTTAATAAATGGCAAAGTTATAGCCAACGTTAAGTTTTCGTAACAAAATCTAAGTACAAAATGAGGCATAACTCTGTCAAATATGACCTTGACCTACAGAATTTGGCTGCATCACAACCCTGTTGACAAAAGCAATATGATCTAAAAGTTTGAAGAGGAAATGTTAATAAATGGCAAAGTTATAGCCAACGTTTAGTTTTAGTGACGAACGGACGGACAAAGCGATCCCTATGTATCACCTTTTCTCCTAAAGGGCGACCCAAAAAGTATCCATTCAAGCGTTGTTTAACGGGGTAATTAACAATGCTTTGGACTTCTGATTGGAAGTTATTTAGTTAAATAGTTAAATACTTAATACTACATACGTGAATGTTTTAATCATAAATGTTTAATGCTTTTTATTTCTTATCTTGTTTAATTATCTCTTGTTTTCTCTATTTTGGCCTTAGAAACACTTAATTTACGAGTAAACTAAATATCGTGTCGATCTGATCCTGCAAAATAAAAAGTAGTGCTTGGCTAGCTACAAGAAAATAAACAAAGTAGTTTGCAAGTATTTTGTGTGATAAAAATCTATTTTTGACAGTCCGCAATCATCATTCCATCTACGCTGTTTATCTTTTAAAGCTATTTCTTATTTAATATAAAAAACATATGGTTTGTTTTAACAATCATTTTACAGCCACATACCTGTTTAAGATGCAATTTTCATTCAGTTAGTCCTATTGTGTAACTATAACAAGGGGTAAATTAAAGCCGGATTTTTCATTTGATTTGGTTTATTTTTTTATCCAAGATGACCAAAATATTCATACAACGTTTCATGAAGAGTGGATGAAGAGTGGATGAAAAGTGTTGTATTTAACGCAAAATTCTTTCCTAAGATTTGACCTAGTGAACTAGTTTTTTCCGCGAGATTTGGTTTACTATATTTTCAATCGCCGATACCTTTAAAGTTAAATCTTAATAACTTTAATTAGATAAAATGTTCCTCCAAAATGTATCCATTTCAAAAAATCAACCTTTCGCCGCTTCTGTTTTGTTCAGAAAAATCTGGATCCTAAATAAACATTGATTGATTGATTGAATATTTAGCGTCATTTTTATGCCATCGAGGGCTAACAGACGATCAGTTAACCTATCAACTGTTTCCTGGGATTAACCAGTACTCGAGCACATCCCATCTCTGCAAGTAACTTTCCCACTTGAAGCAGTGGTGAGAGACGAATGATAATGAGACACAATGTCGTATATCAATCATCACGGACACTGTTGCCGGGCGGGGGATTCGAACTCCCGACACCTGGATTGATAGTCAGCCCTAAATAAACAATGTTAATTATTTGATGTTATTTAATTAATGACCTTTAAGAATTGCAAGTTTAATATATCATTCAACAATAAACATGTACAGATATATCATTGTCTTTTTAGGGAAATATAAGAGATTAAATCCAGGCATTTGTTTCACAATATTTTGCCTCGTTTTCAAAAAATCTCGACGTTAATTTGCCAACTTTTTTTAATAGTTATATTAATTTTCTTTAAAGAATGAACACTTGGGAAATTTAAAACATTTTTAAAATAAAGGTTAACATGCTGAAGGAATTAACGACTGCTTTTGATGAGTAATTTATGTTTTATTTGACACCATCAAGGCGTGACGTCATATTTACATATAACTTTTAATTTAAAGTTTTAAAATTAAGTGTCGTGTAAGAAAATCTCGTTTCGACTAAAATATTGAGTATATATAGATTAGTAAACTTAGTACCATGTTAGAAAAATCTAGTGTCGAGTAAAGATGTTGTGTATCGAGTGAGAAAATCTAGTGTGAAGTAAGAAAATATAGTGGCCAATAAGGTTACTGAATATTATGTAAGGATGTACTATATCAAATAAGAAAATCAAATGTCGAGTACGTAAAAAAAATCAAGTGTCGAGAAAGAAAATTGAATATCAATTAGAAAGTCAGGCGTCGCGTTCGAGTAAGAATACAAGATGTATTTTACCAGTATAAAAGTACTCAGATAACTTAAAACAGCATAGGTCTACAGAACTTAGTGTCCAGAAGGAACATAGAGTGTCGAGCAGGTAGATTAAGTGTCGCTTGAGAAAATCTAGTGCCCAGTAAGAAAAATATATAGTTGAGTAAGGCTGTTGTGTATCGAGTGAAACATCTAGTTTCGGCAAGGAACTACAGGAGAAGAAGAACCAAAACACAATGCAAGTGCGCCATTCAAGGTTTAGACGTCTGACGAAGGGACGAGATTTCACACAAGATTTCAGTTTCGCAAGATTTCACGAGATTATCCGAGAATTTCGATAATTCGCACTTTTAACGGGGGCCATTGTTTTGTTAGAAACAAAGGGATGATAAAGCCGTATAACAATATGCAATTATCGCCAATTTGGAGTTCAACTAACCTGAAATATAAATGTTATTACATTGTATGTTTCATGGTAATCACATTATTATAGTTATTTAACACAATTTTGATATCACAATACACAAACTGTTGGAAAATATAATCTGCCCGAGATGTCCGTAAAAAAGCTTCTTGAGTTTTCGTACACAGTCAAATTTTCGACCCGATCCGAAGCAAAAATACCTTCTTTCAACTACAAATTACCATCTTTCATCGTTATCGTGATTTTGTATTTCCTGTCGCATGTTGAATTTGGCTTAAAGATTGCGTTTATTATTTATAAATTCAAGTATTCGGTCATGTGCTTTTAATACCATTGATATTACACTATTAAACACGTATTCATATTAAATTCAATATTTTCACTTTTCATTTATAATATTGCTTCAGTGCAATACCTTTACATAAATGCTAGATATAAGCTAGCACGCTATATGAAAATAACCCAAAGTTAACCCTGGCGTTGATCCTGACATTGTTACCAAGTTGTTCTGTCAGTTTTAAGCTATCCAACTTTATTGATTCAATGCTTAATTTCACAAATAATGAACTGTTAAAGAATATACAAATAATTTCAATATTACGAAATATAAACGAAACACATGACAGCCAATTAAATCTGACATTAAATCTGTAATTATCTATTTAGGAAAAGTATCAGTTATTACCAGAAATGAAAATGATAATTAGTAAGAAAGAAACTAACACTATTATAAACTATCAATTTCAATACAATATCAAATCAACACCAACATTATATCACAAATCTGAACTGAACTGATCACTAACTGAACAAACAGTGATCAAATTGTTAACATGAACAAAATATTTATTCAAATTAGATTGATAAAAGCAACACACTTTACGTAAATACAAGAATTGGCAAACAAGTTTTTATCAGTTATATTGTAAACAATTAACAAGGTTAGTTTAAACAATGTCCTAATCCCCATCCCCACATTCACAGCATGTGGCAATGCTAGTTTGCAGTACAATATGCACTCATCAGAGGCAGGGCGAATAAAATAGCATCGATCAACCCAGGTTTTATTACCCTAGGATTTATAGCAAGATGTGTGTGTGTATATATATATATATATATATATATATCATTATTAAAGTCTCATATATGTCCAAACATATAATAAAACATACAATAACATATACGTTCGTACATAGCAATTCAAAATTAGAATTACAGAAGACTATTGCTATAAAGTTAATTGACATAAAATATATACATCTATCACAGATCATACATGCATTATATTAGAATAGCAGATATGCTAGGAAGTATCAGTATAACTCCAGTTGTGAATATTGTAAAATCATGCCAGGAAGTGTCAGTAGAAGTCCAGTTGCGCATATTGTACATACATGACAGGAAGTATGAGTATGAAGTCCAGTTGTGCATATTGTACAACCATGCCAGGAAGTGTCAGTATGAAGTCCAGTTGCGCATATTGTACAGTCATGACAGGAAGTATGAGTATGAAGTCCAGTTGTACATATTGTACAACCATGCCAGGAAGTATGAGTATGAAGTCCAGTTGTTCATATTGTATAACCATGCCAGGAAGTACCAGTATGAAGTCCAGTTGGGCATATTGTACAGACATGCCAGGAAGTGTCAGTATGAAGTCCAGTTGCGCATATTGTACAGACATGCCAGGAGGTACCAGTATGAAGTCCAGTTGTGTATATTGTACAGACATGTCAGGAAGTGTCAGTATGAAGTCCAGTTGCGCATGTTGTACAGACATGCCAGGAAGTGTCAGTATGAAGTCCAGTTGGGCATATTGTACAAACATGCCAGGAAGTGTCAGTATGAAGTCCAGTTGCGCATATTATACAGACATGCCAGGAAGTGTCAGTATGAAGTCCAGTTGAGCATATTGAACAGACATGCCAGGTAGTATCAGTATGAAGTCCAGTTGCGCATATTGTACAAATATGACAGGATGTATCAGTATGAAGTCCAGTTGTGCGTATTGTACAAACATGCCAGAAAGTATCAGTATGAAGTCCAGATGTGCATATTGTACAAACATGCCAGAAGGTACCAGTATGAAGTCTAGTTGCGAATATTGTACAAACATGCCAGAAAGTGTCAGTATGAAGTCCAGTTGCGCATATTGTACATACATGTCAGGAAGTATCAATATGAAGTCCAGTTGCACATAATGTACAGATATGCCAGGAAGTATCAGTATGAAGTCAAATTGTGCATATTATAAAGAAATGTCAGGAAATATCAGTATCAAGTCTAGTGGCGCATAATGTACAAACATGCCAGGAAGTATCAGTATGAAGTCCAGTTGTGCATATTGTACAGAAATGTCGGAAAGTATCAGTATGAAGTCCAGTTGCGCATAATGTACAGACATGCCAGGAAGTATCAGTATGAAGTCAAATTGTGCATATTATAAAGAAATGTCAGGAAATATCAGTATAAAATCTAGTGGCGCATATTGTACAAACATGTCAGGAAGTATCAGTATGAAGTCCAGTTGTGCATATTGTACAGAAATGTCGGAAAGTATCAGTATGAAGTCCAGTTGCGCATAATGTACAGACATGCCAGGAAGTATCAGTATGAAGTCAAATTGTGCATATTATAAAGAAATGTCAGGAAATATCAGTATAAAGTCTAGTGGCGCATATTGTACAAACATGTCAGGAAGTATCAGTATGAAGTCCAGTTGTGCATATTGTACAGAAATGTCGGAAAGTATCAGTTTGAAGTCCAGTTGCGCATAATGTACAGACATGCCAGGAAGTATCAGTATGAAGTCAAATTGTGCATATTATAAAGAAATGTCAGGAAATATCAGTATAAAGTCTAGTGGCGCATAATGTACAAACATGCCAGGAAGTATCAGTATGAAGTACAGTTGCGCATATTGTACAAACATGCCACGAAATATCAGAATGAAGCCCAGTTGTGCAAATTGTAAAAAACATGCCAGGAAGTATAAGTATGAAGTGCAGTTGTGCATATTGTACAGACATGCCAGGAAGTGTCAGTATGAAGTCCAGTTGTACATATTGTACAAACATGCCAGAAAGTATCAGTATCAGGCCCAGTTGCACATATTGTACATATATGCCAGGAAGTGTCAGTATGAAGTCGAGTTGTACATATTGTACAAACATGCCAGGAAGTGTCAGTATGAAGTATAGTTGTACAGCGTGTACAAACATGCCAGGAAGTGTCAGTATGAAGTCCAGTTGTACATATCGTACAAACATGCCAGAAAGTATCAGTATGAAGTCCAGTTGTGCATATTGTACAGACATGCCAGGAAGTATCAGTATGAAGTCAAATTGTGCATATTATAAAGAAATGTCAGGAAATATCAGTATAAAGTCTAGTGGCGCATAATGTACAAACATGCCAGGAAGTATCAGTATGAAGTCCAGTTGCGCATATTGTACAAACATGCCAGGAAATATCAGAATGAAGCCCAGTTGTGCAAATTGTAAAAAACATGCCAGGAAGTATAAGTATGAAGTGCAGTTGTGCATATTGTACAAACATGCCAGGAAGTGTCAGTATGAAGTCCAGTTGTACATTTTGTACAAACATGCCAGAAAGTATCAGTATCAGGCCCAGTTGCACATATTGTACATATATGCCAGGAAGTGTCAGTATGAAGTCGAGTTGTACATATTGTACAAACATGCCAGGAAGTGTCAGTATGAAGTATAGTTGTACAGCGTGTACAAACATGCCAGGAAGTGTCAGTATGAAGTCCAGTTGTACATATCGTACAAACATGCCAGAAAGTATCAGTATGAAATCCAGTTGTGCATATTGTACAGACATGCCAGGAAGTATCAGTATGAAGTCCAGTTCTACATATTGTACATATATGCCAAGAAGTATCAGTATGATGTCCAGTTGCACATATTGTACAGACATGCCAGGAAGTGTCAGTATGTAGTCCAGTTGTACATATTGTACAGACATGCCAGGAAGTGTCAGTATGTAGTCCATTTGTACATATTGTACAGACATGCCCAGAAGGAACAGTATGAAGTCCAGTTGTGCATATTGTACAGACATGCCAGGAAGTATCAGTATGAAGTCCATTTGTTCATATTGTAAAGTCATGCCAGGAAGTATCAGTTTCAGGTCTAGTTGAGCATATTGTACATACATGCCAAGAAGTGCCAGTATGAAGTCCAGTTGTATATATTGTACAGACATGCCAGAAAGTATCAGTATGAAGTCCAGTTGTGCATATTGTATAGACATGCCAGGAAGTATGAGTATGAAATAGAGTTGTACATATGGTATAACCATGATAGGAAGTGTCAGTATGAAGTACGGTGGCGCATATTGCACAGACATGTCAGGAAATAACAGTATGAAGTGCAGTTGTGCATATTGTACAGATATGCCAGGAAGTATCGGTATGAAGTCCAGTTGTGCATATTGTACAGACATACCAGGAAGAATCAGTATGAAGTCCAGTTGTGAATATTGTACAGACATGCCTGGCAGTATCAGTTTGAATTCTGCTGTGCATATTGAACAGACATGCCAGGAAGTATCAGTATGAAGTCATGTTGTGCATATTGTACAGACATGCCTGGAAGTATCAGTTTGAAGTCCAGTTGTGCATATTGTACAGACATGCCAGGAAGTAGCAGTATGAAGTCCAGTTGTGCATATTGTACAGACATGCCAGGAAGTATCAGTATGAAGTCCAGATGTGCATATTGTACAGACATGCCAGAAAATATCAGTATCAGGTCAAGTTCGGCATATTGTACAGATATGCCAGGAAGTATCAGTATGAAGTCCAGTTGTACATATTGTACAGATATGCCAGGAAGTATCAGTATGATGTCCAGTTGCACATATTGTACAGACATGCCAGGAAGTATCAGTATCAGATCCAGTTAAGCATATTGTACAGACATGCCAGGAAGTGTCAGTATGTAGTCCAGTTGTACATATTCTACATACATGCAAGGAAGTATCAGTTTGAAATCCAGTTGTGCATATTGTACAGACATGCCAGGAAGTATCAGTATGAAGTCAAGTTGTACATATTGTACAGACATGTCTGGAAGTATCAGTATCAGGTCAAATTGAGCATATTGTACAGACATGCCAGGAAGTGCCAGTATGAAGTCCAGTTGTATATATTGTACAGACATGCCAGGAAGTATCAGTATGAAATCCAAATGTGCATATTGTACAGACATGCCAGGAAGTATCAGTATGAAATAGAGTTGTACATAGAAGTGTCATTATGTAGTCCAGTTGTACATATTGTACATACATGCAAGGAAGTATCAGTTTGAAATCCAGTTGTGCATATTATACAGACATTCCAGGAAGTGCCAGTATGAAGTCCAGTTGTATATATTGTACAGACAGGCCAGGAAGTATCAGTATGAAGTCCAGTTGTATATATTGTACAGACATGCCAGGAAGTGTCAGTATGAAGTCCAGTGGCGCATATTGTACAGACATGTCAGGAAGTAAAAGTATGAAGTCCAGTTGTGCATATTGTACAGACATGACAGGAAGTATCAGTATGAAGTCCAGATGCGCATATTGTGAAGACATGCCAGGAAGAATTTGTATGAAGTCCAGTTGTGCATATTGTACAGACATGCCAGGAAGTTCAGTATGAAGTCCAGTTACGCATATTGTACAGACATGCCAGGAAGTATCAGTATGAAGTCATGTTGTGCATATTGTACAGACATGCCTGGAAGTATCAGTTTGAATTCTGCTGTGCATATTGTACAGACATGCCAGGAAGTATCAGTATGAAGTCATGTTGTGCATATTGTACAAACATGCCAGGAAGTATCAGTATGAAGTCATGTTGTGCATATTGTACAGACATGCCTGGAAGTATCAGTTTGAAGTCCAGTTGTGCATATTGTACAGACATGCCAGGAAGTATCAGTATGAAGTCCAGTTGTGCATATTGTACAGACATGCCAGGAAGTATCAGTATGAAGTCATGTTGTGCATATTGTACAAACATGCCAGGAAGTATCAGTATGAAGTCATGTTGTGCATATTGTACAGACATGCCTGGAAGTATCAGTTTGAAGTCCAGTTGTGCATATTGTACAGATATGCCAGGAAGTATCAGTATGAAGTCCAATTGTGCATATTGTACAGACAGGCCAGGAAGTATCAGTATCAGGTCCAGTTCAGCATATTGTACAGGCATGCCAGGAAGTATCAGTATGAAGTCCAGTTGTACATATTGTACAGATATGCCAGGAAGTATCAGTATGTAGTCCAGTTGTACATATTGTACAGACATGCCAGGAAGTATCAGTATGAAGTCCAGTTGTACATATTGTACAGACATGCCAGGAAGTATCAGTTTGAAGTCCAGTTGTGCATATTGTACAGACATGCCAGGAAGTAGCAGTATGAAGTCCAATTGTGCATATTGTACAGACATGCCAGGAAGTATCAGTATCAGGTCCAGTAGTGCATATTGTACAGACATGCCAGGAAGTATCAGTATGTAGTCCAGTTGTACATATTGTACAGACATGCCAGGAAGTATCAGTATGTAGTCCAGTTGTACATATTGTACAGACATGCCAGGAAGTATCAGTATCAGGTCCAGTAGTGCATATTGTACAGACATGCCAGGAAGTATCAGTATCAGGTCCAGTTGTGCATATTGTACAGACATGACAGGAAGTAGCAGTATGTAGTCCAGTTGTGCATATTGTACAGACATGCCAGGAGTATCAGTATGTAGTCCAGTTGTGCATATTGTACAGACATGACAGGAAGTATCAGTATCAGGTCCAGTTGTACATATTGTACAGACATGACAGGAAGTATCAGTATGTAGTCCAGTTGTGCATATTGTACAGACATGCCAGGAAGTATCAGTATCAGGTCCAGTAGTGCATATTGTACAGACATGCCAGGAAGTATCAGTATGAAGTCCAGTTGTACATATTGTACAGATATGCCAGGAAGTATCAGTATGTAGTCCAGTTGTACATATTGTACAGACATGCCAGGAAGTATCAGTATGATGTCCAGTTGCACATATTGTACAGACATGCCAGGAGTATCAGTATCAGGTCCAGTTAAGCATATTGTACAGACATGCCAGGAAGTGTCAGTATGTAGTCCAGTTGTACATATTGTACAGACATGTCAGGAAGTATCAGTATCATGTCCAGTATGAAGTCCAGTTGTATATATTGTACAGACATGCCAGGAAGTATCAGTATGAAGTCCAGATGTGCATATTGTACAGACATGCCAGGAAGTATATGTATGAAGTCCAGTTGTGCATATTGTACAGACATGCCAGGAAGTATCAGTATGAATTCCAGATGTGCATATTGTACAGACATGCCAGGAAGTATCAGTATGATGTCCAGTTGCACATATTGTACAGACATGCCAGGAAGTATCAGTATCAGGTCCAGTATGAAGTCCAGTTGTATATATTGTACAGACATGCCAGGAAGTATCAGTATGAAGTCCAGATGTGCATATTGTACAGACATGCCAGGAAGTATCAGTATGAAATAGAGTTGTACATATGGTACAACCATGCCAGAAAGTATCAGTATCAGGTCAAGTCCAGCATATTGTACAGATATGCCAGGAAGTATCAGTATGAAGTCCAGTTGTACATATTGTACAGACATGTCAGGAAGTATCAGTATCAGGTCCAGTATGAAGTCCAGTTGTATATATTGTACAGACATGCCAGGAAGTATCAGTATGAAGTCCAGATGTGCATATTGTACAGACATGCCAGGAAGTATCAGTATGAAATAGAGTTGTACATATGGTACAACCATGCCAGAAAGTATCAGTATCAGGTCAAGTTCAGCATATTGTACAGACATGCAAGGAAGTATCAGTATGAAGTCCAGTTGTACATATTGTACAGATATGCCAGGAAGTATCAGTATGATGTCCAGTTGCACATATTGTACAGACATGCCAGGAGTATCAGTATCAGGTCCAGTTAAGCATATTGTACAGACATGCCAGGAAGTGTCAGTATGTAGTCCAGTTGTACATATTGTACAGACATGCCAGGAAGTATCAGTATGAAGTCCAGTTGTACATATTGTACATAAATGGAAGGAAGTATCAGTTTGAAATCCAGTTGTGCATATTGTACAGACATGCCAGGAAGTATCAGTATGAAGTCCAGTTATACATATTGTACAGACATGTCAGGAAGTATCAGTATCAGGTCCAGTATGAAGTCCAGTTGTATATATTGTACAGACATGCCAGGAAGTATCAGTATGAAGTCCAGATGTGCATATTGTACAGACATGCCAGGAAGTATCAGTATGAAATAGAGTTGTACATATGGTACAACCATGCCAGGAAATGTCAGTATGAATTCCAGTGGCGCATATTGTACAGACATGTCAGTAAGTAACAGTATGAAGTCCAGTTGTGCATATTGTACAGACATGACAGGAAGTATCAGTATGAAGTCCAGTTGCGCATATTGTGAAGACATGCCAGGAAGAATCTGTATGAAGTCCAGTTGTGCATATTGTACAGACATGCCAGGAAGTTCAGTATGAAGTCCAGTTACTCATATTGTACAGACATGCCTGGAAGTATCCGTTTGAATTCTGCTTTGCATATTGTACAGACATGCCAGGAAGTATCAGTATGAAGTCATGTTGTGCATATTGTACAGACATGCCTGGAAGTATCAGTTTGAAATCCAGTTGTGCATATTGTACAGACATGCCAGGAAGAAGCAGTATGAAGTCCAGTTGTGCATATTGTACAGACATGCCAGGAAGTGTCAGTATGAAGTCCAGTTGTACATATTGTGCAAACATGCCAGGAAGTGTCAGTATGAAGTTCAGTTGTACATATTGTACAGTCATGCCAGGAATTATAAGTATCAGGCCCAGTTGCACATATTGTACAGACATGCCAGGAAGTGTCAGTATGAAATCCAGTTGTACATATTGTACAGACATGCCAGGAAGTGTCAGTATGAAGTCCAGTTGTGCATATTGTACAAACATGCCACAAAGTATCAGTATGAAGTCCAGTTGTACATATTTTACAGACATGCCAGAAGATACCAGTATGAAGTTCATTTGCACATATTGTACAAACATTCCAGGAAGTATCAGTATCAGGTCCAGTAGTGCATATTGTACAGACATGCTAGGAAGTATCAGTATAAAGTCCAGTTGTACATACTGTACAGAAATGCCAGAAAGTATCAGTATCAGGTCCAATTGTGCACGTTGTATAAACATGCCAGGAAGTATCTGTATAAAGTTTATTTGCGCATATTGTACAGACTTGCCAGAAGGTACCAGTATGAAGTTCATTTGCACATATTGTACAAACATTCCAGGAAGTATCAGTATGAAGTCAAGTTGTGCATATTATAAAAACATGCTCGGAAGTGTCAGTATGAAGTCCTATTGTGCATATTGTACAAACATGCAAGGAGATACCTGTATGAAGTGCGGTTGCGCATATTATACAAACATGCCAGGAGGTACCAGTATGAAGTCGAGTTGTACATGTTGTACAAACATTCCAGGAAGTGACAGTATGAAGTCCAGTTGTGCATATTGTACAGACATGCCAGAAGGTACCAGTATGAAGTCCTGTTGTGCATATTGTACAAACATGCCAGGAAGTATAAGTATGAAGTCCTGTTGTGCATATTGTACAAACATGCCAGGAAGTATAAGTATGAAGTCCTGTTGTGCATATTGTACAGACATGCCAGGAAGTATGAGTATAAGTCCAGTTGTGCATATTGTACAAACATGCCAGGAAGTGTCAGTACGGTTGTCAGCTGCGCATATTGTACATACATGCCAGGAAGTATCAGTATGAAGTCCAGTTGTGAATATTGTACAAACATGCCAGGAAGTATCAGTATGAAGACCAGTTGTTCATATTATACAAACATTGTAGGAAGTATCAGTATGCAGTCCAATTGCATACATTTTACAGACATGCCAGAAAGTATCAGTATGCAGTCCAGTTGCGCATATTCTACAGATATGCCAGGAAGTATCAGTTTGCAGTCCAGTTGCACATATTGTACAGTTATGCCAGGAAGTATTAGTGTGAAATCCAGTTGTGCATATTGTACAAGAATGCCTGGAAGTATCATTATGAAGTCATATTGCTCATATTGTACAAACATGCCAGGAAGTGACAGTATGAAGTCAAGTTGTGCATATTTTATAAACATGCCAGAAGGTACCAGTATGAAGACTTGTTGTGGATATTGTACAAACATGCCAGAAAGTATCAGTATGAAGTCTAGTTTTGCATATTGTACAAACATGCCATGAGGAATCAGTATAATTCCTCTTGTGCATAATTTACAAACTTGCAAGGAAGTATCAGGATGAAGTCGAGTTGTACACATTGTACAAACATGCCAGGAGGTATCAGTATAAGTCCTCTTGAGCATATTGTACAAACATGCCAGGAAGTATCAGTATGAAGTCGAGTTTTGTGCATATTGTACAAACATGCCTGGAGGTATCAGTATAAGTATTCGTGTACATATTGTACACACATGCTAGGAAGTATTAGTATAACCCCTCTTAGCCATATGGTACAAACATGCTAGGATTGATCAATATAAAGTCCGGTATGAAGTCCAGTCGCGCATATTGTACAAACATGCCAGAAGGTACCATTATGAAGTCAAGTTGACGATATTGTAAAAACATGTCAGGAAGTATCAGTATGAAGTCCAGTTGTGCATATTGTACAAACATGCCTGGAAGTATCAGTTTGAAGTCCAGTTGTGCATATTGTACAAACATGCCTGGAATTGTCCGTACGATGTCCAGCTGTGCTTATTGTACATACATGCCAGGAAGTATCAGTATGAAGTCCAGTTGCGCATATTGTACAAACATGCCAGGAAGTATCAGTATGAAGACCAGTTGTTCATATTATACAAACATGCCAGGAAGTATCAGTATAAGTCCAGTTGTGCAAATTGTACAAACATGCCAGGAAGTATAAGTATGAAGTCCAGTTGTGCATATTGTACAAACATGCCAGGAAGTATCAGTATAAGTCCAGTTGTGCAAATTGTACAAACATGCCAGGAAGTATCAGTATGAAGACCGGTTGAGCATATTGTACAAACATGCAAGTAAGTATCATTATGAAGTCCAGTTGTGCATATTGTAAAAACATGCCAGAAGGTACCAGTATGAAGTCAAGTTGTGGATATTGTACAAACATGCCAGAAAGTATCAGTATGAAGTCTAGTTGTGCATATTGTACAAACATGCCATGAGGAATCAGTATAATTCCTCTTGTGCATATTTTACAAACTTGCAAGGAAGTATCAGGATGAAGTCGAGTTGTACATATTGTACAAACATGCCAGGAGGTATCAGTATAAGTCCTCTTGAGCATATTTTACAAACATGCCAGGAAGTATCAGTATGAAGTCGAGTTTTGTGCATATTGTACAAACATACCTGGAGGTATGAGTATTAGTATTCGTGTACATATTGTACACACATGCTAGGAAGTATTAGTATAACCCCTCTTAGCCATATGGTACAAACATGCTAGGATTGATCAATATAAAGTCCGGTATGAAGTCAAATTGTGCATATTGTATAAACATGCCAGAAGGAACCAGTATGAAGTCAAGTTGACGATATTGTAAAAACATGTCAGGAAGTATCAGTATGAAGTCCAGTTGTGCATATTGTACAAACATGCCTGGAAGTATCAGTTTGAAGTCCAGTTGTGCATATTGTACAAACATGCCAGGAAGTATCAGTTTGAAGTCCAGTTGTGCAAATTGTACAAACATTGCAGGAGTAGTCAGTATGAAGACCAGTTGTTCATATTATACAAACATTGTAGGAAGTATCAGTATGCAGTCCAGTTGCGCATATTGTACAGATATGCCAGGAAGTATCAGTATGCAGTGCAGTAGTGCATATTGTACAAACATGCCAGGAAGTATCAGTATGAAGTCCAGTTGCGCATATTATACAAACATGCCACGAAGTATAAGTATGAAATCCAGTTGTTAATATTGTACAAACATGCCAGGAGGTACCAGTATGAAGCCTATTTGCGCATATTGTACAAACATCCCAGAAAGTATCAGTATGAAATCCAGTTGTACATATTGTACAAACATGCCAGGAAGTATCAGAATGAGGTACAGTTGTACATATTGTACAAACATGCCATGAGGTACCAGTATGAAGTCCAGTTGTGCATATTGTACAAACATGCCAGGAAATATCAGTATGAAGTCCAGCTGTGCATATTGTACAGACATGCAAGGAGATACCAGTATGAAGTCCAGTTGTACATATTGGACAAACATACCAGGGAGTATAAGTATGAAGTCCAGTTTTTAATATAGTACAAACATGCCAGGAAATATCAGTATGAAGTTCTTTTGTACATATTGTACAAACATGCCAGAGAGTATCAGTATGAGGTCCAGTTGTACATATGTTACAAACATGCCAGGAAGTATCAGTATAAAGTCCATTGTGCATCTTATACAAATATGCTAGGGAGTATAAGTATGAAGTCCAGTTGTTCATATTTTACAGACATGCTAGGAGGTATCAGTATGAAATCCAGTTGTACATATTGTACAGACATGCCAGGACTTATCAGTATGAAGTCCAGTTGTGCATATTGTACAAATATGCCAGAAAGTGTCAGTATGAGGTCCAGTTGTACATATTGTACAGACATGCCAGGAGGTTCCAGTATGAAGTCCAGTTGTTAATATTGTACAGACATGCCAGAAGGTACCAGTATGAAGCGCATTTTCGCATATTGTACAAACATGCCAGAAAGTATCAGTATGAAATCCAGTTGTATATTATGTACAAACATGCCAGGAAGTATCAGAATGAGGTACAGTTGTACATATTGTACAAACATGCCAGGAGGTACCAGTATGAAGTCCAGTTGTGCATATTGTACAAACATGCCAGGAAGTATCAGTATGAATTCCAGTTGTGCATATTGTACAGACATACCAGGAGATACCAGTATGAAGTCCAGTTGTACATACTGGACAAACATACCAGGGAGTATAAGTATGAAGTCCAGTTGTTCATATTGAACAAACATGCCAGGAAGTATCAGTATGAAGTTCTTTTGTGCATATTGTACAAACATGCCAGGGAGTATCAGTATGAGGCCCCGTTGTACAAATGTTACAAACATGCCAGGAAGTATCAGTATAAG
Source organism: Panopea generosa (assembly GCA_029582155.1). Lineage (NCBI taxonomy): Eukaryota > Metazoa > Mollusca > Bivalvia > Adapedonta > Hiatellidae > Panopea > Panopea generosa. Next base: position 79,311,523 of record CM055894.1, on the reverse strand, counting down.
TCCAGTTGTGCAAATTGTACAAACATGCCAGGAAGTATAAGTATGAAGTCCAGTTGTGCATATTGTACAAACATGCCAGGAAGTATCAGTATAAGTCCAGTTGTGCAAATTGTACAAACATGCCAGGAAGTATCAGTATGAAGACCGGTTGAGCATATTGTACAAACATGCAAGTAAGTATCATTATGAAGTCCAGTTGTGCATATTGTAAAAACATGCCAGAAGGTACCAGTATGAAGTCAAGTTGTGGATATTGTACAAACATGCCAGAAAGTATCAGTATGAAGTCTAGTTGTGCATATTGTACAAACATGCCATGAGGAATCAGTATAATTCCTCTTGTGCATATTTTACAAACTTGCAAGGAAGTATCAGGATGAAGTCGAGTTGTACATATTGTACAAACATGCCAGGAGGTATCAGTATAAGTCCTCTTGAGCATATTTTACAAACATGCCAGGAAGTATCAGTATGAAGTCGAGTTTTGTGCATATTGTACAAACATACCTGGAGGTATGAGTATTAGTATTCGTGTACATATTGTACACACATGCTAGGAAGTATTAGTATAACCCCTCTTAGCCATATGGTACAAACATGCTAGGATTGATCAATATAAAGTCCGGTATGAAGTCAAATTGTGCATATTGTATAAACATGCCAGAAGGAACCAGTATGAAGTCAAGTTGACGATATTGTAAAAACATGTCAGGAAGTATCAGTATGAAGTCCAGTTGTGCATATTGTACAAACATGCCTGGAAGTATCAGTTTGAAGTCCAGTTGTGCATATTGTACAAACATGCCAGGAAGTATCAGTTTGAAGTCCAGTTGTGCAAATTGTACAAACATTGCAGGAGTAGTCAGTATGAAGACCAGTTGTTCATATTATACAAACATTGTAGGAAGTATCAGTATGCAGTCCAGTTGCGCATATTGTACAGATATGCCAGGAAGTATCAGTATGCAGTGCAGTAGTGCATATTGTACAAACATGCCAGGAAGTATCAGTATGAAGTCCAGTTGCGCATATTATACAAACATGCCACGAAGTATAAGTATGAAATCCAGTTGTTAATATTGTACAAACATGCCAGGAGGTACCAGTATGAAGCCTATTTGCGCATATTGTACAAACATCCCAGAAAGTATCAGTATGAAATCCAGTTGTACATATTGTACAAACATGCCAGGAAGTATCAGAATGAGGTACAGTTGTACATATTGTACAAACATGCCATGAGGTACCAGTATGAAGTCCAGTTGTGCATATTGTACAAACATGCCAGGAAATATCAGTATGAAGTCCAGCTGTGCATATTGTACAGACATGCAAGGAGATACCAGTATGAAGTCCAGTTGTACATATTGGACAAACATACCAGGGAGTATAAGTATGAAGTCCAGTTTTTAATATAGTACAAACATGCCAGGAAATATCAGTATGAAGTTCTTTTGTACATATTGTACAAACATGCCAGAGAGTATCAGTATGAGGTCCAGTTGTACATATGTTACAAACATGCCAGGAAGTATCAGTATAAAGTCCATTGTGCATCTTATACAAATATGCTAGGGAGTATAAGTATGAAGTCCAGTTGTTCATATTTTACAGACATGCTAGGAGGTATCAGTATGAAATCCAGTTGTACATATTGTACAGACATGCCAGGACTTATCAGTATGAAGTCCAGTTGTGCATATTGTACAAATATGCCAGAAAGTGTCAGTATGAGGTCCAGTTGTACATATTGTACAGACATGCCAGGAGGTTCCAGTATGAAGTCCAGTTGTTAATATTGTACAGACATGCCAGAAGGTACCAGTATGAAGCGCATTTTCGCATATTGTACAAACATGCCAGAAAGTATCAGTATGAAATCCAGTTGTATATTATGTACAAACATGCCAGGAAGTATCAGAATGAGGTACAGTTGTACATATTGTACAAACATGCCAGGAGGTACCAGTATGAAGTCCAGTTGTGCATATTGTACAAACATGCCAGGAAGTATCAGTATGAATTCCAGTTGTGCATATTGTACAGACATACCAGGAGATACCAGTATGAAGTCCAGTTGTACATACTGGACAAACATACCAGGGAGTATAAGTATGAAGTCCAGTTGTTCATATTGAACAAACATGCCAGGAAGTATCAGTATGAAGTTCTTTTGTGCATATTGTACAAACATGCCAGGGAGTATCAGTATGAGGCCCCGTTGTACAAATGTTACAAACATGCCAGTAAGTATCAGTATGATGTCCATTGTGCATCTTATACAAACATGCCAGGGAGTATAAGTATGAAGTCCAGTTGTTCATATTGTAAAATCATGCGAGGAAGTCTCAGTATGAAGTCCAGTTGTGCATATTGTACTGACATACCAGGAATTATCAGTATGAAGTCCAGTTGTGCATATTGTACAAGCATGCCAGGAAGTATCAGTATGAGGTCAAGTTTTACATATTGTACAGACATGCCAGGAGGTTCCAGTGTCAAGTCCAGTTGTACATATTGTACAAACATGCCAGGAAGCATCAGTATGAAATCCAGTTGTGCATATAGTACAAACATGCAAGGAAGTGTCAGTATGAGATCCAGTTGTCAATATTGTACAGACATGCCAGGAAGTACCAGTATGAAGTCCAGTTGTGCATATTGTACAAATATGCCAGGAAGTATCAGTATGAAGTCCAGTTGTATATATTGTACAAACATGCCAAGAAGTATGAGTATGAAGTCCTGTTGTGCATATTGTTCAAACATGCCTGGAAGTATCAGTATGATGTCCTGTTGTGCATATTGTTCAAACATGCCTGGAAGTATCAGTATGAAGTCCAGTTGTGCATATTGTACAAACATGCCAGGAAGTGTCAGTATGAGGTCCAGTTGTACATATTGTAGAGACATGCCAGGAGGTACCAGTGTGAGGTCCAGTTGTACATATTGTACAAACATGCCAGGAAGTATCAGTATGAAGTCAAGTTGTGCATATTGTACAAACATGCCAGGAAGTATCAGTATGAAGTCCAGTTGTGCATATTGTACAAACATGCCAGGAAGTATGAGTATGAAGTCCTGTTGCACATATTGTTCAAAAATGACTGGAAGTATCAGTATGAAGTCCTGTTGTGCATATTTTTCAAACATGCCTGTAAATATCAGTATGAAGGCCAGTTGTGCATATTGTTCAAACATGCAAGGAAGTATGAGTATGAAGTCTTGTTGTGCATATTGTACAAACATGCAAAGAAGAATGAGTATGAAATCCTGTTGTACATATTGTACAAACATGCCAGGAAGTATCAGTATGAAGTCCAGTTGTGCATATTGTTCAAACATGCCTGAAAGTATCAGCATGAAGTCCGCTTGTGCTACTGTACAAACATGCCAGGAAGTATCAGTATGAAGTCCTGCTGTGCATATTGTACAAACATGCCAGGAAGTATGAGTATGCAGTCTTGTTGTGCATATTGTTCAAACATGCCTGAAAGTATCAGTATGAAGTCCAGTTGTGCATCTTGTACAAACATGAAAGGAAGTATGAGTATGAAGTCCTGTTGTGCATATTGTTCAAACATGCATGAAAGTATGAGTATGAAGTCCTGTTGTGCATATTGTTCAAACATGCCAGGAAGTATCAGTATGAAGTCCTGCTGTGCATATTGTACAAACATGCAAAGAAGTATGAGTATGAAGTCCTGTTGTACATAGTGTTCAAACATGCCTGAAAGTATCAGTATGAAGTCCTGCTGTGCATATTGTACAAACATGCAAAGAAGTATGAGTATGAAGTCCTGTTGTACATATTGTTCAAACATGCCTGAAAGTATCAGTATGAAGTCGAGTTGTGCATATTGTACAAACATGCAAAGATGTATGAGTATGAAGTCCAGTTTTATATATTGTACAAACATGTAAAGAAGTATGAGTATGAAATCCTGTTGTACATATTGTACAAACATGCCTGAAAGTATCAGTATGAAGTCATGTTGTCCATATTGTACAAACATGCAAGGATGTACGAGTATGATGTCCTGTTATATATATTGTACAAACATGCCATGAAGTATCAGTATGAAATCCAGTTGTACATATTGTACAGACCTGCAAGGAAGTATCAGTATCAAGTCCAGTTGAGCATATTGTACAAACATTCCAGGAAATATGAGTATGAAGTCCAGTCGTGCATATTATACAAACATACCAGGAAGTATCAGTATGAAGTCCAGTTGTGAATATTGTACAAACATGCAAGGAAGTATCAGTATGAAGTCCAGTTGGTTATATCGTACAACCATTGCAGGAAGTATCAGTAAAATGTCCAGCTGCACATATTGTACAGACATGCCAGGAAGTATCAGTATGAAGTCCAGTTTCGCATATTGTACAAACATGCCAGGAAGTATCAGTATGAAGTCCAGTTGTTCATATTGTACAACCATTGCAGGAAGTATCTGTATGCAGTCCAGTTGTATATATTGTACAGACATGCCAGGAAGTATAAGTATGCAGTCCAGTTGTGTATATTGTACAAATATGCCAGGAAGTATCAGTATGCAGTCCAGTTGTGCATATTGTACAGTTATACCAGGAGGTATCAGTATTAAATCCAGTTGTTCATATTGTACAAACATGCCAGTAGGTACCAGTATGAAGCCCAGTTGCGCATATTTTGCAAACGTGCCAGGAAATATCAATATGGAGTCCAGTTCTAGATATTGTACAAACATGCCAGGAAGTATCAGTAAGAGGTCCAATTGTACATATTGTACAAACATGCCAGGAAGTACCAGTATGAAGTCCAGTTGGGCATATTACACAAACATGCCAGGAAGTATCAGTATGAAGTCCAGTTGGGCATATTGCACAAACATGCCAGGAAGTATCAGTATGAAGTCCATTGTGCACTTCGTACAAACATGCCAGAGAGTATAAGTATGAAGTCCAGTTGTTAGTATTGTACAAACATGCCAGGAACTATCAGTATGAAGTCCAGTCGAGCATATTGTACAGACATGCCATGAAGTATCAGTATGAAGACATGTTGTGGATATTGTTCAAACACGCCATGAAGTATAAGTATGAAGTCCAGTTGTGCATGTTGTACAAACATGCGAGGAAGTATCAGTATGAAGTCCAGTTGTGCATATTGTACAAACATACCAGGAAGTATCAGTATGAAGTCCAGTTGCGCATATTGTACAAACATGCCAGGAAGTATCAGTATCAGGTCCAGTTGTTCATGTCGTACAACCATGCCAGGAAGTATCAGTATGAAGTCCAGTTGTGCATATTGTACAACCATTGCAGGAAGTATCAGTATGAAGTCCAGTTGTTCATGTCGTACAACCATGCCAGGAAGTATCAGTATGAAGTCCAGTTGTTCATATCGTACAACCATTGCAGGAAGTATCAGAGTATGAAGCCCTGTTGCGCATATTGTACAAACATGCGAGGAAGTATAAGTATGAAATCCTGTTGTGCATATTGTACAACAAGCCAGGAAGTGTCAGTATGAAGTCCAGTTGTTCATATTGTTCAAACATGCCAGGAAGTATTAGTATGAAGTCCTGTTGTGCATATTGTACAAACATGCCAGGAAGTGTCAGTTTGAAGTCCAGTCGAGCATATTGTACAGACATGCCTTGAAGTATCAGTATGAAGTCCTGTTGTGGATATTGTTCAAACATGCCATGAAGTATGAGTATGAAGTCCAGTTGTGCATATTGTACAAACATGCCAGGAAGTGTCAGGTTGAAGTCCAGTTGTGCATATTGTACAAACATGCCAGGAAGTATCAGTATGAAGTCCAGTTGTGCATATTGTACAAACATGCCAGGAAGTATAAGTATGAAGTCCAGTTGTGTATATTGTACAAACATGCCAGGAAGTGTCAGTTTGAAGTCCAGTTGTGCATATTGTTCAAACATGCCTGAAAGTATCAGTATGAAGTCCTGCTGTGCATATTGTACAAACATGCAAGGATGTATGAGTATGAAGTCTTGTTTAACATATTGTACAAACATGCCATAAAGTATCTGTATGAAATCCAGTTGTACATATTGTACAGCCATGCCAGGAAGTATCAGTATCAAGTCCAGTTGTGCATATTGTTCAAACATTCCAGGAAGTATCAGTATGAAGTCAAGTAGCTCATATTGTACAAACATGCTATGAAGTATCAGTATGAAGTTTAGTTGTGCATAATGTACAACCATTGCAGAAAGTATCAGTATAAAGTCCATTTGTTCATGTCGTACAACCATTGCAGGAAGTATCAGTATGAAGTCCAGTTGCGCATATTGTACAAACATGCTAGGAAGTATAAGTATGATGTCCAGTTGCGCATATTGTACAAACATGCCAGGAAGTAAAAGTATGAAGTCCAGTTGCGAATATTGTACAAACATGCCAGGAAGTATCAGTATGAAGTCCAGTTGTGCATATTGTACAAACATGCCAGGAGGTACCAGTATGACGTCAGTTGTACATATGGTACAAACATGCCAGGAATTATCAGTATGATGTCTAGTGGTGCATATTGTACAAACATGCCAGGGAATATCAGTATGAAATCCAGTTGTACATATTGTACAGACATGCCAGGTAGTACCAGTATGAAGTCCAGTTGTTCATTTTGTACAGACATGCCAAGGAGTATCAGTATGAAATCCAGTTGCGCATATTGTAAAAACATGCCAGGAAGTACCAGTATGAAGTCCAGTTGTGAATAGTATACAGACATGCCAGGGAGTATCAGTATGAAATCCAGTTGCTCATACTGTACAAACATGCCAGGGAGTATCAGTTTGAAATCCAGTTGTGCATAATGTACAAACATGCCAGGGAGTATCAGTATGAAGTCCAGTTGCGCATATTGTACAGACATGCAAGGAAGTATCGGTATGAAGTCCAGTTGCGCATATTGTACAAACATGCCAGGAAGTATCAGTATGAAGTCCAGTTTTGCATATTGTACAAACATGCCAGGAAGTATAAGTATGAAGTCCAGTTTTGCGTATTGTACAAACATGCCAGGAAGTATAAGTATGAAGTCCAGTTTGGCATATTGTACAAACATTCCAGGAAGTATCAGTATGAAGTCCTGTTGCGCATATTGTACAAACATGCCAGGAAGTATCAGTATGAAGTGTAGTTGTGCATATTGTACAACCATTGCAGGAAGTATTAGTATGAAGTCCTGTTGCGCATATTGTACAAACATGCCAGGAAGTATCAGTATGAAGTGTAGTTGTGCATATTGTACAAACATTCCAGGAAGTATTAGTATGAAGTCCAGTTGTACATATTGTACATACATGCCAGGAAGTATCAGTATGAAGTCCAGTCGCGCATATTGTACAGACATGCCAGGAAGTATCAGTATGCAGTCCAGTTGTGCATATTGTACAAACATGCCAGGAAGTATCAGTATCAGATCCTGTTGTGTATATTGTACAAACATGCCAGGAAGTATCAGTATGACGTACAGTTGAGCATATTGTACAAACATGCCAGGAAGTATCAGTATGAAGTCCAGTTGCGCATGTTGTACAAACATGCTAGGAAGTATCAGTATGAAGTCCAGTTGTGCATATTGTACAAACATGCCAGGAAGTATCAGTATGAAGTCCAGTTGTTCATATTGTACAAACATGCCAGGAAGTATCAGAGTGAAGTGCAGTTGCGCATATTGTACAGACATGCCAGGAAGTTTCAGTATGAAGTCCAGTTTTGCATAGTGTACAAACATGCCAGGAAGTATCAGTATGAAGTCCAGTTGTTCATATTGTACAAACATGCCAGGAAGTATCAGAGTGAAGTGCAGTTGCGCATATTGTACAGACATGTCACGAAGTATCAGTATGAAGTATATTGTACAGACATGTCACTATGAACATCAAAAAGAAAATTTTGTTCCCCGGTATCGCCAATAAAGAAAGGATATAGACGTGACCAATTATTGCCATCATACACATCTTCAGATGTTTATTGGTATTCATTCTCGTATTAAATCTATGTTTTTATTAGATAAATTTCTATACAGGATAACTACAATGACACGTCGGAATAACTTTTTTTAAAGTTTATATAATTTAAACATATCCGTTGCGAAGGTGTTTGTTTCAACCTATCAGATCTTACTTCCAGATTCAAACTTTTTTCTGCACAAATTGTCAAGATGTTTCTCGTTTAGATAAGCGAGCGTCGCCGATGATCGAACTCAGTTCCTTAATGACCTTTGATGCTTGCGTTTCTAAAGGACACAGCTATTGATACTCTTTGTGGTTACCACTAGGTGGCGCTTATGCACTGACCTTTGTTCAAATACATGAACACTGCTGTTTGTGTATATTAAGGACTTATATCTATACAATTCCATGTTTATTTTGAACATTTTTGCATAGCAAACTATGTGTTCCGACATAACGTCATTCTTCTACAAACCACCATTTAAACATTCATTTGTTTCTGCTTTAGGTTGTTTTGTTAATTCAAGATAGATTTCTTTCTTGTATAAAACCCGCCATGGTCAACTTTATTTCTGGCACAAGACTCCGTATCATTTGTTGCTCTTGTCTGTAGTTCTCACTTACTAATTATCCCCCCACCCCCCTTAGTGATGGTAGCAAGATTATTACGCCCAAGAAATTAGAGCTGTATAAATCGGATGGGCGTTGTTTTTTTTTAAATGCTTAAAATGGTCATATTTCTTTATACATATGAGACCATTGGACCATTTCATGAGTTCTGCCAAGTTTGGAGGACATTGGGTACTGTTGGATGAAGATATAACAGTTTAAATATGCATAGTGATACTCTGCAACAAATGTAGGGTGTCACAATAACATCAAAATTGTGAAAAATCGACCTGGTCATCCCTGCCTATTTGGACTAAAAGAGGAAAATCTATTACAACAAGACCCTTTTCGAATTACTAGCAATGTGATCAATGTTCCAGGAGTACATGTCTCTATATGTAGAATAGTGCAAAATTGATAGGTGTGTGATACGTGTAGAACGAACCCAGCTCTCCCGATTTGGTCCGTTAAATTGCAATTTTGGGAAAGCCACATTTAAGCATGTTGATTGGTCTGTTGCTTCAACTTAAAGTTTAAATGACATCACAGTTTAGCAAGCGTTCAATTGTTATGAATTGTGAGACAGGCATAGAATTCCCTGCTTTTTCATTGGAGGCTAATATATCTAATTCGGGAGATATCAGGTTCTGGGATAGACTGTTTGTAGCTCTATCAATCAAAATCTTTTGAGTCTCATTTGTTCTCGTGTTGCGATATAGAAAAGGAGAATTTGCATTTCTTTTCCCATTGTAACATATATTGAGTTTTTGATTTATTCATTTTACATCGATCTTACAACTTAGGCAATTCACGTTCGGAGTCTACCTGTGTAGAACCAGTACTAAGCATATACGGATAAAGTGCCTTGCTCAAAAATAATACGCATGGTCTTGGCAAAGGATCAAGCCTGCGATTCCCGAGCTTGGGTCCGATGCTTTACCACTGACCTACGCGCTCCGCAAAGCATATAGAATGTAAATATAGAGTCACAAGACAAGTGTTTTTCAACGCACTGTCTGACTTATATATTATATAATATATATGATATTGATTCCTTTCTCTTTGGAGAACAACATATTGATTTTGAGGCGAATATTCGAGTTTTCGATGCATTATCCACTTCTATAAAGAACACGAAACCTTTCAAGTAGACCGACCATACGTTGCTAAGACTACATCATAATTGGCAGATTTCCCAAATCTCCCCTGATTCACATCAACATTTGTTTCGATTTTCCTTCAAATGCATGGTAAGTTTTATGTAACTAAAACAGTAATAACCATTTTTGTATATCTTTCTATTCCACAATCTTTTGCCAGGTCCGATTAGCTCAGCCGGTAGCGCATTTGACTATCAATGCAGGGGTCATAATCTGGAATCCCCGCCCGGAAACTATTTCCGTGATGATTGATATACGACATTGTGTATCATTATCATTCTTCTCTCACCGCTGATTCAAGTGAGAAAGTTATCAGTTACTTGAGGAGATGTGTGTACTTAAGTACTGCTTAACCTGTCAGGACCCCAGGAAACATTGGTCAGGTTATCTGACTGCCTATTAGCCCTCGATCGCATAAAAATGACGCTAAATATTCAATCAACCAATCAATCAATCAAATGCATGGTCACTTTAACAAAACTAAAACAATAATAACCACTTTTGTATATCTTTTTTATTTCCACAATCTTTAACTTATTTTCATTTAGATCTATTTATTGATTAATAAGTTCACTGTTCGCCTTTAAATTTGTTATTTATAGTACGACTAGTTAGTTTTCCATAAGCATTATGCATTCATTCATATACATTTTCTATCATTGTTCATCAACGCATTGTACACTTATCGAGAAAAAATTATCTTTGTTAAGCATTAAATAATGAGTGTAACAGGTTGTGTTTTTTACGTCCTGTTTATTCGAACAGAAAGACATCGGATTTCCTGTGTCATACTATAAAACGCAGTGTCTCTCTTCATCAATCCTTAACGGACTGCGGAATCATGTCGGCACAAATAAGGATATTCTGTATTGGAATTGTACTTGCTATTCTTGTCCTTATCATAAGTAAGTTTTTCTTAATGTTTGTTTATTAATTAATTAGTATTAAGCTGTAAAGGATACTTAGGTATATCAATAAATGGTAAAGGATATTAAAGGATGTTAATTGAATGTGAAGGATATTAATATGCTAATTTAAAATAAATAGCGGAGCCATTTCGTGAAAAAAAATGTGCCATTTTTGAGAAAAGCGCCAAACTTGGCACAAACATAGAACAAGGTTAACTGATTATTTTGACACCGAGACTCACTTTCAAAATGGCGGAAAATCCAAGATGACCGCCAAAATGGTCGCCAAATTTAACAAGATCCCTATTTGTCATTATATTTACAGTTATTGTAGTAAATGATATTTGATAGCTCTTTATGACTAATGTTATCAAAACATATCTGTATTTGTTGAATTTAATGCTTTTATTGCGAAAGAAGATTTTAAAATATAAAAATATGCAAAATGTAGACTTAAAATCTTAAAAAAAATATTTTGTAATTTGAATAGTCTATTATAATTTTGCCCAACTTTTTCATAGATATTTTACAAAAATATAGTTAAGCACTTTATAAACATACAAAAGTCAAGTTTCTAATGATATAGAGCAAAACATTGTATTTATATGCAAAATACGACTGTGGGTGGAGTAAATCAATATTATTTCAATGTATATAAATATTGATGTGATCTCATATTTACATATTTAGCGTACTTTACCCCATAAATTTAACGAAATGTGTTAAAGGTTCATAATTAAATTGAAAAAAAAATGTGAGATGTAATAGTATTTTAGTGAATGATATGAAAATATATATATTGGTTTAAAATGTAAAAAATACTTATAATACCGGCATGTTTTTATTGTTTTCATACTTTGCTTTGCTGTACCGATTCATATTATTTCTATGCAATACACGTATCAAAACTAAAAAAATAAATACAGGAGACACATGCATATATATATATATATATATATATATATGTGTGTGTGTGTGTGTGTGTGTGTGTGTGTGTGTGTGTTTGTGTGTGTGTGTGTGTGTGTGTGTGTGTGTGTGTGTGTGTGTGTGTGTGTGAGTTAAGGGGGTTGGTGTTAATTGTGTCTGTTGTCTCAAAACTATCAGTTACAAGTTGATGCTTATTTAGAATTTAAAAGCATCATTAGTTTCATGATAAACTTTATTAACAGAATGCAGAATAATCATAGTCGTTTTGTCACACGCCAGTATGTTGGAAGTATCAGCTACATATTCAATCATTGACAAATGCGCTCTTCTACCTCAATCTGTTCAGTCTGTTCGTCAGTCAGTAAACATCAGCGAGCGTCTGTAAACCTTTTCAATCTCAAGTAAACTACTTTTATTGCTTGGGACCAGCCTCTATCAAATTAAAAAAAACTGACATCGAAGATACTAGTATTGAGTATTGTTTGAGAACCTTCATATTGGGACGGCTTCTTTGAACAATATTGGCAACTGGCTTAGAGGTAATGACTGTATTAGTAATCTGGAAAGGGCAGATAATGTATCAGAGAGCCAGGTCATTCCCACATAAAAGAACACGTTTCGCCTATCAAGTGACTGCTTGTGCATTTCGCATTCGTATTTAAAATGATTTTGGATTAGGAAACCAAAATACAGATGATGGCCGCAGTAAACATTTTTCTTGTTGTTTGCATCACCGTAAAAGTTTTAACTGATCTGTTACCTTGAAGTTTCGCCAGGTTGCTGTAAGAAGGCAACTTCAGCTTAAAAAATGTTTCTTGTTAAACTTTTAATTTGGTTTCATGTTGACATTTATAACATGATTTTGGTGAGCGAGATAGCAAAACTGTTTGCAAATGACAAAATTGTAGTAAACAATAAACACATCGTTATTTTCTTGAGTACCAACAGACCAAACACATGAATACAATAACAATATGGGGAAAAGCAGTTAATGAATTTTAGATATCTCGGAAAATAAATAAAAAATAACTTAGATAAAAGGAGCAAATGTTCAACATCACAAACAGGTCAAAAAGTAATGCCTGAAGTAAATGACCTATGTGTGACTATGGGAGCGATGGATAATCTATTTGTAAAACACTCTGGAAATATGTTGGTATTTGACACAGGCAATGATATAGGTTTAGTTTATAACAATTTATATAGTTTGACTGCGAAGTAATATCAGAATTTATATGAATCAGTCTGGAGTCCCTTTTCTAGGTAGAACCAGAGTTGATTTTGAGAGAGCAGAGAGTCGAAGTTGGATTCGAACTCTGGCATGAGTGGTCAATCAAAGTACTACTACCCCGCTTGCTTAGTCGTGTCCGAAAGGCAGATCTTGCTTAGTTTTGAAGAAAAAACACCAGTTCCTCTCCATCAAATGAAATATGCGCATTGGATAAAATCTGACCTTCAAACAAAACCAAGTGTACAAGTAAAAAAACACATTAACTATGTTATTCTTGGTGACACAATCTTAGTAAAATCTAAAACCTGGAAGACATCCCAATATTTCGGTTAAGATGAGTTAAAACTAAGTATAAGAAGAGAACTCCGATGTAAGCAGATTGGTAGGGATGAGTATGTGCATGATAATCTTTAACAGGATCTACGATAGGAAATGGGATACATAGAAAGCCATAGGAAGCTCCAAACTTCCGGTACGCATTTCTTGGGGTAAATGCCAACTAGAAAGAACTTTCAATAATATGTAATATATGTGTTTCAAACAAGTACAGAATATATTCTGCCACTAAATGTATATGAAAGGTCATGATAGACAGCAGTTGATACATATGTCCTGGAATTAGCCATTGATTTAAGTTGACAAACTGATTTGAGTGTGAATTGAGTTGGATTTTAGAACAGGAAGATACTTTTAGTATGCATACCGTTTCATATCAACTTGATACAGAGAGGAAGAGGTCCCTGCCAGCAATTCATTCATTCACGGTTTGTGACCAAACTTCATCATTATTTAGTGGTAAAGGAAAACTATAGAGAAGGGGAACAGGAAACAATAAGGCATTTGCAACTATATTCACTACTTCCAGTAAAGAATCCATAAAGGTGTAATGTCATTTATAGAGTGATTTGTAGTTAGTTTAGTTTATACTTAATTATTTTACTTCGGTTGTGAAACAAGTTTTTATACAAATAACGTTCAAAGTCTTCCTGTGTAGAACCAGTACTAAGCATATGCGGAAAAAGTGTCTTGCTCATGGTTACCATACATGGTCGTGGTGGAGAATCTAGCCCACGACCCTGCGACCATGGGTTCAGTGCTCTACCACTGGACCATGCGCTCCACAAGTGAGTGAACATCATATCATGTCTTTTCCTATCACCATTCCAAACCCCAAATAACAGATTGGGAAAAAGTAAGGGAACCAATATGGTCGCCTCTCTACATGCTGACAACGGGTATTTCAAAAGATGTAAGTGTACAAAGTCTAAAGTTTTGTGTACTTCATAATAATATACCAGTAGCTGTTGGATATTTCTAAAATCTAATATTTAATTTGTTCTAGCATTGATTGATGCTGGTACCTAATGTCATATTGATTTACCCCACTCACTGTAAGTTGCATATTTTATATACAAACCTTTCCTATGCATTTTTTAACAAGTTTGTATCTTACATGTCCAAGCATGTCTTTTTGTAAAATTCGATGAAAGTATAAAGTATAAAAGTATAAAAAAATATTTAAATAATAGAAATGTTTGCTAACTTTGACGATCTTAGCCATTTGTTTGCACTTTTTCTCTCTTATTATAATTTGTCGCAATAAAACCATTAAAATAATTAAATATAAGTATAATTAGATAACATTAGCCGTAAAGAGTTAAAAAATTTCATAAAATACAGTACATATAAGGACAAACATGAAATTTGTAAAATTTGGCCGGGCATTTTGGTGGCCATCTTGGATTTTCCGCAATTTTGAAAGTGGGTCTCGGTGTTAAAATAATCAGTTGACCTTGTACTATGTTTGTGCCAAGTTTGGTGCTTTTCTCAAAAAAGGCAAAATGCTCTCAATATACAGCACCATATTGCCCCACTAAAAGGGTATTTAAGGATGTTAATTGAAGGCGAATGATATTAAAATGTTTATTAAAAGTAAAGGAGAATAAAGGGTGTTTAATGACAGTAAAGGATAATAAAAACTACTAATTAGCAGTAAATATAATATTATTAAAGTACATAACTAAACGGTAACAATTATTTAATGGGAATATATCAGGATTTTTCAAAATTTTAAAATTGACCAAAAAAAAAAATATTTTTTAATATATCATGCCTATGTATACTTATTGACCCCGTATTGCCAAAATGATATCTATTAAAACATGCCAAAATATTATGTTGAAAGGGGTTTTCTAACTTGGGCCACGCGCCTAAGTAAGACTAAAATAGATTTCCCGCTTAAAATTGCAATTTGTTTTGTAACGTATTAAATAGGTCACGGGATTTCATTTTACTTTCAGTTGACCCGTCATACAGGTTTACACGTTGTAAAATTTGTTTCATCTTAGAACGAATCCGGATGGCGATATAAAGGTCGTAAAAAAGTATTTAAGTGCGTTCTATTTTTAGAATGGGGATTTCGGTTCAAGTTTACCATTTCATCTGAAACATCGATTTTGTCACATTTTGGTGAATTTGATATACAAAAACACTCGGATTATATTCATTTATGATAACGAGATGCTATTTATCCATTATAAAAATAGTATTCTAAAAAAATGTTTATAGCATTGTTTTCGTGATATGTTCCCGCTGCTTTTCCGTCGGCATATCGTAGAACGGGAGA
This sequence comes from Panopea generosa, assembly GCA_029582155.1. Taxonomy (NCBI): domain Eukaryota; kingdom Metazoa; phylum Mollusca; class Bivalvia; order Adapedonta; family Hiatellidae; genus Panopea; species Panopea generosa. The sequence goes on along the minus strand of CM055894.1, from coordinate 79,296,083 downwards.
GCATAAAAAGTAGCTCCGTTTAGCAATTCTTATTTATGCTACACCATGCACGTGTATGTGGTGTAAAAGAATATATATATATATATATAGATACACATTGCAACGATTGCACTTAATCGCCTATCTGTAGCATCAGAACTTTTTAATGATTCAAATCAACTAAAATATGGCACTCATGTATAAACTAAACAATAATTAAAGCTCTTTTTTTGGGTAGCTCCCATGTAAGTTTAGTAAAGATTCAATGAGAAGTGTCGGGTGAAATAAATAAATATCCAATAGTGCAAGGGTCAAAACTCAGATATTTATCACCCGATAGAATCTGTTAAAAAAACTGTCTAATAAATTATATTCGTGGTATATCGACTTTTTCTGTTTTAAATCTAAAGAACTACAGGTGCTGGAGAGAATTTTATATCAAAATAATGATGTAGATACATGTACTATTGTCACCAATGTCATATATAAATCAAGATTGCACTACGATGATAAGCAGTTTATAACGGTCGTATGTATGGTGGTGACAATTATTGAGTTGTAGGTGTTCATCTCCTTGTTAAGGCCAATGTGTGACAATTATTGAGTTGTATGTGTTCCTCTCATTTATAACGCCAATGTGTGACAATCATTGAGTTGTAATTGTTCATCTCCTTGATAAGGTCAATGTGTGGCAATTATTGAGTTGTAGATGTTCTTCTCCCTGGTAAGGCCTATGTGTGACAACTATTGAGTTGTAGGTGTTCCTCTCTTTGATAAGGCGAATGTGTTGCAAATATTGAGTTGTAGGTGTTCCTCTCCTTGGTAAGGCTAATGAGTGACAATAATTGAGTTGTAGCTGTTCCTTTCCTTGATAAGGTCAATGTGTGGCAATTATTGAGTTGTAGGTGTTCTTCTCCCTGGTTAGGCCTATGTGTGACAACTATTGAGTTGTATGTGTTCCTCTCATTGATAAGGCGAATGTGTTGCAACTATTGATTTGTAGGTGTTCCTCTCCTTGGTAAGGCCTATGTGTGACAATTATTAAGTTGTAGGTGTTCCTTTCCTTGATAAGGTCAATGTGTGGCAATTATTGAGTTGTAGGTGCACCCTCCTTGGTAAGGCTAATGAGTGACAATAATTGAGTTGTAGCTGTTCCTTTCCTTGATAAGGTCAATGTGTGGCAATTATTGAAATGTAGGTGTTCTTCTCCCTGGTAAGGCCTCTGTGTGACAACTATTGAGTTGTATGTGTTCCTCTCATTGATAAGGTGAATGTGTTGCAACTATTGATTTGTAGGTGTTCCTCTCCTTGGTAAGGCCTATGTGTGACAATTATTGAGTTGTAGGTGTTCCTTTCCTTGATAAGATCAATGTGTGGCAATTATTGAGTTGTAGATGTTCCTCTCCTTGGTTAGGCCTATGTGTGAAAACTATTGAGCTGTAGGTGTTCCTCTCCTTGATAAGGTCAATGTGTGGCAATTATTGAGTTGTAGGTGTTTCTGTCCTTGATAAAGTCAATGTGTGACAACTATTGAGCTGTAGGTGCACCTCTCCTTGATAAGGCCAATGTGTGACAATAATTGAGTTGTAGGTGTTCCTCTCCTTGCTAAGGCCTATGTGTGACAATTATTGAGTTATAGGTGCTCCTCTCCTTGGTAACGCCAACGTGTGACAATTATTGAGTTGTAGGTGTAGCTTTCCTTGATAAGGTCAATGTGTGGCAATTATTGAGTTGTAGATGTTCCTTTCCTTGGTAAGGCCAACGTGTGCCAATTATTAAGTTGTAGGTGTTCCTCTCCTTGTTAAGGTCAATGTGTGGTAATTATTGAGTTGTAGGTGTTCCTTTCCTTGATAAGGTCAATGTGTGACAATTATTGAGTTGTAGATGTTCCTCTCCTTGGTAAGGCCAATGTGTGGCAATAATTGAGTTGTAGATGTTCCTCTCCTTGATAAGGTCAATGTGTGGCAATTATTGAGTTGTAGGTGTTCTTCTCCCTGGTTAGGCCTATGTGTGACAACTATTGAGTTGTATGTGTTCCTCTCATTGATAAGGCGAATGTGTTGCAACTATTGATTTGTAGGTGTTCCTCTCCTTGGTAAGGCCTATGTGTGACAATTATTAAGTTGTAGGTGTTCCTTTCCTTGATAAGGTCAATGTGTGGCAATTATTGAGTTGTAGGTGCACCCTCCTTGGTAAGGCTAATGAGTGACAATAATTGAGTTGTAGCTGTTCCTTTCCTTGATAAGGTCAATGTGTGGCAATTATTGAAATGTAGGTGTTCTTCTCCCTGGTAAGGCCTCTGTGTGACAACTATTGAGTTGTATGTGTTCCTCTCATTGATAAGGTGAATGTGTTGCAACTATTGATTTGTAGGTGTTCCTCTCCTTGGTAAGGCCTATGTGTGACAATTATTGAGTTGTAGGTGTTCCTTTCCTTGATAAGATCAATGTGTGGCAATTATTGAGTTGTAGATGTTCCTCTCCTTGGTTAGGCCTATGTGTGAAAACTATTGAGCTGTAGGTGTTCCTCTCCTTGATAAGGTCAATGTGTGGCAATTATTGAGTTGTAGGTGTTCCTGTCCTTGATAAAGTCAATGTGTGACAACTATTGAGCTGTAGGTGCACCTCTCCTTGATAAGGCCAATGTGTGACAATAATTGAGTTGTAGGTGTTCCTCTCCTTGCTAAGGCCTATGTGTGACAATTATTGAGTTATAGGTGCTCCTCTCCTTGGTAACGCCAACGTGTGACAATTATTGAGTTGTAGGTGTAGCTTTCCTTGATAAGGTCAATGTGTGGCAATTATTGAGTTGTAGATGTTCCTTTCCTTGGTAAGGCCAACGTGTGCCAATTATTAAGTTGTAGGTATTCCTCTCCTTGTTAAGGTCAATGTGTGGTAATTATTGAGTTGTAGGTGTTCCTTTCCTTGATAAGGTCAATGTGTGACAATTATTGAGTTGTAGATGTTCCTCTCCTTGGTAAGGCCAATGTGTGGCAATAATTGAGTTGTAGATGTTCCTCTCCTTGATAAGGTCAATGTGTGGCAATTATTGAGTTGTAGGTGTTCTTCTCCCTGGTAAGGCCAATGTTTGACAACTATTGAGCTGTAGGTGTTCCTCTCCTTGATAAGGTCAATGTGTGACAATAATTGAGTTGTAGCTGCTCCTCTCCTTGCTTAGGCCAATGTGTTGCATTTATTGAGTTGTAAGTGTTCCTCTCCTTGGTAATGCCTATGTATGTGCTGTTTTGTATAGGGTCTCGAACATGTCGAATATGCCCCGTTTTCCTTTTTCTGGTCTACTCCTTATCGTTATGTATCGAAAGCCAACTGCGTCAAATTCTTATTGTTAAATGCTTTATGCTTAACTATACATGTTCAAATGAATATGTTAAATGTATAATTTTTCATTCCTCTTTCTTTATTCTAAATGAGTTCAAAATCCTTAATGCCAATTGCCTGATTCTTAATGCTTGATTGTCATTTTTACACAATTTGTATAGTGTCATGATTAATAATCTTAAATACAATTTTAACGCAAATATTAGAATGTTTAATGTAATGTATACACCTGTAAAGCATGTATTAGAGGAGAAACGAGTAACTTCAAGTGATTAGTGTTTCATCTTTGTTCAAAACGTTTGTAAATATACCTTGATAGGTGTCTATTTATTGAAATATTTTCGCTATTTATCAACCCCGCAAATCTTTTTTAAATATATGAAGATATTAATATACTTGTATCACATTCTACACACTAACTAGATAATGTAGCACGTTGAACTCTCTATTCGACACAACATATTTTTTTACAAAACTGATTTATTACAATATTCAGCGTTTTGCATCCAAGATGGACATCTTGAAGTCCGAAATAAATTTTTGATACATCACTTTTCTCCGAAACGTAGTTAAATTATAACTTGAATACAGATTATCTAACATTTTCGGCATTTCATAGCCTTAAATGACGCAACTTCAGATCGTATTATTTTGTGTTATTCTAGTGGTGTTATAGTTTATATTCTTTGCATAATTCTTGCGAATTCTCACTCTATAACAATAACATATAAACCTTCTTTTTATATAAACAATGATTCTGGCACAAAAGCGCTATCCTGATACGCCGATATTCAGATTAATTAAAACCTGTGTCGAAAACATTTATTCGACTTGTTTGGTTATTCAAACAACATCTTTCCTTAATACTAACTAGGATGATGTCGACATGTATGTCATCCATATCTCTTCAACACTTCATGGCATTAGTTATATACCATCGTGCATACATGTGTTACCCGAGATAGTAAGCAATCTGGTTATTTATTGACAAACTGCGACATCTTGTATTAGTTTCTTTTTTAACTCAGATTAATCTAAGGTGTCATATTAAGTATCAAAATTGATTACTGAAGCTCTTGATAAAAAAAGATTGCCCTTGAATATATTATTGCTCCGTAAAACAGTGTAATGTATTGTTGAACGTGAAACGTATGTTATCTACTAGAATGTTTATTACAATACGTGTTGTATTTCCAATATTTCTTTGTAAAACTTAAATGGCCAAAGGTAAAATATTTAACTATGACTTTTCCATATACTTGTTAAAATATATTTGAATAAAACGTTAATTTACTAATCTATCCCAGAACCTGATGTCTTCCGAATTAGGTCTATTAACCACCAATGGAAAAAGCAGGGAATTCTATGCCTGTCCCACAATTCATAGTCATTGAACGCTTACTAAATTAAGACGGCATTCAAACATTCCATAAAGCAACTAACCAATCAGCGTGCTTGTAACAATTGCTTTTTAACGGACCTAATCGGGGGAGCTGTAGTCTGTAGAACGAACCCAGCTCTCCCGATTGAATCCGTTCAACAGCAATTGTTACGAGCACGCTGATTTGTCAGTTGCCTCAGGGAAAGCTTGCATGACGATATAATTTAGTAAGCATTCAATTGCTATGAATTGTGGGACAGGCATAGAAATCCCTGCTTTTTCAATTGGTGGTTAATAGACCCGATGATTCAACATCACACATAACTAACACAGAAAGCAGGACTTTCTATATATAATTATTTCTTACATTATTTCAACTGTTATTTAAACTTTAATAAAATCTATTAACACATATGCACGCTTCTAAATATAGTTCAAATACGTTCCCCATTTTAGTATAACAGTTCCTATTCAAAATCCAGTTGCATCTTAACCCGCATTTTTACTTAAAGCCAAACCATACTAAAACACGTCTTAATCTTTCCGCAGTCTTCTCTCTCATGTTCATGTGATTTAAAATGAACATGCTTAACATTGTATTTATGCATATAATTTAGTAACACATGTCATAACACAAGTACTTACTTACACATACCATATGCATATACATGTACACATTCATACTATTTAACATATATATCAAATACAGTTTAAGCCAGAGACACGGTAAATACAATAGTGTAATGTATTTTCAATGATATTTCTCTTTTCAAAAGATTTAAAACTGTACATGCTTAAATTTTTAACTACATTTTCATCTTTACAACTGAAAATTTGTACTAGTTTATACATACTTGGTCTATACCAAAAGTATTTATTTATAAATGTTCTACATTATTCTACATATAATGAACACTCCATAAAGAAATGATATTCGTCTTCAATTGTTGACAAGAGTTGCATTTTCTATTTTCAAAAGGGATGCTTCTCGGTCTGTGCCATCTACCAGATTCTATTTTAAGGTGGTGCGATGAAACGATTAATCTAGTAATTAATACCCTAAATTTATTTGGGTATATTTATACACTTCAGAAAGAACTGATAGTTAAAAATAATAATTTCTCTAAAAAATCTTGCCCTTGTGGAATTTTCCAAGCGTTCATGCCAAGACTGTAGACTAGTATATTTAATTATTTGACTAAATATACTTAAGAAAATGTTTATATTACCAAAACCTTGTGCAAGCCAGACATTATAAAATCCCAAAGATGACAAGAGGTCACGTACTAATGTTACCCAGGAAACTTTATTTGGGTAAGTTTCAGCATCATGTTTCAACATGTTATATATAATTTTACAATATTTCTTTTCACAGCTATGCAAAATTTTCAACCAATATTTAACAATTAAACATCTTGTATTAATAAGACTCATTCTTCCTAATATACCATAAACAAAATCATTTTGTGTTGTACGTTTTATCTTTAAAATACATTTACAATACATTGTATGTACTCGTTCAATATTATTTGAACTATGAAATCCCCAGACTTCGCATGAATATAAGTTTATCAAAAAGTTCTAATTTATGACTAATAGAAATATCGGAAAAATTTATGAGATGTTTATTCAGTTTAAAAATTGCTTTTTTACTTTTTTCAGCTAGAGTCATTTGAGCTTCACTGAAAGATCCTCAATATATAAACCAGTGAAAGAGAGATTAGATATTGAGGTATTCTTAAATTACGGCCGATGTGTCCTCAAGAGTCATTTTATAGGAAACACAGGTCTTTTGGATTCCAGCTGAACTTCAAATAAAATAATCAGTCGTATAACTTCACTTCAAATATATGTGGTCGTTTCTTAGATATACATATTTAATACATCAATACTGTGACAATTACATTGGATGTATGCAATGACCTGTACACACATTTCTGAACGTGACGTAATACCCCGTCCAGTGGTCATTTCGTATTGTCATTGACATTGTTAATTTCAAAGACGACTTTGAAAATACTATATATCATATTATAAGAAGTTGACCAATACATACCTTTTAAGACATTAAAAGTGTAAAATATGAAGAAAAAAACACAACAAAACGAAACAATAGTTTTCCGAAACAACAATTTGCCTGGCCGCATCGCTCAATTTTAATTTATAATACGTCTACGGATACAACATACGGCACGCAGAATGATATAATAACTTTAGACTAATAGAATTTTCAGATGGTACGTTAATAATGAATATATCAGGACAGTTGGCTGAATATTGACTTTCTCTCTCAATTCGGTGATCGCAATATTCGGTGTACGATTAAACACAGTGAAACAACTCGGATAACATATCCGGTATGTAAGAAAGAAATATTTAACACCGGTAAAAATAAAGATAACCTTGTCCTGTAGACTATACTTATGTTTCCTTGTGGTTATACGTTCATGGTTGTAAAATTTAATTTGATGCATAGCATTGTTTACAACGTAAACGTTTGTTCCTGAAGTTATATTTACACTTGGTATAATAATATGCAGATTATATTTACACTTGGTATAATAATATGTAGATTATCAACTGATCAGTTTAAAACATTTAAAAAGATGTATTTTTTTCACAATTTTAAATTTGCAAACATTGTCATGTTTTTTTTATTAAAATTGAGATCGCGGTTCAGTGGTAGCGCATGATATCTCTTTTTTATCATTTTGATAAACAAATGCTTTAATATCCATTATAAACGTAATTTTATTTTAAAACATTAAAATACTAATCTTCATCTATAGAAGATATCACAATTTATTTCAAACTAATCTTTAATGAGACTCTCCATTATTTACAATACATATATTAAATGTAAAAACAAAAAAGATGTAATAAATAAAATGCAAAACATTTCAGACACTTCTACCGATATATGTTTTCTGACACACTTCAGTGACCGTGTACATTACGGGATTTACAAACAACGTGTGTTCAGTTATTAAAAAACAACAACATTTCCTGCAATGGACATTGGACTGGATTACAAATATTGTTCTACTTCTTCGGCTGTTACCGTGCACTTATGGATTCGTCAGCGTAGAAATCAAGTATACCCACTATCATAAAACAGAACGTATATCATGTGTTTGTTTACACTAACACAAATATAGATTTTTGTTTACAATGTGCCTCACGGAAGCATTTAAATGTAATTCAAATGTTTGCCTGCACTAGCTTGTTTTATGATTTGTATTATTGATCGGGATAGTCACAGTTGTTCTTTTGTCAGAGTATCTACTAAATAAATATATCAATATATGCTAAGTAGTTTTTAACAAGATGTATTCTGTATGGCGCCGCTGACAGTTTGTAAGTTTGACGCAGACACGGTATCATGATTTTATGTATGTATGGGATAATCCAACAAACACAAATGATAAATATTTTCTTTCGATTTTTTTGTGAGAGAATGATTGATAGTTTTATTCAAACTTTGACAGTAGAGGTGGAATCGAAAAGAGTATTGTACCTGTTGTAAAGTAATATAAAACTAACACATTGTTATGAAAGATGTTTATATTTGTTACGTACTAAACAGCTACGCAGTGTTTTAACTAAATTAAGACTATCTTCACATTCATTAAGATTGTTGTTGTATGGTGTTTAGCGTCGCTTTCAACATTTTTTCAGTCATATCGCGACGGTGTCTTCTTGAGACAGTATTCTAAGTGCTATCACACTGGAGTATTATGCCGCAGACACATGGTATGATACCCCACCCAGTCACATTATACTGACACCGGGCCAACCAGACCTAGAACTCTTATCTAAATGCAGAGAGTCAAGCGAGAAAGCTTCTAGTACCATTTTTAAAGTCAATAGTATGACCCGGCCAGGGATTGAACCCACGACCTTCCGCATGCGAGGCTGACGTTCTACCACTAGACCACGCCGCGGTCTCATTCATTAAGAAATGAAACCGGGCAATATGGGATAGAAAAAAATGAAAGAAATGAAAGACTATGCCAGATATGTAATGATAATAATAATATTGAAGACGAGTTTCACTCTGTTTAAATATTTTCTAACTATAATGAAATTAGAAAGAAGTATATCAAGATGTTTTATTTTACAGAAGACCAAATATGTTTAAGTTTATAACATGATTGCAGTCTACAAATAAAAGAGAACTTCTAAATTTAAGCAAATTGATTTCCGAAGCTTTTGCAATACGGCTATCAATTCCAAATATTATTTCTTAAAATGTGCATTATTTTGTTCATTCTCATAATTTTGTTGATGACGCAAATGTTTATATTTTTTATTAAATAATTATAACATCTTTTATTACAGAGATAAATTTCCAGTAAATAGCATACCTGTCATAAATTAAAATATGACGAGGAGAAACTGTATATAGTTTAAGTCAATAAAATGTTTTATTTCTATGTATAAATCAAGATTGAACTATGATGGTAAGCAGTTTATAATGATTTGTCTTTTGTATGGTTGAGATTGTTATATTGATGAGGATGCTGTATTATTATGTTTCCTCATTTTCCTCTTCTTATTATTGTCTCGTTTTTTCCAACATTCTTTCCTTGCAGCTTGCAATTTCTTGTTCTTTGCCAATTATGCACTTCGCCTTTGCCTAGGGTGGCGCTGTTGCTTATTCGTTACCGAAAGCATGTGTAATTTTGAAAAGGGTTCTACGCTTAATCTAATTGGAAACTATTATGGGATGTTAATATTTCAAGTGTATTCTTGATTGTAATTTATCATACTATTGGTCCTGATGTAGACATTAATACATCCCAGTCAACGCATTAACTAGATTAATTTTCACAAAACTTATTTATTGAGAGAAAATGATTTTTTTTAATTGAGAAAATTGCTATCTTAAGATATTTAGTGAAACCGGTCCCAAGCTTCATTAATTTTTATAGACTTATCCGAGTTATTCCAAATCGTAATTTTGCGTGTAAAACGTGACGTGACTTATGTAAAATTAATACGTGCGGAGCTGAAATTCAAACCCATGTACGGTCTTATTGTCAGCAAAATGTGTCTAATTGTAAGCAAAGTGTATACAAAATCAAAACTGTTCTCACAATAATTTAGAGTTATTGAGCTGATGCTTTATCATAAAAGTTTAAAGAAAAAAAAAATAACAACAGGCGTATATGAAAATATAAATATATGATTGTTCTACATTAAATTATAATATAAATTTATTTTTTATCGATACGCTCTATACACAACATATATTTTATATCGACTTAAGCATATACAGCTCATCATCATACAAAATAAAAAAAAATCAATGCATGCTTGAAACATTGAAACACACTAAACATACAACATAAACTTATACAGATAGTCAATTGAGTTGGTTTAGTGAGAGTGATCATTGTTAGCATGAGTAAGATAAACAGTGTATTGGACTTCTTCAAACAATAAGAGCGGCTGTACTTACTTTAAATCCTTTTAGTAGCAAATTGCTAGTTTTATTAACAATGGTTTCTTATTTGTATCAGAAGAAGAATTAATCTGAAAACACTTTAGCAATCAAAATAGTTGGTATTTTGGAATATAGGCTTTCCTTAAATCGGTTTAGAGAGTACACACCAGAATAAAATGATATTCATCCTCATTCATTCGTCTAAGGTACGTAATAAGCATTTCCTCTGACTTCTTTCAATATTTCTATGTCTACCCGTTTCAATGAATTGTTTATGAGATGACACTCCTATTTTGGCAATAATATTTCTATAGTTAATGTTATCTAACAAGCCGGGCCCGATTAGCTCAGTCGGTTACGCGTCTGACTATCAATCTAGGGGTCGTGAGTTCGAATCCTCCGCCCGGCAACAGTCTCCGTGATGATTGATATACGACATTGTGTCTCATTATCATTCGTCTCTCACCACTGATTCAAGTGGGAAAGTTATCAGTTTCTTGCGGAGATGGGGTGTGCTCGAATACTGGTTAATTCCAGGAAACAGTGGTTAGGTTAACTGATCGTCTGTATTAGCCCTCGATGGCATAAAAATAAAGCTAAATATTCAATCAATCAATCAATCAATCAATTATCTAACAAAGTAAGATTACGATCAACATCTATGTTTATGTCCTTGTTTATGTGGATGACGGCCAAGCCCCTTCAATTAGTTCCCATTTCGTGTCTTCATCTATTGAAGGAAAACTGAGACATCCAATGTCCGGAAAGGAAGGGCGATTTTCTGACATTATGGCCACGCTATATATACTGTTTTTCAAGATAAAGCGAAAATAAGCAGATTGTACGGATCCATTACAAAAACATTTATCCTTCTGTAATGATTTTAAATATCTGGATCATATTATAATTATTTATTACGAATTTAATAAATATATATAATTCTGTGTTGTTGTGATTTCAATTATCTCCCTTTATGAAATAAATGCATATGGTTCCACTGTATCTTCATGATCCAACGGGTTTATACATTTGCCTTTATATAGCATGTGAGTAGTCATGAATCTTTAACTACTCATATAAAGATATCAGTTCATGTATGTAAATTGTCCGTCCAGTCCAGATGTGTTGCATGTAAAACCATAGTATATAAGTCTTGGTTGGCAACAAAGCTATTGGTTTGTTAGATACTTTGATATTGTGTTTATGGCTTGCATTGAAGTTAGGAGCGCTAGCCGTAGTCTGGTCTGTACGTTCATGTCCGGTTATTCACAAATAATTATCTCCATATATATATATATATAAAGGGAGATAATTAAATTGTGAATGAACATCTGAAAAGATCAAAAAAAATCGTAAATTCCGTTGTTGTGAATTTAATTATCTCCCTTTATGAAATTAAATATATATGAATTCACTGTACATTATGTGCATCTGAAAAGATCCCAAAAAATCGGAAATTCTGTTGTTGTGATTTCAACTATCTCCCTTTATATACATTACGTATATACGTATCTCAGACGAATATGTTATATATATGTCCACTATATCCGTACATATGCATATAAAGGTTGTCTTAAATACTAGTTGTCGTCCAAATTTTTAAAAAATTATAGCATATTTTGGCACAAACTCTTATATATGATAGGACTCACATCTAAATGCACACAACGTTCTTTTGTTTACTATGTATATCAGCGATGCATCAAATGCTCATATATGACCTCAAATTTGTCTAACATAATTCAACTATTTACACTACTTATGTCCCTTCAAAACACAAGAGAATGTACACATGGTTTCATATGTGCAACTTATAACGTTTATGAATGGAGTTAGGTAAAAATAATTAAACTTTGCGCATATCATTGAATGTCTATAGTTTATAATTCACCACTACGACTCCTGGCATCTCGACTAAGTTCGAATTCGGCTACTTTGTATTTCTTGTGTGGATTATTCTCTTATAACTACTATTTCCCAAAAACGTTTAGACAATTTGTAAACTTTGTATTAATTCTTTCATATCCATTTACTTTTTAACGACACAAATAGTTAGTAACGACTTTCCATTGTTTGATAAAAAGGAATTTATCAGGATTTTTCAAAATTTTAAAAATGGTATAAACATTTTCCCCAATATATCATGGCTATATACACCATATTGCCAAAAAGGATATATATTTAAACATGTCAAAATCAATATATTGAAAAGGGATTTCTTAACCTGGGCTACGCATCTAGGTTAGACTAAAATAGATTTCCCGTTTAAAATTGCAACATATTTTGTGACGTTTTTAGTGAGTCACGTGATTTCATTTCGAGTTTAATTTGATCCGGCATAGAGGTATACACGTAGTAAAAACATCTCATCTTAGAAAGAGTTCGAATAACAATGCATGGGTCGTCTAGCAGTATTTAAGAACTGTCTATTTTTAGAATGGGGATTTCGTTTCAAGTTTACCACCCCAATTTAAATTGCTATTTCGTCATAATTTGGTAGATTTGACATACGAAGCCATTCAGATTTTATCTATTAATAATAAAGAGATGAATTTCACCTGTTTAAAAATAATTTTATTTTGTAAGACATTAATAACGCCTTTTCTTTGATATACTCGCTTTAAAGGTAGACTCCATAGCTGCTGTACAAATGTTGACAGCTTGTATTCCAATTAATATCATAAAATATTGATTATTCGTTTATATTAAGATAGCCAATAGAGCAACTGACTGTTTTATATCAGGTATATAAATCAGTGTGTGCAAGAATAAGTACACTGGGTATCATCAATAAATACAGAGAATTTGGAGTGGTAAATGGGTCCCAGACTCAGTGCAAATAAATACATTGTTTAAACTGCGAATTAATAATGTAAACCCACCATTGATTTTTGTTCTTTATTCTATAGTTAGTAATAAAAGTTTGAAGGCTTGTCATTCATAGAGAATCCCAAATGAAAGAAGCGAAACCTACATTTCACTGTTTGTCAACCTCTAAACTATCAAAATATGATGAGAAAAGTATGGGTCATGTGTCATATAAGATTTTTTTTCTGCTCAGTGTGTACACTGTTGCCAAAGTGAAAGTAGACTTCCGAAATCATTTATTCATACCCCAATTTCCAAGCATCATTTTTTTTTCTTAATTCACAATTCAAACATGACAATGCTATCAAAATGTTCAAAATATGTCAACAATGCCATTTAAATAAATAAAAGAGCCTTTAAATAAGGAAAATGCAAATTTAAAGAAGAAGAAACGAGGATTATTTATAACCGCCATTATGCGGAAGCACTTCCTTTTTCCAATGGTGGTACTATGCCTAAAGACACAAACTGGCGAGAGGGTATGCAATTAGTGTCGTCGTTGTTATTATATAGAAACTTTGAAGGTGAATATTACTCGCATAAGATATTGAAACTGAAAAATTGACAAGAATAACCAAATTTGAGATTAAATTTAAATATTTCAGTCCAGTGATTCCAAGAAATGAACTATTTTGTATTTTATGTATACTAAGGGAGGTTACACTCATGAAGTTAATTGTTAATAAAACCTTTAAAAAGACACAAACCGGGATAAGTCAGAACACGGATTAATGTATATTAGTAAATATATATATATATCCTACTCATAAAAAGCTATCACTTCATGTATGTAAATTTGTCCACCCTGTCCAGATGTGTTGCATGTAATTCCATAGTATATAAGTCATGGTCGACACCAAATTTTTTTGGTTTGGCAGAGAGGCCTTGATATTGTATCTATGGTTTGCATTGTAGCTAGGCGCACTCGCCGTAGTCTTGTCTGTACATTTATGTCTTGGTTATTCACAAATAATTATCTCCATATATATATATATATATATGAGTATCTGAAAAGATTCCAAAAATCGGAAATTCCGTTGTTGTGAATTTAATTAACTCCCTTTATGAAATAAAATACATATGGATTCACTGGATCTTCATGATCCAATGGGTTTATAAATTTGTCCTTTGTATAGCATGTGAGTAGTCCAGATGTGTTGCATGTAAAGCCATAGTGTGAAAGTCATGGTTGACACCAAATTGATTGGTTTTGCAGAGGCCTTTATTGTATCTATGGTTTACATTGTAGCTAGGCGCTCTCGCCGTAGTCTGGTCTGTACATTTATGTCCGGTTATTCACAAATAATTACCTCCATATATATATATATAAATATATATTTGTATCATACATTGTGAATGAGCATCTGAAATGATCCCAAACATCGGAAATTCCGTTGTTGTGAATTAAACACCTAATATGTACCTTCTACATTTAGTTTTTGTTTTCACTCTCCGTCTATCCTACACTGCATGTTAAATGTGCATATAGGTTAGTGATCTCCACTTTGTCTAAAATGAGATATATACATATGAAAGCCCAGTACAAGGTCGTGGCGTTATACTATTAGATATCAAATTCTGAATTTCAGGTAACTACTCTGATCACATTACACATGGTGTCAATCAGATGTCAGAGCAGCTGACAAACAGGATTGTGGGAAAACCAGGTATGTTTCGCATTTGACCAAAATGCCCTATTTGTTGTGTTGCTTTATTATTTAAATATCAAAGGCTTATTTGTTGATGTGTTAATCGGTCTATTTTGACTTAAAGTTGCTACTTTATCTCTGATGTAGATGCCATGTATATAAAAATGGCAATGAAAGAAAATCATTTATATATTCAATAAATTTGTTCATCTTCTTATTTTTAGGAATTTAGGACTAAAAATTATTTCATGGATTATTTCGATATTGATATTAAGAAAAAAATGAATATACTTAAAATGTTAATGGAACATGGCGGTACATGTATTGATTAATAAGCAATATATTTTACGTGATATTGTGTGTTGTAAATATGCCTTTATTATGACGATGTATCTATGTACAAGTCGGAAATAAAATATCTGTTCTGTTCTGTTTTTCCGCGTTCAGCACGTCTCGTTCGTCAAAATAGCGTCGGCACCTGTCCCATATATAGTACATTTTAAATGACGTACTATTTATATACACGTCTGTATTAATATAAACAATATTTGTTTAGCTCTTGTTTTAAAACAGTTGCTCACGAGCGTTTTGGACACGCCTCTTAATGCAAACTTATGTAATGTTTATTCAGTTTAACTGCCCTGATTTCAGAGCCAGTCTCCACTAATGGTGACCCCGCTATACAGGTGTTAATACTGACGTATATGAGGTCAGGTTCGAGTCTGGTGGGAGATATTTTACAACACAGCCCTGGGGCATTCTATGTTTATGAACCGTTTAGATCACTGGGACACAAATCTACAGAGTCATATACGCTGGAATATGTTAATGGGACGATACGGTAAACACAAATATACATCACCACATGGCGCAAACCTCTTCCTTCCTCTGTTGTGATATACGAGGGTTTAGTTTAAACATATTTTATTACCATAAATATACAATTGGGTCGGGTCACAAGTTCTTACAACGTTAGTTACGACCCTTCCCTAAATATTATGTTACATAAACTTAATGCATGGCTAAAATGTTGTTAGAAAGTTATACTTTTATAAACAAATACAATGCTTAAGCGAAAACAAACATTCTCAACACTGGGAAGAATAAGTAAAGTGCGAAATGCTTAGTACATTGATCAAACAGAGGAAAACAGTAATTTGAAAAGATAATAGTAGAAAGATAGAAGAGAAGATTATATTCATGTACATGTCAACCAAACATCATTGCTCTGTAATTTAACATTAATCATTAGGCGGTATATGTGGTCGAAAGCATCCACTCTCTTTATTAACTTATGAACGCATCTAATAAAATGTTCATTATGTTCTTGCTTTAATTCGGTGTTTCGTTACAAGATAATGTTTATATTAAGCGGGTGAAGTTTTTTTGTAGATTGAAAAAAAAATGGACTCTTTGAGTTGTGAATCTATTGCATTTAAAGAAATAGTGAGTTACATTTTCATTCTCAATTTCACAATCACACAGAGAAGAATTTCGTAAATGATTTAAAAATAAGTCGTTTTTTAAGTCGCTACACATGTTACGCAAACGTACATGTAAGACCGACAATGATCTGGTACCAAAAGAATAATATATTGGAATCTCTGTTCTTTGAAATAACGAGTTTGTAAGTTTGTTTTTGAATATAGTAAGTGATTCGGAATAACGTATGTCGGGTGATAATTCGTTCCATAGTTTAATAGACGTTGGTAAAAAAGAATTGGAGAACAAAACTGTTCTTGTCTGAAATATTTAGAATTGTCCCAGTTTCTGAGAGTATATGAATTCCATCCATATTACACCAAAAAAGTAAAAAAACAAATATAATAATGAATGTCACTGGTTGTTTTCCCGTCTCAAGTTTTAAATAGTTTATAGAAAAACGTGCAAATCACTTTCTATATGACTTGGATGTGGCAGTACTCACGTCACTGTTTCATAACTTTCTGCATTTTCAAAAAAAAAGTTAGCTTGTGCAGAAATTCTAATATTACTATTTAACAGTAAACAGGTGGGTCAGGTACGGTGCTCTTCACCGCATTTCAATTTTTTAAATATTAAGAATGTACCAGAAATTTCTTACCTGAATCCAGCGATTTTTTTCTGTTTGAGTGTGGAAAGACGTAGTAGTCTTTGCTTCCCAACGATGTTCACACGCATCGCTAGGACAATGCGTGCTTACCACAAATATTAACTACTAATAAAACATGACCTGTGAAACCAATTGGTTAAGCACATATCAAATCCAAACTTATTTAGTAATGGCATCATGTGATGGGTATTCAGGCATCTCCATAGTGTTTGGCTAGGATGCATGCATGAGCATTTGGATTTTATTCCATTTTCGATAATTCCTGGTGGATTAATAGTTTGTAATTCAACTTTTACTTCATCAATATATCAATATCAATATATAAACAATACAAAACATAGAAATGTTTATATACATTTTTGATTACAACAATGTCGTTAATAAATCACATTTCAATTTGTAAAAGTATTTATCATATCAGGTATCCTTTTTGTTTTTGCATATTTTTTTTTAAAAAAATCAAATGGAGAAAAAGTTTTCATCTTGTTTCATGAATTTTTAGGTTTTTAGGTTGTCATGTTTAAGAACTATAACTACTTCTCTCTCGATCCTCTTTCTATACTACTTCTTGAACAAATGTACCGTTGGAACTCTTTTTGATGATTTGCTTACAAATATAGAATGTTTTGCACATACAATATTAAAGTATGATTATATCTGCATTATTTGTTACAATTTTGTCTTTGTATATATTTATTTATGTTAAAGCTGATATCGATTAATATAATATTTAATATTGCCAGAAATGTATATATGTGTAATCATCCCTACATCAAATAATTGGTTGCTTCTGTATAGCAATTATGGCATTCACATAAATTTAAATGAACCATTTTAAATGCATCAATTTGTTGGTTGGGATTATGGCTCTGATATAAGTTTCTGAATGTTTGGCCAATTGTAGATTTAATTTGAATAAAAATGTCTTTTCCCAGCCAATCTATATATGATATGTTGGAAATTTGACTCCCATATTATTTCGGATTTAATTTCAGGTTTTTTATTCTGTTTTTATTGGTACCAATATAAAACTTGATAGGTTTGTTTGCATAAAAGGGGCCAACATACTATTGGAGATCGATTGACTCATGTTTTGACTTTTCTTTTAATTCGTTAGGTATGCTTGATATAAAATATAAAACTCTTTTTTCCTAAAATCATATTTGTTTCGTTAATATTTGATTCCTTTTTCAAATAAAACCGATCATTGTAGAAAACCGTCAGTAGATTATAAGTTATTTTATGAAATACTTGTGTTATTTCATCAGATAACTTTATTTGTGTCCTTTTTAATAGCCATTTTGGTAATTTTAACCATTGCAAGAACAATTTCCTTCAGAAAATATTTTTTTAACGTTAAAAACTGAGTTAACCACAATATCTATTGAGTTAACCACAATATCTATCGAGTTAACTACAATATCTATTAAGTTAAACACAATATCTATTGAGTTAATTTGAGATTTAAGTATATGTCTTTCCAGTGACCGATCGATGTAAAATAAATTTTTAATCAAACTTGATTTAAATTAATTTAAAAACATTTTATATCAATAACTTTTAGACTTCCACTTTCGTCTTGAGTTACCATGTTTTGAGTTTCATATAAACTCGTACAGTCTGTGGTTATTGTTTTTATTATGTTTGTTGGTGGATTTGTTAAAAAAAAAATGAGTCCGGATATGCTGCTATAACTATCTTGAAGAGTTTCAGATGCTTTTTATGGAACCATCAGTTAAGAAATGCATCATCAGCAAAATACTATTTCTCATTTCTATATTGACTGTAACGACATCATTTATGTTTTCATTATCTGATATTTCATATGACAAATCGTTACAAATCATAAATAAAGGAATAAATGCGGAGATAATGGACAGCCTTGTCAAACACCTTTTTTAACTGGGAAAAATCGGTTAGGTGATAAGCGTGTAAAGTGTTTCATTATTTTTGCATATAAATTCATGGTCAATACTTTCAAAATAGTTTTCCAAGTCTGAAAATATATGTTGGGGCTGGTGTTTAATTTTCTTCGTTGAGATGAAAACTAAAAAATCTTTGCATAACACTTTAATTTTTTCTACAATTCATTGTACTTTTATATTAATTCTGTTTGCTATGGTTTTCAATGCAGTTTTAAAATCTACATTCAAAAGGCTAATTTGACGCCACGTTCCCATCAAAGTATAATATTTGCCCTACTTTGGTAATAATGTAAATAAACTTTGCTATTGTCATATTTTAATATTGGAAAAATCGAGTAAATTAAAAGAACTAAAGTTTTTTTATGCCACCCCAACCACAAACAAACAATAACAACGTATAAAATATGTTGCTTTGTCATCTGCTTCAGGATTTATATTTGATTGTTCATTCATATTCCGTTTACTTTCATTCATACATTTGTTTGTATTGTTCTTAAGCTATTTTATTTTGTTGTTGAATAACTCATAGTTTGTCTCCGTGCAATCATGCCCTTTATGCAGTTTTGCATGAAATACTTTCTGCGCATTAAGAATTCCATTTTCCTCTGTCACAATACGATCCTTTACCTTTAACCCTGATGTAATTTTTTATTCGAGCATTTTCTTTTCAAGATTTGCAAAACAATTATTTTACTGTATTCATTATTATTTGTGTCTGCCTTTGAACGTGTGATCTTGACATTTTTTTTCGTTGTCAATTATATCGTTTAGTTTATCTTTACAGTTTTCTGATATTCATATCGTTATGTTATCAGATTTTTTTTTATTTCTGTTTCTAAGTTTCTAATTTTTAAGTAATTTTGCTTCCTTTGTTCCTTTCATGTTTTGCTGTTTAATATTTGATTGTTTCACTCACTACACTTCCATTAATAAGCACCAATACTAC
Source organism: Panopea generosa (assembly GCA_029582155.1). Lineage (NCBI taxonomy): Eukaryota > Metazoa > Mollusca > Bivalvia > Adapedonta > Hiatellidae > Panopea > Panopea generosa. The sequence goes on along the minus strand of CM055894.1, from coordinate 79,276,456 downwards.
ATCGGTGTTTAAATCTTTATTTATGTTAACTATCTCACCGAGACTTTTTCCTATGTTAGTTTGATGTTCTATTTCACATCACATAGTACACTGCTATTTATATCAAATATTGAGTAAATACATAGTAAATAGTGATGTTAACAAAACATGATTAAAAGCTTACAATTTTAGCTATTTTGTTTATGATCAAACATTTTACCTAAATAAATACATATTAAATAAAGTTACATAGATTAATTTTAAAAGATTTCTATACATGAGCAATGCTATTGTTTTAAACAGAAAGCCGCCGTTTGACATGCAAGAAGAAATAGCTATGAATATACGAAACTGGCTAATATGTGACACCGGCAAACTGTTACGTAATAGTATAACAGACGGGTTCATGAGTAAGTTGTAAATATTAGTATTATCATACCAGACGGGTTCATAGGTAAGTAATTGCTACTATTATTATTAATATAATAGATGAGCTCGTGTGTAATTAATGACTACTAGTACTATCATAGCAGACGAGTTCGTGAGTAAGTTGTAAATATTTGTATTTAGTATTATTATAACAGACAGGTTCATGCGTAAGTTGTAAATATTAGTATTAAGTATTATTATAACAGACGGGTTCATGCGCAAGTTGTAAATATTAGTATTCAATATTTTTATAACAAACAGGTCCATGCGTAAGTTGTAAATATTAGTATTTAGTATTATTGTAACAGACTGTTCTAGCGTAAGTTGTAAATATTAGTATTTAATATTATTATAACAGACAGGTTCGTGGGTAAGTTGTAAATATTAGTATTAAGTATTATTATAACAGACGGGTTCGTGCGTAAGTTGTAAATATTAGTATTTAATATTGTTATAACAGACGGGTTTATGCGTAAGTTGTAAATATTACTATTTAGTATTATTATAACAGACGGGTTCGTGCGTACGTTGTAAATATTAGTAATTAGTATTGTTATATTAGACGAGTTCGTGAGTAAGTAATTACTTCTATTATCATTATAATAGATACATTTATGAATAGGTAGTTACTATTAATAAACTATACGCAGATGTTAAGAAGTAACTAAAAGTTAAATAAATTAGCAAATATTTACATCAGTGAAGTATATCCTTCTTTGAAGATTTAAAAATTCTGTTCATTTCTTCATGAACGCATACCCATGGGTTGTCATTTCGAGCATAAATGATGGATAACAGCAACGTTTTCGGAATGAATAGGGTTTTACGACGTACCAACATATTATAGGTTATTCGACGCCAACAAGAAGGAAGATTCGAGGTTCACTCTACATGTACAAAAAAGCAACAAATTAACATACAGATTAAAAAAATACATCAACAAATGAATATGCAGAATGAACCTAGAACCTTGATACGTGCAGAACTGCAGAGTTTCAGCAAATTCTATCGCATTACTCAAATTGTCGCTTCCTACAACATGCATGAGCCACAATGATTTAATTATTGCCATCACTCATATGGCTCATTGAAACCACACAGGGGTTGATAATTTAACCACAATAGTGAACATGACGAAAAATGATAAAATGAACATGACACCCATTCGGAGGATTCCTACCCCGCTGCAGAGATCGGCAGTGATTCTATTCTTAGCCGGAACCACACGGACTTACGTTGTCGGAGAGACAGTTGATTATAATGTCAAATACGTCACAATTATAAACGTTTTAAAACGTCTTGAAGCAACGGACGCCAACCACAAAGGTGAAGTATTTACCTTTCTTATAGATATGACACATTCTTTACATATATATCGGTGCCAGATAAATGTGAAACAGGGCATGATTGCGTTAATCGAATGAATTGATAATATAAATATAGATAATAAATGCCATTAGTTGAATGGCCATGATATCGTGAGCTAGTAAAGATTATTCGGGGTCAACTTATTTGGCATGTGCTACATGCATATCCATATTTCACAAAGGTTCAATAAATAACAAGAAGTAGTTAATAAAGTATAGCAGACATGTTCACAAGCAATAGTAACTATTTGTATTAGAAAGACAAATGTGACCAAGGGCAACTAATAACTATTTGTATTAGAAAGGCAGATGCGTCCATGAGTAGCTAGTAAATATTTGACAAGAAAGAGAGGTGTATTCATGAATAACTAGTAACTATTTGATTGAAAATAAAACAACAGATATGTTCACGAATAAATAGTAGATAGCCATTTGTATTCAAACGACAGATGTGTTCAAGAGTAACTAGTAATTATTTGTAAAAGAAAGAAAATTTCTTCATGAATAACTAGTTAATATATGCATTAGAAAGACAAATGTGTTTATGAATAACTAGTAACTCTTTGTATTAGAAAGACATGTGTGTTCATGAAAAACTAGTTACTATTTGTATTATAAAGACAGATGTTTTCATTAATAACTAGTATCTAAATGTCAGGCTTCTCCACAGACCATTTAAGCACAGGGGCACCCCAGTGATTAACTGTCAGAAATGGTATTCCCCTAGTGCTTGAAATCTTTAACAAAATTTTGCAAAAGCTTTCTTTTCTCTAAATCATTATTTTTCTTTGCATATCTTTTCTCATTTCAATGCCTAAAATAAAACATACTAAATATGATGACTTCAACTGATTAATACAAGATTTACTAGTGAAATATATTTCAATAATACATAATGTGTTAGAAAGACAATTGCGTTCATTAATAACGAGTTACTATTTGTTATTAGAAAGACAGATATGTTCATAAATAAGAAGTAACTATTTGTATTAGGAAGTATAACTAGTAGTTTTTTGTACTGGAAAATCAGATGTATTTAAGTTATCACGATCTGTAATATTAGTGAGGATTTACTAATAAACGGACTGGCCTATGGTGTTAACAAAGATAAAAAGTATTTTCCAGTCATCCCAACGCTGTTGTTTTAAGTCTGATCCTATAACCATTTTGAAAAAGTTTGGTCAGGATCGGGTGTAATAACGTTTTCAACAGTGGTCCGATATGACAAGTTCAAGAAATTGTTTTAGCTTTAGAAAATTTAACGTTCTGACCTTGTTTGAAAGCTAAATGTGATAACGCGTATACATACTCTTGGCAAAATTGGTCTTGGTGAGGTAAAAAACAACAAAGAAACAAACCACAGATGTTATGGTGTTTGCAAACCAGTGATAATTAGTATGAACATTATTTACATAGCCCATCATTGCACATATAAAGGCGTTTACCGCTTAATTCTTATGAAAGCGTACAAATGAACGGTCATTTTAGGCTTCAGGCATGACATTATGGCACAACATGCAATGAGCGAAAGGTATGATTGTTTCTGTTCCGTTTACCACCTTTAGTATTAGTATGAGTATAATAGGTGGGTTCGTAAGAGGATGTCATTATTAGTAATAGTATAACAGACGGACTTATTGAGTTATTTGTATTTTTTGTTTGTGTTGACATAATAGATGGGTTCTGGAGTAAACTGAAATTATTTGAATCGGTATAACAGAGTAAGTTCACGAGTAAGTTATAACATGAAGTATTTGTATAACAGAAAGGCTCATGAGCAAGTAGTATAACAGTCGGGTTAATTCAGTATGATGTAATTATATGTGTAAACATATCAGACGGGGTCAGGGATAAATTGATAGAATTGGTATCGGTAAAACAGACGGGTTCATTAGTAAGTAGTAATTAGTAATATTTGTATAGTAGGATAAGGATGAATAGAATACTAGGGCCTCGCCTTGTTGTATTTTTTAAGACTCTACCTAACAACTTTGTAGGGAAAGGTACTAACCTAGTATTCTCCATATATAATATACGGGTTTATGAGTAAGTATTGACTACGTACTGGTAACAGACGGATTCACCTGAGCGACATTAGATAAATGTGTATGCCTGGTGTTCAGTCAGTCAATGAAATCACATAAAATATATTTTTAAAGGAAATCATCAATGACATATTAACACAAAATTATTATAAAAATCATTAAATGTCAATTCAACCCAAAATTATATAGATGTGTTGAAATATCAAAGTGGTTTTACTAAAAGGAAGATGGTATACTATTATGGTATCTTATTGTAAAAAACATTAAGTTTTTTTTATATTTTTGTTTTGTTTTGTTTTTTGAATGGGGTTTAACGCCATTTTCAACACATTTCAGGTTATATATGGAATATCTAGTTTTACTGGTGGAGGAAGACCTCATACCTCACTGAGTAGAACCACCGTCCTTCCGCAAGTAACTGGAAACTTTCTCACATGAAGTTTTTGGAGCGAGTGGGACTCGAACCTATGACCTTAGCGGTGAGAGGTAAGTGATCTTGAGAACGGCGCCTTAGACAAAAAAATTTAAGTAGTGAGGATTAGTTATTTTCCATAATCAGTGCATCACCTCTCAATTGTTTTGACTGCAGACAATTTCAGATCTTAAGATATATAAATAGATAAAAAGGAGATTTCTTATATTTAAATAACCTTCCTATGTAAAATTAAAATACAATTAAACTAAATTTTAATTTATTACTTTAAAAAAAGGCTACACACTTTCTTAATTGTAATAATGTGTACAATATATAATAGAATAATTGCAAAATTGAAAATTAATAAATATAACGCTGTTGGCCTTTTAAGGTGAGTGATTAAACAATGTTTTGGATCTGAAAATGAATAAAATCATTGCAGAAATGGATCAGAATTTATGTTTTGCCGTATCATCGCTATGTAACAATTAATATCCCATTATGGGGTTCAAAAAGATCATTAAGTACTTGATTGAATAAACTTTATTTGTTATTCAACGGGATATTAGGCGCCAAATACGAACAAATTGGGCTAAATGTTTCCTCAGAAGAAGATATCTTTTACGTACCGCATTTAATTCTTTACAGTGTATATGATTGGAATGAAATATATAACATTTCAGACAAAGGCATTAAGACGAAAATGTTCAAGATATGTTACAATGCGGAAAGCAAAAAACACTCTCAAAAAACTGCACTGAATCGATGCTCGAGGCAGCTTAAGGGAATATGTGAACGTTCTCGAGTACGTATAATAAAAACCATTCGTACTGAAGTGGGCTCGATCATCCATCTTCTAGAGGAATTACCAAATATGAAACTTATACATCTTATCCGTGACCCACGTGCTACTCTGTTTTCCCAGTCAAAAATGGGAAACTGTAAAACAAGCAAAGGAGGTAGAGAGGGTTGTACTGATAGATACTGCAGCAGGTTAGAAACTGACATATTATATGCGGAACAGTTAAAACAACAGTATCCAGACAAAGTAATGACTGTATTTTATGAAGACATTGCAAAACATCCAATAGAGGTTTCCAGAAATATGTATAAATTTCTAGGCACTGTTTTCACAAAACCTACTGAGCAATATATATACAATATAACAATGGCAGGAAAGGCAAATAATTGCGCTATTTGTACAACCAGATCCAACTCTTCAGAACACATTGATACTTGGAAAACGTCTATGCAGAAATCATTTATAGACATTATTCAACGACGATGCTTTGATATTCTAAAGAAAAACAAATATGCAATAGTTAATGTATAGTAATACCAGAAATTGATATAATCGAGAATGGTTGCTCTCTTTCAGATATAATGAATGTGACTTACATTCAAATGCCAAAGTCATGATCATGATTGAAGAAAGCTAAGTATTTGTTGGAAGACAAAATATATAAATATCGAAAAAAAATATTTCGTTTTGTGATGTAATATTTTCAAATTTATTCAAATTAGGTTAATGATAATAATAATTTTTAAAATATTTATGACGGAGTTCTCTATACTTAGGACTCGCCATTAAAAATAATATTCGTTTTTTTCTATTTCTACCATGTCCAAGCTACATTGTAAGCTAATGCGTTGAGAAGGTGCTACATTTGTATAATTATATCCCTGTTCCAATGGCAAAATCATGAGATAAAAATCGAAACTTAGTAAAAGCAATTTTACACTTTTTTTCAAATATACAATTTAATGACTTTACCAGTATAAAATGTATGTTTGCATTTACTATAATGTTCTAATTTACTAGAGTTATATATACCGGAGTACTGACTTAAATATCGAGAATTTGCTGTATGAACAGTTTAATATTAAAAATATAAATATGGATTTTGTTTAACCAGATGATGTATACGTCATTTCCGTCTTTTTACATGTACATGTATATTAAAAACTCAGTTCTTTCCCCTGCACGTAATGCTATTATTTGCATCATGTTTTTATAATTGATATGCACTTTATAGAATAGGGTTATTGGCTTTTACAAGTTTTATCCAGTTTTTTTACCTTAGTAAGGATTCTTATATAGACAAGGTATATCAACGAAATTTCCCGTAAAGGCCATCGAAATTTGATTTTTTTTACATTTAAAACTTTTGTTAAAATGTACAATGAATTAGTGCTATGTCTTTTGATTCATTATATCCCTACGCATTCAGTATATAGTTTAAAATTGAACCAACAAGAATATCAAACAATGTACACTGATCGAATGATGTGAGTTCTATCTGGTTAAAAACAATTAATATATTATGTAGCGCAATAGATGAATGCTGTGCAAGTCTTTTTGTGAGTACTGTGCCATATTCCGTATTGTAGAAATGTACTCCAACATACTTATGCGATTATATATACTAAATCGTATTGTAAAAGGCAAATTATTACATATTAGTATAACAGGTGAGTTCGTAAGTAAGATGTTATCATTAGTATTAGTATAACAGACGGGTTTATTCAGTAGGATGTAATTATTTGTGTTTACATTTAGACAGGTTCATGGGTAACTTGACAGTATTGGTATCGGTATAACAGACGGGTTCATAAGTAAGTAGTTACATTTAGTATAAGGATAACAGAAGGGTTCATGAGCAAGCCGTATAATAGTCGGGTTGATTCAGTTTGATGTAATTATATGAGTAAACATAATAGACGGGTTCAGGGGTAAATTGATAGAATTTGTATAGGTATAACAGACGGGTTCATAAGTAAGTAGTAACATTTAGTATTAGTATTACAGAATGGTTCATAGGCAAGTATAAATTTAGTATAAGTATAACATAATGGTTCATAAGCAAGTAGTAACATTTAGCATCAGTATAACAGATTGATTTATGAGTAAGAAGTGACATTAAGTATAAGTAAAACAGATTGGTTCATGAGTAAGTAGTGGCATTTACTATTGGTATAACAGAATGGTTCATAAGCAAGTAGTAACATTTAGTATTAGTATAACAGAATGGTTCATAAGCAAGTAGTATCATTTAGTATTAGTATATTAGATTGGTTCATGAGTAAGTAGTGATATTTAGTATTAGTATAACAGAATGGTTCATAAGTAAGTAGTTACATTTAGTATTAGTATAACAGATTGGTTCATGAGTAAGTAGTGATATTTACTATTGGTATAACAGATTGGTTCATAAGCAAGTAGTGATATTTAGTATTAGTATAACAGAATGGTTTATAAGCAAGTAGTAACATTTAGTATTAGTATAACAGAATGGTTCATGAGTAAGTAGTAACATTTAGTATTAGTATAACAGAATGGTTCATGAGTAAGTAGTGATATTTAGTATTAGTATAACAAAAGGGTTCATAAGCAAGAAGTAACATTTAGTATTATTATAACAGAATGGTTCATAAGCAAGAAGTAACATTTAGTATTAGTATAACAGATTGGCTCATGAGTAAGTTGTGATGTTTAGTATTAGTATAACAGAATGGTTCATAAGCAAGTAGTAACATTTAGTATAAGTATAACAGAATGGTTCATAAGCAAGTAGTGATATTTAGTATTAGTATAACAGAATGGTTTATGAGCAAGTAGTAACATTTAGTATAAGTATAACAGAATGGTTCGAAAGCAAGTAGTAACATTTAGTATAGTATATCAGATTGGTTCATGAGTGAGTTGAAACATTTAGTATTAGTATAACAAAAGGGTTCATGAGTAAGTAGTAACATTTAGTATTAGTATAACAGAATGGTTCATAAGCAAGTAGTAACATTTAGTATTAGTATAACAGAATGGTTCATAAGTAAGTAGTAACATTTAGTATTAGTTTAACAGATTGGTTTATGAGTAAGTAGTGATATTTAGTATTAGTATAACAGAATGGTCCATAAGCAAGTAGTAACATTTAGTATTAGTATAACAGAATGGTTTATAAGCAAGTAGTAACATTTAGTATTAGTTTAACAGAATGGTTCTTGAGTAAGTAGTAACATTTAGTATTAGTATAACAGAATGGTTTATAAGCAAGTAGGAACATTTAGTAATAGTTTAACAGAATGGTTCTTGAGTAAGTAGTAACATTTAGTATTAGTATAACAGAATGGTCCATAAGCAAGTAGTAACATTTAGTATTAGTATAACAGAATGGTTTATAAGAAAGTAGTAACATTTAGTATTAGTTTAACAGAATGGTTTATAAGCAAGTAGTAACATTTAGTATTAGTATAACAGAATGGTTCATGAGTAAGTAGTAACATTTAGTATTAGTATAACAGAATGGTCCATAAGCAAGTAGTAACATTTAGTATTAGTATAACAGAATGGTTTATAAGCAAGTAGTAACATTTAGCATTAGTTTAACAGAATGGTTCATAAGCAAGTTGTAACATTTAGTATTAGTATAACAGAATGGTTCATGAGTAAGTAGTAACATTTAGTATAAGTTTAACAGAATGGTTCATAAGCAAGTAGTAACATTTAATATTAGTATAACAGATTGGTTCATGAGTAAGTAGTGATATTTAATATTAGTATAACAGAAGGGTTCATAAGCCAGTAGTATAAGTATAACAGACTGGTTCATGAGCATGTAGGAATGATAATTATTTGTTTGGTAGGATAAAGATAAATAGACTACTAGGGGCTCGCCTCGTTGCATTTTCTGAGCCTCATCCTATAAACTGTGTAGGGAAAGGCCCTAACTTAGTATTCCTCGTATATAAGAGATGGGTTCATGAGTAAGTATTGACTAAGTATTGATTCACCTGAGCGACACATGATATATGTATGCATGGTAAGCTATTATAGTGTTCAGTCAATCGATGAAACAACATACAATATAATTTTAAAGTGAAAAGCAATGACATGTTTACACAAATGTAGAAATCATTAAATACTAATTCAACCTAAAATAATTGAGACCTTTTGAAATTGGATATTAAAATTGGATCTTAAAAGCGGTTTTAATAAAAGGATGATGGTACTTGACACGGTATTGTAAGATACAAATTAAGTAGTCGTTATTACTTGTCAGTTCTTTTACATCATCATTGTACAACATCTAAAACGCTTTGACTGCATAAAGTTTCAGATCTTAAGATTCATAAATAGATAAAAGAAATAAGATTTCTATATATTTAAAATATGGCGTTAAATCCCATTCCAAAAAAAAAAAGATCTGAAATTGAATAAAATAATTGCAGAAATAGATGAGAAATTATTTTTTGTCATATCATCGCTATGTAAAATTCAATATCCTATTATGGGATTCCAATACAACGTAAATTTAAGGTCCTTGGTTTTATGACGTTTAATTCGTTATTGAAAGGGATATTGATAGTATAAGCCAAATACGAACACATTGGGCTTAATGTTTCCTGAAAATAAGATATCCTTTACGTATCGTATTTTATTCTTTACAATGTATATGATTGGAATGATATGTATAACATTTCAGATAAAGGCATTAAAACGAAAATGTTCAAGATATGTTACAATGCGGAAAGCAAAAAACACTCACAAGAAATAGCACTTAAACGATGTTCAAGACAGCTTAAGGGTATATGTGAACGTTCTCAAGTACGTATAATAAAAACCATTCGTACTGAAGTGGGCTCGATCACCCATCTTCTAGAGGAATTACCAAATATGAAACTCGTACATGTAATCCGTGACCCACGTGCTACTCTGTTTTCCCAGTCAAAAATGGGGAAGTGTAAAACAAGCAAAGGAGGTAGGGAGGGTTGTACCGACACATACTGCAGCAGGTTAGAAACTGACATATTATATGCGGAACAGTTAAAACAACAGTATCCAGACAAAGTAATGACTGTATTTTACGAAGACATTGCAAGACATCCGATAGAGGCATCCAGAAATGTGTACAAGTTTTTAGGCACTGTCTTCGTAAAACCTGCTGAGCAATATATATACAATATAACAATGGCAGGAAAGGCAAATAATTGCGCAATTTGTACAACCAGATCCAATTCTTCAGAACACATTGATACTTGGAAAACGTCTATGCAGAAATCATTTATAGACATCATTCAACGACGATGCATCGATGTTCTAAAGAGAAACAAATATGAAATAGTTAATGTATTGTAATGCCGTAAAAGGATACACCTAAGAATGTTGCTCTCTTTCAAATATACTTTATGTGACTAAACTTCAAATGCCAAAAGCATGATCATGATTGGTGAAAGCTAAGTACATGTATTGGTTCGAAGTTGAAAGACAAAATATATACATTTCGATAAATTGTTTATTGTTTTTGTGCAGTCTGCCATAATTTCAAATATATTCAAATTAGGCCAATGTTAATAATAATGTTTAAAACATATATGACGGAGTTCTCTATACTTAGGACATACCAATAGAAAATGATATTCGTTTTCTACCATGTTCATGTTACATTGTAAGCAAATACGTTAAGTACGTGCTACATTAATTTTGTATATCTTCCAGTTTCAATGGTAATACCAAGCGGTGGAAGTCTAAGCTTTTGATAGAAAATACAATTTAAATATTTTTTCGGTATAAATCTATGTTGGTATTTACTATAATGTATATCGGAATACCAACTTTGTAAATATCGACAATTTGCTGCATGGTCAACATTAAAATTGCCAATTGCAAGATGTTTGTCATTCTTATCAGAAATTGATTTTATATAATAAGCTCGCATTATAATTTAATAATCGATATATATTTAATAGAATAGGGTTACCTATTTGATTTTACAAGATTTATCCAGTATTTAACCATTAATAATGTTGATATGAGTTCTATTTAGTTAAAAACAATAAATAATTGTGTAGCGTAAAAGATGATAGATGTTCAAGTCTTATTTTTTAAGTTCTGTGCCAGTTTCCGTTTTTGTAGAAATGTGTTGGCCATACTAACATATAAAGAATAAACTCGAAAAATTACATTGAAGTATCGGAGCTATTGGACATGTTAACATATAAAGAAAAAACTCGAAAAATTGTATTGAAGTAGCGGAGCTATTGGACATGCTAACGTATAAAGAACAAAATCGTATATTTGTATTGAGTATCAGAGCTATGGGCCATGTTAACATATAAAGAATAAACTCGAAAAATTGTATTGAAGTAGCGGAGCTATTGGACATGCTAACGTATAAAGAACAAAATCGTATATTTATATTGAATATCAGAGCTATTGGCCATGCTTACTTATAAAGAACAAACTCGTATATTTGTATTGAAGAATCAGAGCTATTGGCCATGCTTACTTATAAAGAACAAAATCGTATATGTGTATTGAGTATCAGAGCTACTGGACATGCTTACTTATAAAGAACAAACTCGTATTATATTTGTATTGAAGTATCAGAGCTATTGGCCATACTAACATATAAAGAACAAAATCGTATATTTGTATTGAAGTAGCGGAGCTATTGGACATGCTTACTTATAAAGAACAAACTCGTATATTTGTATTGAGTATCAGAGCTATGGGCCATGTTAACATATAAAGAATAAACTCGAAAAATTGTATTGAAGTAGCGGAGCTATTGGACATGCTAACGTATAAAGAACAAAATCGTATATTTGTATTGAGTATCAGAGCTATTGGCCATACTAACATATAAAGAACAAACTCGTATTATATTTGTATTGAACTATCAGAGCAATTGGCCATGCTTACTTATAAAGAACTAACTCGTATATTTGTATTGAAGAATTAGAGCTATTGGCCATGCTTAATTATAAAGAACAAAATCGTATATTTGTATTGAGTATCAGAGCTATTGGACATGCTTACTTATAAAGAACAAACTCGTATTATATTTGCATTGAAGTATCAGAGCTATTGGCCATACTAACATATAAAAAATAAACTCGAAAAATTGTATTGAAGTAGCGGAGCTATTGGACATGCTAACGTATAAAGAACAAAATCGTATATTTATATTGAATATCAGAGCTATGGGCCATGCTTACTTATAAAGAACAAACTCGTATTATATTTGCATTGAAGTATCAGAGCTATTGGCCATACTAACATATAAAAAATAAACTCGAAAAATTGTATTGAAGTAGCGGAGCTATTGGACATGCTAACGTATAAAGAACAAAATCGTATATTTATATTGAATATCAGAGCTATGGGCCATGCTTACGTATAAAGAACAAACTCGTATATTTGTATTGAGTATCAGAGCTATTGGCCATACTAACATATAAAGAACAAACTCGTATATTTGTATTGAAGAATCAGAGCTATTGGCCATGCTTACTTATAAAGAACAAAATCGTATATGTGTATTGAGTATCAGAGCTATTGGACATGCTTACTTATAAAGAACAAACTCGTATTATATTTGTATTGAAGTATCAGAGCTATTGGCCATACTAACATATAAAGAACAAAATCGTATATTTGTATTGAAGTAGCGGAGCTATTGGACATGCTTACTTATAAAGAACAAACTCGTATATTTGTATTGAATATCAGAGCTACGGGCCATGCTTACTTATAAAGAACAAAATCGTATATTTGTATTGAGTATCAGAGCTATTGGCCAAACTAACATATAAAGAACAAAATCGTATATTTGTATTGAAGTATCAGGGCTATTGGCCATGCTTACTTATAAAGAACAAACTCGTATTATATTTGTATTGAGTATCAGAGCTATTGGCCATACTAACATATAAAGAACAAAATCGTATATTTGTATTGAAGTATCAGGGCTATTGGCCATGCTTACTTATAAAGAACAAACTCGTATATTTGTATTGAAGAATCAGAGCTATTGGCCATGCTTACTTATAAAGAAAAAAACGTTTATTTGTATTGAGTATCAGAGCTATTGGACATGCTTACTTATAAAGAACAAACTCGTATTATATTTGTATTGAAGTATCAGAGCTATTGGCCATGCTTACTTATAAAGAACAAACTTGTATATTTGTATTGAAGTATCAGAGCTATTGGCCATACTAACATATAAAGAACAAAATCGTATATGTGTATTGAAATATCAGAGCTATTTGCCATACTAACGTATAAAGAACAAAATCGTATATTTGTATTGAGTATCAGAGCTATTGGCCATACTAACGTATAAAGAACAAAATTGTATATTTGTATTGAGTATCAAAGCTATGGGCCATGTTAACATATAGAACAAAATCGTGTTACTGTATTGAAGTATCAGAGCTAAAGGCCAGATGAATGTATAAATAACATAATCGTATGATGGTATTGAAGTATCAGAGCTATGGGCCATTTTAACATATACACTAAGGGACTTTAAAAATGCAACGGTCGGACTTTGTAAAATAAATAAGTGTCTTGCATATCAATTTTAATAAATTTGACATCAATAAACATCAACATAAGTCTAACACTTTGTTTGAGTTTTATTGGAAAATATTGACAACTTCCTGAGAAGTAACGTTTCAAACAGTGATACCCGAACTGACCATATTTGCAATTATTAACGATTGTAACTATCATTTACAACAATGTAGGTAACATATATCCGCTTCATTAAAAGCACAATATTTGTAATACCTTGTTCCTCTCCTGGACCAAGACTTGGGAAAGCTCAGTAACGTTTCTCGGTGGTGGCTGACGAGCGATAGTGCGTCTTTCAAACCGTTTTCAATAAGAGTTTTACGTAAAAAAAAATTAAAGTCTCGCGTTGTAGAACAAAATCGTGTAATTGTATTGAAGTATCAGAGCTATGGGTCATGTTAACATAAAGGACAAAATCGTATAATTGTATTGATGTATCAGAGCTAAGGGCCATGTTAATGTATAAAAAATATAATCGTAAAATTGTACTGAAGTATAACAGCTATGGGCAATGTTAACATATAGAACACGATCGTATAATTGTACTTGAGAATAAGAGCTATGGGCCATGTTTACATATAGAATAAAATCGTATAATTGTATTGAAGTATCAGAGCTAAGGGCCATGTTAATGTATAAAAAACATTATCGTAAATTGTACTGAAGTATCATAGCTATGGGCCATGTTAATATAAATAACTTAATCGTATAGTTGTATTGAATTATCAGATTCATGGGCAATGTTAACATATAGCACAAAATCGTATAACTCTATTTAAGTATCAGAGCGATGGGCCATGTTTACATATAGCACGAAATCGTAAATTTGTATTGACGAATCAGATCTATGGGCCATGATAACATATAGAACAAAATCGTATAATTGTATTTAAGCATCAGAGCTATGGGCCATGTTAACATATAGCACAAAATCGTAAAATTGTACTGAAGTATCAGAGCTATGGGCCATGATAACATATAGAACACAATCGTAAAATTGTACTGAAGTATCAGAGCTATGGGCCATGATAACATATAGAACACAATCGTATAATTGTACTAAAGTGTCAGAGCTATGGGTTATGAAAACATATAGCACAAAATCGTATAATTGTACTGAAGTATCAGAGCTATGGGCAATGATAACATATAGAACACAATCGTATAATTGTACTGAAGTATCAGAGCTATGGTCCATAATAACATATAGAACACAATCGTATTATCGTACTGAAGTATCAGAGCTATGGGCCATGATAACATATAGCACAAAATCGTATAATTGTACTGAAGTGTCAGAGCTATGGGCAATGATAACATATAGAACAAAATCGTATAATTGTACTGAAGTATCAGAGCTATGGGCAATGATAACATATAGAACACAATCGTATAATTGTACTGAAGTATCAGAGCTATGGGCCATGTTAACATATAGCACATAATCGTATAATTGTACTGAAGTATCAGAGCTATGGGCCATGTTAACATATAGCACACAATCGTATACTTGTACTGAAGTATCAGAGCTATGGGCCATGTTAACATATAGAACAAAATCGTATAATTGTACTGAAGTATCAGAGCTATGGGCAATGATAACATATAGAACAAAATCGTATACTTGTACTGAAGTATCAGAGCTGTGGGCCATGAAAATGTATAAACAAGACATGTCACTGGTAAGTGTCACATGCCCCCCAAATGGTCTGTGAAATTAACAATATATGTTATATAAGGTAGCGATGTATCCATGAATATCAGTAGTAATGGACTGACATTTCAGACTAGACATGCAATTACATGTTTTTTTAATTGTATTGAAGAATCAGAGTTATGGGCCATGTTAACATATAGAACAAATTCGTATAATTGTATTGAAGCATCAGAACTATGGGCCATGTGAAAGTATAAATAACTTAATCGTATATTTGTATTGAAGTATCAGAGCTGTGGGCCATGTTAGCGTATAGAACAAAATCGTATATTTGTATTGAAGTATCAGAGCTAAGGGCCATAACATATAGAACAAAACTGTATAATTGTTTTGAAGTATCAGAGCTAAGGGCCATGTTAACATATAGAACAAAATTGTATAACTGTATTGAAGTATCAGAGCTAAGGGCCACGATAACGTTAAGAAGAAAATCGTATAATTGTTTTGAAGTATCAGAACTAAGTGCCATATTAACATATAAAACAAAATTGTATAATTGTTTTGAAGTAGCAGAACTAAGGGCCACGATAACATATAGAACAAAATCGTATAATTGTTTTGAAGTATCAGAGCTAAGGGCCATGTTAACATATAGAACAAAAGTGTATAACTGTATTGAAGTATCAGAGCTAATGGCCATCATTACATATAGAACAAAATTGTATAAGTGTTTTGAAGTATCAGAGCTAAGGGCCATGTTCATGTATAAAAAACATAATCGTAAAAGTGTACTGGAGTATAAGATCTATGGGCCATGTTAAAATATAGAAAAAATACATGAAAAATAAGTTAATGCTTTAAAGAAACACATCCACGTTTGAACTTTTTTAAAAAATATTTTAATTAAGTTATGAGCACATTTGTTATACAAAAATATTATCAATGAGCTATATGTGTGCATACAAACACGACCCCAAACGCTTTAGAATTATAAAAAAAGATGCCCAAGTTATAAAGCGTGACAAACGCGTTATAAAATATTCTAAATCGCCCAGGATTCCCACTTAGCCTCGAGGCATAGTGCCATTGCAAAAAGGAAGTGCTTCCGTGGGAAAGTCGCATGATGGCGGTTATCATAAATAATCCTCATTTCTTCTTCTTTAAATTTGCATTTTCCTTATTTTAATGCTCATTTTTTTATTTGAATGGCATTATTGATGTATTTTGAACATTTTGATAGCATTGTCATGTTTGAATTGTGAATTTAAAAAAAAAAAATTGATGCTTGGAAATTGGGGTATGAATACATGATTTCGGAAGTCTACTTTCACTTTGTCACCAGTGTACACACTGAGCAGGAAATAAATCTCTTATATGACACATGACCCCTACATTTCTCATCATATTTTGATAGCGCAGATGTTGACAAACGGTTAAATGTAGGTTTGACTTCTTTCATTTGGGATTCTCTATAAATGACAAGCCTTCAAACTTTTATTATTTACTATAGAATAAAGAACAAAAATCAATGGTGGGATTACACCTCGAATTGAATTATGCGTAACTTCCGTTTCCCGTTCCCTGTTTAATGCTGTTTACTTTTTTTACACGAGGGAATTTATCTGATGAAAGAACGACTACAGCTCAGTATAACTGTTTGGAACAATGTTATAGCCTGTGTTATATGTGAAATGAGCGTGAAGCTCAGCCGACTGAAAGAGTTCGTCGTGACATGACAGGTATGCAGTACGCTACACACGAAAACGTGTAGATGTTTTTTTTTATTATCATAATTTTAATCATTTACCTGTTTTCGATCACTTAGATAGATCAGTACAAAAGAATGTCGACACTCATTGCTTGTATAAAATGTTTAAATAATTATCTACCAAAAATATAACAAAATACATGTACACTACCTTCACCCACAGGCCCTAGCTTTTGGATAGTTTTATAGTAAATAATGGAAAGGTAGGACACTTAAAAAATACCCAAACCACTGAATCCATGATCCATGACCGATTTCAATGAAATAAAGTTATAACGTACGTAGAAAATAATATTCTAAACGTATACATCGTGTAATAACAACAGATAGGTCGTGCTTTGCCTATAAAATTAATATTTTACGTTCCTATACGAGTCCAACATTGGCCTTGCCTAGTTACTTCCGGCTGCACGGTGCGAATATCTTGTATGATTTTGATTGGTTATCAGGTGCCGTTTGACAGACGGCGGGAAATACGTTTTTCGGTCTTTCCGTACACACACGATTGCGTTAAATTATAGTTGAACATTATAAACAATAACTATTTAATTGTTGACGTCAAGGGTATATCGTTTGTCATGTTTTCATGTTTATTATGTCATATTTTTTTTATATATTCTAACCAAATTTCAAACCTTCAAAATGTAAGGTTTAAATTTTGGCTAATCATGCAATGACGACATATTCAGTCCGTGTCAGTACCGAGTGTGTAAAGCCTTCGTAAATGTAGAAACTTGGATTTTGCGGGAAAATGCATATTTCTTGCTAATTACTGTTTTCAAAGAGATCAACGTTAGTCAGTAGGTTAATGATGATTTTGTCCACGAATTTAATTGAAGTTTTCTCGCTTCACACCTATATGTTCTTCAAACCAGATATGATCATTTTGAAGTGTCCTACCTTTCCATTATTTACTATATATATATCTATCCAAATGCTATAGTAAGATAGGGCCTGTGCCTTCACCATTCACGCTAGATCACGGTGTCAGACACAAAAATAGCGTAACCACATTTCGATCACCTGACTGGATGAAATGTATCAAACTAAAATGACTATAGAAGTGCATATACATGAAATTAAAACACTGATGTAAAATACTTTTTTTATTTAGGTAAACTTTATTAGTGCATCTTTACATGCATATCCTCACATAACAAACCTTTCCAACTATTTACTTGTTTTCATACTACATTTAACATGTGGTCCTGTAATAATTTTAAACTAATTTTTTAACAAATTTCTATAAGAGGGGTACTCTTCCGTAACCGCTTTGATTTCTGACATGAGCAGTCATCATGTTTCAACACCTTTTTTTGTCCTTGGATCAGTTTTATGCAGACGTGATTGAGTGTAGTGATCGAAAACAGGTTACTGCACGATACAAGTTACAACTCACCTTTTTATTATCTTATTCGTAAACATTCCAATATCAACCTAGATAGAGACCATTTACCAAGTTGAATTTTCTCAGTTGTGCGTCCTTAGTGGTCCTGAGTAGGACCCGTTTTAACTGTTTCAAAATCATAGACTGACAGGTGAATAGATACAGAGAGAAATAATGGAAATACGACCATTTCAACGAATTCATTGACACCTTTAAATTTTTCGTACTTTGCAGGTTTCTTATGGACATGTCCAACACATATAAGTGAGTATTTTAATGATATTTGCACACATCAATTGATATTTAAAAAAGTGTCGTATTTAGGCTAGATACAAAGCTAATGCATATCTGAATAAATAAATATAGATGCATTTAAGATATTTGGTATTAATATAGAGTTTTTGGTTTGAATTTGTCTCCTATTACATTTACATAATACATTATTATTTGTAATGAATATGACACTATTTTCTTGAAAACATAATGCATGCTTTGTGTTTTCAAATTTATATTATAACAAAATATTGATATTACATGAATTTACCTCTAAATAAAATTCGTTGAGTGTGAATGTAAAACGACAACTATGTATACTTTTGATAACCATCTACATCTGTTACTATAAATATCATGTATATCTTTCTTCATGATATTGGCATTTTCATTCCATTTTAAAGATTCGAGCAATTTAGTGTCGCTTGTGTGAAGTCACACAATCTCAAAAGAAATGTTTCCTTAGAAAAAGAAAAGTGTTGTGTGCAAAACACAGCACAATCATACGATATATGCGACTTGGATAATGAAAGTCCAATGTAACTATAGGAATAACCTCGATCTCGATAAAAGCAGTGGTTTCCTAATAATTTGATTACGTTTAAACGAAACATTGGATTGGACCACTAGAAAGGACAATTTGCACATCTCAGCATATTCACGATGACAGAATTAGTTTAATAGCTAATAACCATGAACACTTACTCTCTTTCTGCGAGTTATTTATTTTACAGTCTGTTAACGTCTTACTACACAGTTACGCCCCTTTTTTGCAACGGTAGCAAGATTTTTACGCTTAAAAAAAAGGCCTATGTACTTTGGTTATGCAATATTATCAAAATGGTTCATAGTGGTTGTGATTTCTTGCTGTAGATTAGTAGAGCAAAAGTTGGCATAGCATATACTGCAATAAGACATCACTGATGTTAAAAAAGTGACTTTTATAGGATTTCAACATATGCATGTATTTATGAGCATTTGAGGACTTCTTTTTTCAAAAAAGCTCAGGGTGTCACTGCACCCTCTTTTAAAAAAATCAAAGTGGACAACCTACCAGTTATTGTACATTTTTATGTGGGTATACATTCCTGCTATGAAAAAAAAAACACTTTAAAAAAAATTCTATGTGTAATTCTTTTTTTACCATTGAAATCCTAGACCTTATTTTATATAGAACAAAGAACAACATTCAACTGTGTAGTGAAACCTTCAAGGCCATGGTAATGTAACGAGATGATGACAAAAACCTACAATGTCAGATTAACTGGCAGACTGATGCGTAATCTTATATTATTTAGTACATAAACACGTGCTGATAAACAGTGATAAGCAGTGTACTAGTATTCGAAGTCCATTTCATGTTGAGAAAGTATTGTTCAAAAAGGTAATGATATTTTTCATATCTGCCTCGGTGTCAGATTGATTGATGATTGATTGAAAATTTAGCGTCATTTTTATGCCATCGAGGGCTAACAGACGACCAGCTATCCTAACCACTGTTTCCTTGGATTAACCAGTACTCGAGCAAACCCCATCACCGCAAGTAACTGATAACTTTCCCACTTGAATCAGTGGTGAGAGACGAATGATAATGAGACACAATACAGTATATCAATCACAGAGACTATTCGGGCGAGGGATTCGAACTCACGACCCCTGGATTAATAGTCAGACGCGTAACCGACTGAGCTAATCGGGCCCGGTTCGCCTCGGTGTCACCCATCAATATATACGTATCATTCGTAAATACAGGATCCCGCAATGATGCTGCGACGATATAGTTTTATTTTTATTGGATACAAGTTGCATTTATGTTTGCAAAGAGGACTGGTGCATTCATCAGGAACGAATAAAGTGATGCAAGGGATGTTTATTATTTAGTAGTACCCTGTCGTATGTGTGTTCTACTATAAAGTACAGATTGGTTTTAATATTTGTGACTATCACCTTTTTTTATAAAACAGACCCGTGTTTGGTTGGTTACTACAAGGAATTACCCAATCAGTCTAATCGATGTCCCGGATGTGGAGTAGGTTCTCAGTGTGACAAGTTCGGCATGCTGGATGATACTTGGTACAGATTTGACTATGTTATTACAATGACCCACGTGGGTGCAGAGGCGTGTGGAACTGTATACCCGATATGGATGAGCAGTAAGATTACTAAAACAATTGAAAACTAACTTTGTTTGTTTCATTCAATTTTTTACTTTAATTCAGTGTTATTGTCTTGCTATGGTTCCGTGAAATCATGGGGTTCGTTCTTTTGTGCTACAAAATAGAAAACATAGTTGAATGCTGGGGGTATAGGGGTGAAACGTGAGGGCCGTTACATACTTTATTCCCCCTCATGAACCAACCCAATAAAACCGATTTGCTATTTGCTGTTTTTGAAAACATTCTGTGTTACGAAATACTTGTATGCGATATTTCACAACGTTAAATAACTTTATCGATGATGGTAATGTTTTATTTATTAGAGAAAAGTATGGTATTCACATAATTGTATGCGCCTTAAATGTACACTAGATGTTTGTTTTAAATATGTTGATAATTGAAGTTAGAATTACTAAATGAATTACTAAATTATTAAATTATTAAATGAATGAATGAATGAATGAATGAATGAATGAATGAATGAATGAATGAATGAATGAATGAATGAATGAATGAATGAATGAATGAATGAATGATTTAACGACCAGTTACAAGCCTAAGATGACACTTAAGATGAACATATTTAATTAAGTATTGAAAGGAAGATAATTATGTAGTCATGTTATTTTAATGAATAAATATCTAGATTGATTAAACAGAAAACTTTTTATGAGCTTATATATTACTTTTCAGCCAGACAATTCTATAAATAGTTGCTATTTTACAATAAACAATTCGTCTACATTGACTTTGGTATTAACCCCAGAGCTCCACATGTCACAATAACAAACATTCATTTAATACAGATACACTATGCAAACCGTACATGAGATTGGCTCAAACTCCGCATCTCAAATTTTACTTGAGTTATAGCTCGCTTTAACTAAAATTCATTATAGTAATATCCACTGATAATTTCAAATTGTCGCTGTCTGGCGATTATCTCATTTGTATATGCTTATGCAACTAGGCCTGGAAAGAACCTAGAAATAGCTCTACTTTTTTATTTATAGGAGTAACGCATATAAAGGTTCAACATCCGTTGAAAAATTCGAATACATAATAATTATTTGTAATAATTGGGGCTTAAAAGAAAATATATTGAAAACAAAAATAATGGTATTTAGAAAACGTGGTGGGTTGTTACCCAATGAATCTTGGACTTATAACGGAGAAATTATTGAAGTTGTTGATGATTTTAATTATCTTGGAACAATATTTAATTATACTGGTAATTTTAATTTAAATCAGGAACATTTGGTTGGCAAATCTTTGAAAGCTTTTAATACCCTTTTATTTAATTGTAAAAAAATCCATTTAAAGCCAAAACTACTATGCCAGTTGTTTGATGCATTCGTTGGTTCTATCTTAAGTTATGCGAGTGAAATTTGGGGATATACCAAGTCGAAAGTAATCGAAAGAATACACTTAAAGTTCTGTAAACGTTTATTGAATGTTAGATTAAATACTTGTACAGTGGGTGTGTGTGGAGAGCTTGGGAGATATCCATTATATATATCACGATATGTAAGAATCATAAGCTATTTGTGTTAAGTTATTTATACGGAAAATATATTGATAAAAAAACTATATGAACAGGGGCTATATGACTGTAATAGAGGTTGTAAGAACTGGGTATCAAATATTAAAACCATGTTAAATGATTATGGATTCACCTATATGTTTGAGAATAATCGTTTTGTTAATCCCAAAGTATTTCCAAATATTTTTAAACAAAAGGTTATCGACAATTTCATTCAACAACGGTTTGGATCGGTAGAAATACAGTCCAGTGCTCGAATTTTATAAACATCAACTTAAGTATGAGAATTATCTCGATATATTGCCCTGTAATCTTAGATTATTTTACACTAGATTAATCCTGTTAATCCTCTTAGAATACAAACTGGACGATATGACAGAAATAGAATTCCAAAAAATGAAAGTTATTGTTTATGTTGCAATTCAAGGGATATAGAAGATGAGTTTCATTTCTTATGTATATATCCCTGTTTTAATAATTTACGAAAACAGTATTTGAAAAAGTATTACTATCAAAGGCCTTCTGTGTTCAAATTATTAGAGTTACTTAATTCACATAATAAAACCATATTATATAATATTTCAAGATATATAAAAGAGACATTAGAAATTAGAAAAACAGTGCTAACTGTTTAAGCATAGTGTTCATCCTCATTTCATTTATAAACATTCATTAAATATTTTGTTATATACACTAATGAATTTAATCATTGCTGTTAAGTAACTATATGTTTATATTGATTGTATATTGTATATAGTATGATGATGTACTTTGTACAAATCCTAATAAAATATATGTTCTGTTCTGTTCATATTTTCAGATGCTTATATTATTGCATTTGTTAACAATAGATATCACACAAGATCTATCGGAAGGACAATGCACTAAAAAATCATCAAATTAAAAAACAAATTAACTTATTGAGGGGATATCATTTCCAATCTCAACAAGGGCACGTAATAGAGGTTTTACTCATGCGAAAGTGTGGTGTTAAAATTCAATCACATGCAATGTTAAGTGATAAGCAACTTTCTACACTTTTTTTTAATGTTTACGGTAAAACGATAGTGTAGCTTTACACGTAACGTACGCGTCAAATGTAATTGTAAAAAAGTACTTGATCCTGTTTACATATGGTTTTGTTAACATATATGAATAATATGTAACATGATTTTTTTTAAATTAGCCTCTGCCTGTTCTAGTGATATTCCCTAAAACAGTGTTGGAGATTTTAGCGCAATAATTATATATGATTTTTAACATATTTTAAACGTATGAATCGAAACGCATATGACAAACGTATGTTTCACATGCGTTTAACATATGTTGATGTTAACGTATGTTTTACATACGTTTTTGATTGTCAAACATGGATTTTATGATTCTTATACTTAAATTGGACCCTGCCTCTGGCTCTGCTAATGATATTTCCAAAAATAGTGTGTGCCATGTGCTGTGGAGGATTTTAGCGAAATAATTATATATATATATATATATATATATTAACATATGAATCGCAACACGTATGACAAACGTACGTTTAACATGCGTTTAACATGATATGTTTCTCTTAACGTATGTTTAACGTGCGTTTCTGATTACCATATGTTAATTTACGTATGTTAAACGTATGTTTTGAAACGTATGTTAATCACAACGTATGTAAAACATACGTTTAACATACGTTTAACGTATGTTTTGTCCGACATAGGTTAAAACATACGTGGCATTTTTACCTGTGTAAATATTGCTTGTTTTCTTTATGTAATTTTGATTGGAAGCCGTTTTTCGGTAGTATTTTCAGAATTTGCCTTCGTCCTAATTTTTGCATTTGTAAATTTGTACGTCTTTACGTGGTGACATATGTTTCGTTTTTGTACATTAGGTAAAACTCAACTGAGGTGAAAAATACACGATTTTGCTGCTATAAATCGGGAAGTCAAAAAATACCGAATATAGCCATGTTTACGAAAGTCTGACTTGATTGCGAACATTATTACACGTCCGTTACGATAGTAAAATATCGACATTGACAAACTACCTTAATATTGACTTTTACTTTTATCATAGATTTACTGAAATCAAAATTACGATCATAATCACAGGTGCACGCCAGATTAATCAGTGAAAAATATGCTTAATGAGACGTATGTACATGTATTAGATATTTATGTCTTATAAGTATCGTAGTATGCTATATTAAGTTATGGATATTTTGTTTTTAAAACATAAATAAATAAGATAAAGCTTAATGAACATTAATGAAAAATAAAAAATTAAAACAATTAAATAAATAAAGATGAAATAAATTATTTTACTATTTAATTGTTGTCATGTCTTGTTTTTTGAAACATTGCATATACCCTTTTATTACATTAAAACTGCCGCAACAATTGATTAAGCAAAAATGTACTTTATAACAATTTCAATATGCCCGCAGGCAAAAGATGTAGCGACAGGTAGTTTATTTCTCATTATTGGAAAATGTAAAGGGAAGCAATACGTTATCGACTACTAGACAGAGTAGCCTTTATTGGATTTTATCGATTTAAGTGTCTGAGGTAGTTTCTGCGATATGATGATCAGAACATGTAACAAAGTAGAGGTGAACCTATGCCATTATATCCCTGATATCTCCCGAATCAAAACTCCTCAACTCCAATGAAAAATCAGAGAAAGCTGTGCCTACCCCACAATTCATAGCGGCTGTTTAACGCTCATCAAACTGTGGCGTCACTCAACTTTCGCTGAAGCAATTGACTGATCTATATGGTTAATTCTCATTGCTATGTAAAGGCCAAAATGTGGAGAGCTTGGTTTGTTCTACAGTCTAAATGACTTTTAACCAAACTATTCTCCATCTTATCATACAGACAACATTGTAAATCACCCATCAGTATCCGGTGTTAGCAAACATGCTGGTAATTGTCAACAGAGGTTACCATACTGTATTTTTAATCTATATTATGATATTACTAAATGAAAGAATTGTACTATTAACAGTATCGTTATATGTTTATCATATTTATATCATTTTTTTTATTGAAAACAAACATGATATACATATTCAAAATATTGTCTTTGTTTATTATATGAAATATATACTACGATATCAATAAAGTTGTTGTACAAAAACTAATACTGACATTTAGCGGTATCCAGCTTTTGTTAATGACTGGTGGATGTACTAACAGACAAACATCAAACGAATGCTGTAGCATGCAAAAAAGTTAATAGCCAACACAAATGTTACAACAGTAACGACTGTATCAGTATCCTTGTACACAATGCTCATTGTTATAGTTAGGGTAAAGTTCTCTTAATCGAAGTTAACATCGTAAAATTTCAGTATTTTTTAACAACACATATCCAATGTTTTCAAGAGAGAACAAAGGAAATGCGCACCTGTTGCGGTTATAATCAATTTGCGTTCTACTCCAGCAGATCAGGTTTAAGCCCAACAGTTGCAATTGACTACTGATCGTTCTAAGCTGTTGACCGTCCCGTAGAACAGGTTTAAGCTCCACAGTGGCGGTTTGACTACTGACAGTTCCAGGGCGGTGACCGTCCCGTAGAACAGGTTTAAGCTCAACAGTGGCGGTTTGACTACTGACAGTTCCAGGGCGGTGACCGTCCCGTAGAACAGGTTTAAGCTCCACAGTGGCGGTTTGACTACTGACAGTTCTAGGGCGGTGAGCGTCCCGTAGAACAGGTTTAAGCTCCACAGTGGCGGTTTGACGACTGATAGTTTTAGGGCGGTGACCGTCCCGTAGAACAGGTTTAAGCTCCACAGTGGCGGTTTGACTACTGACAGTTCCAGGGCGAGACCACCCCGTAGATCAGGTTTAAGCTCCACAGTGGCGGTTTGACTACTGACAGTTCCAGGGCGGTGAGCGTCCCGTAGATCAGGTTTAAGCTCCACAGTGGCGGTTTGACTACTGACAGTTCCAGGGCGAGACCACCCCGTAGAACAGGTTTAAGCTCCACAGTGGCGGTTTGACTACTGACAGTTCCAGGGCGAGACCACCCCGTAGAACAGGTTTAAGCTCCACAGTGGCGGTTTGACTACTGACAGTTCCAGGGCGAGACCACCCCGTAGAACAGGTTTAAGCTCCACAGTGGCGGTTTGACTACTGACAGTTCCAGGGCGGTGAGCGTCCCGTAGATCAGGTTTAAGCTCCACAGTGGCGGTTTGACTACTGACAGTTCCAGGGCGAGACCACCCCGTAGATCAGGTTTAAGCTCCACAGTGGCGGTTTGACTACTGACAGTTCCAGGGCGAGACCACCCCGTAGAACAGGTTTAAGCTCCACAGTGGCGGTTTGACTACTGACAGTTCCAGGGCGAGACCACACCATAGATCAGGTTTAAGCTCAACAGTGGCGGTTTGACTACTGACAGTTCCAGGGCGAGACCACCCCGTAGATCAGGTTTAAGCTCCACAGTGGCGGTTTGACTACTGACAGTTCCAGGGCGAGACCACCCCGTAGATCAGGTTTAAGCTCCACAGTGGCGGTTTGACTACTGACAGTTCCAGGGCGAGACCACCCCGTAGAACAGGTTTAAGCTCCACAGTGGCGGTTTGACTACTGACAGTTCCAGGGCGAGACCACACCATAGATCAGGTTTAAGCTCAACAGTGGCGGTTTGACTACTGACAGTTCCAGGGCGAGACCACCCCGTAGAACAGGTTTAAGCTCCACAGTGGCGGTTTGACTACTGACAGTTCCAGGGCGGTGACCGTCCCGTAGATCAGGTTTAAGCTCCACAGTGGCGGTTTGACTACTGACAGTTCCAGGGCGAGACCACCCCGTAGAACAGGTTTAAGCTCCACAGTGGCGGTTTGACTACTGACAGTTCCAGGGCGAGACCACCCCGTAGAACAGGTTTAAGCTCCACAGTGGCGGTTTGACTACTGACAGTTCCAGGGCGGTGAGCGTCCCGTAGATCAGGTTTAAGCTTCACAGTGGCGGTTTGACTACTGACAGTTCCAGGGCGAGACCACCCCGTAGAACAGGTTTAAGCTCCACAGTGGCGGTTTGACTACTGACAGTTCCAGGGCGAGACCACCCCGTAGATCAGGTTTAAGCTTCACAGTGGCGGTTTGACTACTGACAGTTCCAGGGCGAGACCACCCCGTAGAACAGGTTTAAGCTCCACAGTGGCGGTTTGACTACTGACAGTTCCAGGGCGAGACCACCCCGTAGATCAGGTTTAAGCTCCACAGTGGCGGTTTGACTACTGACAGTTCCAGGGCGAGACCACCCCGTAGAACAGGTTTAAGCTCCACAGTGGCGGTTTGACTACTGACAGTTCCAGGGCGAGACCACCCCGTAGATCAGGTTTAAGCTCCACAGTGGCGGTTTGACTACTGACAGTTCCAGGGCGAGACCACCCCGTAGAACAGGTTTAAGCTCCACAGTGGCGGTTTGACTACTGACAGTTCCAGGGCGAGACCACCCCGTAGAACAGGTTTAAGCTCCACAGTGGCGGTTTGACTACTGACAGTTCCAGGGCGAGACCACCCCGTAGATCAGGTTTAAGCTTCACAGTGGCGGTTTGACTACTGACAGTTCCAGGGCGGTGAGCGTCCCGTAGAACAGGTTTAAGCTCCACAGTGGCGGTTTGACTACTGACAGTTCCAGGGCGAGACCACCCCGTAGAACAGGTTTAAGCTCCACAGTGGCGGTTTGACTACTGACAGTTCCAGGGCGAGACCACCCCGTAGAACAGGTTTAAGCTCCACAGTGGCGGTTTGACTACTGACAGTTCCAGGGCGGTGAGCGTCCCGTAGATCAGGTTTAAGCTCCACAGTGGCGGTTTGACTACTGACAGTTCCAGGGCGAGACCACCCCGTAGAACAGGTTTAAGCTCCACAGTGGCGGTTTGACTACTGACAGTTCCAGGGCGAGACCACCCCGTAGAACAGGTTTAAGCTCCACAGTGGCGGTTTGACTACTGACAGTTCCAGGGCGAGACCACCCCGTAGAACAGGTTTAAGCTCCACAGTGGCGGTTTGACTACTGACAGTTCCAGGGCGGTGAGCGTCCCGTAGATCAGGTTTAAGCTCCACAGTGGCGGTTTGACTACTGACAGTTCCAGGGCGGTGAGCGTCCCGTAGAACAGGTTTAAGCTCCACAGTGGCGGTTTGACTACTGACAGTTCCAGGGCGAGACCACACCATAGTTCAGGTTTAAGCTCCACAGTGGTGGTTTGACTACTGACAGTTCCACGGCGAGACCACCCCGTAGATCAGGTTTAAGCTCCACAGTGGCTGTTTGACTACTGACAGTTCCAGGGCGAGACCACCCAGTAGATCAGGTTTAAGCTCCACAGTGGCGGTTTGACTACTGACAGTTCCAGGGCGAGACCACCCTGTAGATCAGGTTTAAGCTCCACAGTGGCGGTTTGACTACTGACAGTTCCAGGGCGGTGAGCACCCCGTAGATCAGGTTTAAGCTCCACAGTGGTGGTTGGCTAGGTTTAAGCTCCACAGTGGTGGTTTGACTAGGTTTAAGCTCCACAGTGGCGGTTTGACTACTGAATGTTCCAAGCTGGTGACCACCCAGCATATCAGGTTTAAGCCCCACAGTGGCAGTTTGACTACTGACCGTTCCAAGCTGTTGACCGTCCCGTAGATCAGGTTTAAGCTCCACAGTGGCGGTTCGACTACTGACAGTTTCAGGGCGATGAACACCTCGTATATCAGGTTTAAACTCCACCGCATGCATCGTATATAAAAAAATGAGGGTTGCAAGCTCAGATAACACGGCAGTTAGGGGTTTGCGGGTTTCACTTTACTGAGATTGAATGTTGAACTTTAAATAAACAAGTATTTTAACTCGTTAATATTTCTTCAAACATATTTAAAATGAAGCACCGTTTTGGAAAGCAATTATGGCAATTCCATTATGTGATCGCGATGTCTTAATATGGCAGCCCAAACAATCAATTCGTTTGTATTTGAGGAAACAAACAAAGAGTGACCGGTTTGCAATAATTATTGCACGTCCGTTACAATAACAAAATATCCCGGTCTTCCACATCCATCACGATGAAAAGGCTACCATAGTCTTGGAGTTAACTACTATATCAGAACATGATACTCATATACATTAACGAAACAAATGTAAACTGAAATGAATTTCCCTAAGGATAATCCCCATCTTATTAAACAGGCAAAATTGCGAATGTTACCCCATCATTATCTTGTATAAGCAAACATGCTGGTAATTTTCCACAAATGTTTCCACATTGTAATTTATAAAATGACATTACTAGATGAACACATTGTTCTGCTTACATTATTGTTGTATACACATGTATATATATTTGTATTATACTTTATCTCATTTTCATTTCGCTAAAACAGGTTGTGCACGTGTTAAAGTTCCGTTTGTAACTTAAGCTGAAATCATTATTAACAAAACATTTTGTAAAATGGTACATGGATGTGAACCCGGCTATTAATTGTTAATTGGAACGTAAATTCGGTAAATAAATGATAATTTTCCTTTTTGTGGAATGAGAAAAAGTTCCCCTTTAACTTTCGGGTAGTGGTTGTTTGTAAACAATTTTTTAAGACTTCCGGTATATTCATGCATGTAACTGCACTAAAATAAGTGATAAGAACCAACTTTCTTTTTTGTCCAATTTTCACTCTGCTATTCTGCTGTTCTGCTGGAAATATCAAAAAAAAATTTTTTTTTAGTATATTGCTATTTGGCTTAAGACACTAAGCAAGAAGGTAGAAAACGATGCAGAGAAATAAATCAGGCTCATAATTGTTAGTTTGAACGTAAATTCGGTGAAAAATGAGAAATTTCCATTTGGCGAAATGAGAAAAAGTTCCCCTTTAACTTTCGGGTGGCGATTGTTTGTAAAAAAAATAAAAATTCTTAAGCCTTCATGCATGTTTATGCATGTAACTGCACTAAAATAAGTTATAAAAACAACTTTCATTTTTGTCCAATTTTCATTCTGCTGTTCTGCTGGCAGAATGAAAATATTTCATTCTGCTATTCTGCTGTTCTACTGAAAAAATGAAAAAACATTTTTTTAGTAAATTGCTTTTTGCTGAACAAAAAAGTGGAAAATGGTGCAAAGAGGTGAATCCGGCTAATAAGTGTTACTTTGAACGTAAATTCGGTGAAAAAAATGAAATTCACTTTTTGTGGAGCGAGAAAAACTTCCCCTTTAACTTTCGGGTAGTGATTGTTTGTAATAAAACCGTTCTTAAGTACCGGTATTCCTGCATGTTCATGCATGAAAACGAACTAAAATCATTGATAATAAAAACACTTTTTTTTCTTTCATTTTTTCTACTTATCTCACTCGCGCCGAATGAGCAGTCAAAATGAAACGTTTTTCGTGAATAACTTATAAGCGGAATCATTACTGCGTATGAAGTTATGAACAAAAAAGTAAGATAAAGTAATTGATCAGCGAAATGCGTTGGGCAAAATGTTTTACAATGCGAATCCACGGTGAAACGATGGAAAAAAACACTTTTTTCATCTTGCTGGAGCGGTGATGCACGTGTACAAGTTTCGTTAGTAGCTTTGGCTGAAAACATTATGAACAAAAAATGTGTAAAATGGTACACGGAGTTAATAATTATTAGTTTGAACGTAAATTTGGTGAAAATATGATAATTTTCCGTTTGGTGAAATGAGAAAAAGCTCCCCTTTAATCATCGGGTAGTGATTGTTTGTAAAAAAAACCATTTCTTAAGACTTCTGGTATTTTCATGCGTGTAACTGCACTAAAATATGTGATAAAAAAAACTTCTTTAATTTTAGTCCAACTTTCATTCTGCTATTCTGCTGTTCTGCTGGCGGAATGAAAATATTTCATTCTGCTATTCTGCTGTTCTGCTGGAAAAATGAAAAAAAATTTGGTAAATTGCTATTCTGCTAAAGACCCTGAACTAAAAGGTATTTATTAAATGTGCAGATAGGTGAACCGGTTAATAATTGTTAGTTTGAACTTAAATTCGGTGAAGAAAAAAAAAGAGAATTTTCCTTTTGGTGAATTGATAAAAAGTTCCCCTTTAATTTCCGGGTGCTGATAACTGCATGTAAATGCACTAGAATAAGTGATAAAATAACAACATCATTTTGTCTCATTTTCATACTGCTATTTTGCTGTTCTGCTGGCAGAATGAAAAAAATACATTCGCTATTCTGTTGTTCTGCTGGCAGAATGAAAAAAAATCATTCTGCTATTCTGCTATTTTGCTAACTTTACCGAGCCCACATTAGCGGTTTAGAGCAAATGTGACCGTTTAGTTTTATTTTCACATTTTTAACCCTATCAGGTAGAGGAAATGATCATTTGAAGGTACGACTGAAGCATATGTTGTTGTTCAGCTGAGATGTGTGATGGTGAATTATGAATAGTATGTTTTACACTTTGTATGAATATTTAGCATCATTCTATGCCATCAACAGCTAACACAGATGATCAGTTTACCATATCACTATTTCCTGTTATCCTGAAAGGTTAATCAGTTTTGATTGATTGAATATTTAGTGTCATTTTTATGCTATCAAGAGCTAACAGACAATCAATTAACCTAACCACTGTTTCCTGGAATCCTGAAAGGTTAACTAGTACTTGAATACACCCCATTTCTGCAAGTACCTTATAACTTTCCCACTGGAATCAGCGGTGAGATAGGAATAATAATGATACACAATGATGTATATTAATCATTGAGACTGTTGCCGAGCTGGAATTAGAACTCACGACCCCTGAATTGATAGTCAGACGCGTTATCAACTGAGCTAATCGGGCCCGGCTGGTAAATCAGTACTCAGGCACAACCATCTCTGCAAGTGAGAGATGAATGACCATTAGTTACAATGTTGTATATTAATCATCGCATGGGGATTCAAACTCATGACCCCTGGATTGAAAGTCAGGCGGGCTACCATCTGAGCTGACCAGACATGGTCCTGGTTGTATGATGAAAATGAAGTTATTTTTATTGTTAATATTTTAGGATTTTTTTAATATTAAACTCTATGTATATAAGAACCAAATACATTATGACCATCATCACATAATGGAAAGAGATAATTGAGTTCAATGTTGTATTGAGCAAACTCCCAAATACATGGATAAATGTTAGAGTTTTGACAATTCAAGGGTCATAACTCTGTTACATGTATCCAATTTGGTTCATTCATAATCATATCTTACCGGTACATGAAGACCAACTGATAACTGCAGGCATACACATTGTAAAAGTTATCGTCAGACTGAATTAAACCTTGCTACCATATCTTGTTATATATATTGGGATACTTTTGTTTTTTGTGTGTGGACACATAAAAATACTGTTGCAATATGTTAACACTCTATGCTGTTCGCTTCTCGGTCAATAATTATTTCGGGCAGCCAGTAACACATTTAATAGATTGTCAACAGGTTTGATCCGAGGCTCAACCTGATAGCCTCAAAACAACACTCAATCATTGTTTCATCGTTGATATGGACATGAAGAATATTTGGTTTTTCCCACACCTAAGCCATAAAATTGTATTGTTTCTAAATTAATTTTCTCAAGTGCTCAACATAATATGTATATATAATAATTATTTTGTGGT
Source organism: Panopea generosa (assembly GCA_029582155.1). Classification (NCBI taxonomy): domain Eukaryota; kingdom Metazoa; phylum Mollusca; class Bivalvia; order Adapedonta; family Hiatellidae; genus Panopea; species Panopea generosa. Next base: position 79,243,463 of record CM055894.1, on the reverse strand, counting down.
ATTGTACATAATAAATAGACATATGTTGTGATGGCAAGATATAATATGTTGAGCCCTCGACATATAAAGTGAAGAGTTTAAAATAATAAGTCGGGAGCTCATCATAATTAGTCCGTATCAAGTGGTAACAGTGTGAGATATTGAAATAAGTACAATCTTGAGATAATAAGTAAAGAATGAGACATAACAAGTCTAAGGCTCAAGATAATAAGTCGAGAGCTTGAAATAATAAATTATAAGCCCAAGACAATAAGTCAAGGTCTAGAGATAATAAGTCGAGATATGGCGATAATTCAAAATATTTAAATATCAATTGGAGACAATACGTCAAGGGCTCAACATAATAAATAACTTGATATAAGTCAATATTGAGATAAAATAAGCTGAGGGCTGGACATAACAAGTTGAGCGCTCGAGATAATAATTGAAGAACTCGACTTAACTCAATATCTTGTCAAGTACCAAAAAAATATGTGTGTGTCCTAAATACACTTACATAAGGTGCATAGCCATTACCAATACTATTTTTTTAATTACTATGACTACTTGTTGAAAAAACACATTTTATCTTAACACTTTCAGATACCAGAGGTGATATTCCAAGGTGCCAGACTAATAGCCAGTTACAGTGTTATTTGAAAGTTACATTAAAAAAGCTAAGGACATCCTACTGTAAAGGCCTCCAAGAAAATGACTTGAAATCTACTGCAGTTATTGCAATGGATAACCAATGACGTATCGTTGACAATTACTAAAGTACAATCACATGCTTCCAAAGACTGTATTCAAACAATATAACATTGTCTCTTGAGTCACAAACTAACATTTGAGGAACATGGTCTATTTGTGTGTGTAAGATAGAGGGACGGAATGGATATGATTGAACTGCTTTAAAGGAATAAAACATACACTTATATAGACTGTGAGCTTAGTAATTATAAATTTGACTGTTAAAGTGTAACCAGTAGTAATCTTACAAATAGCTTTCAGGAATAGATGAGAAGTTTCTGTTTTGCAGAATAAGTAATTCTCTTTAAAAAACAATTATTATTTACACATGGTTCATTGAAAGTTTTGATATACGGAATGTAGAAGACTAAGACTTGAACCATGCTTTGAATAACACATATTGATCTTTAAAGTATTATCTTTTTAATTTTATCAAAATCATGAAGACACTATAATAAGTATATATAACTTTATTTCTTTTATTCTTCTTTTTATATTCCTTACCAAAGAATTATACTGAGATGGAAAAGTAAGTGATTGGGGTTTTGTAAAAGCTTGCGTATTCACACACCATCTTGTGAGTTATTAATGGCCTTACGTTACATAACAAAACAAGACCATTTACAACATTTTGTGTTTAAAATTAGTGATGTACTTCTGATTACAAAATTATTATAATGCAATAAAGAAACAACCATTTATGTATTAGAAAGCAGAAGCCTATGAAGTCTGAATGATTAATTTGCCAAATAATCTGCTTGCTCTTTTATCAACATTTAGTCAGAAGACGCCAGTTTCCTATCCTTCTATATACATCATTGCTTTATATTAAATCTAGAGGGTGTGTTCCAAGTACAAACCCTGTCTCAAGTAAGAAAATGTATCTAAATTATTCAGAATTGAAATTACTTTTTTATGAAATAGCTTTGGTGTACATAGGAATCCCATAGTTTTGTTAAGTATTGCTGGTTACCGACACTGATGAATGTAACACTATAGCATATATGAAGAAGCCATTCTTACAAGTACAAGCTAAACTAGTGAATTCATTTATAAAAGGATACAAATCTTGGAATCAATTTAATTCATGTCCATCTAACTAATTACTCGCAATACATGTTCATATGAATATAAACCTCCAAATACACTTTATCTAAAACTTCATATTTACAAAACTATCAACATAAAGTTTTCTATAACTTAGGTGTCTGTTAGTTTTAGAAAGAAACGGGTTAAAAAATGTCATCATTTTGTCCTCGATGGCCAAAAATGTGAAAAGCTCATTTATTAAATTTATCATGTGTCCCTTTTACATTTTTTTAGACTAGCCAATAATTTCAAGCAAAAATAGCTGACTGTTTTTACATTTTATTAATGTTTTTACATTTACCAATGAACTGAAATAATAAAATCATAAAAAGAGATTCTTATACATATAGCTCACCTGAAATTGTAAGGATTTTATCATGATAACAGTTTTCAAATTCATTGGTTGAAAATTTAGTGGGATTTATATGCCATCGAAGGCTAACAGAATGATGATCAGTTAACCTAACCACTCTTTTCTTGGATCCTGAAAGGTTAACCAGTACTTGAGCACACCCCATCTCCACAAGTAACTGATAACTTTCTCACTTGAATCAGCTGTGAGAGACAAATGATAACGAGATGCAATGTCGTACATCAATCATCAAGGAGACTTTTGCAGAGTGGGGATTCGAACTCACGACCCCTGGATTGATAATCGGACGCGCTACCAACTAAGCTAAACGGGCCCGGCTTCTCAAATAAAGCTTAATATTGATACCAAGGGCATCGTCAAATATAATGCAGGGTTTCTAATTTGAATAAACCTTACAGAGGTGCAAGCTAAACAAATAATGTCAAGTACAAATTTTGTGGTTTAATACATATACATGCAACACATGTGTTATTTTACTAGATAACTATAATATATACTAATCACATATGGCACAGGAGTGCAAGAAACCCATGGCCTGTTATACTTGTTTAATAACTGTACTATTTAGATATTGCTTGGCTTTTATCGTATAACTGCATGCCCACCTAAATACTGAGCAACTTTCCGACTTGCCCAAACATATAAATGACATTGATATGGCGTTATTTGGTGGAATTACATAAAACACTGACTGGTGATCTGATGTTATTGCATGGTACTTAGAGGTGCTTTCAACAATATTTTAGTCACTGCAACCGCGTCTACACCAGACAGTATTCAAAGTGCTGTCATGCTGGAGTATTAATTTCGCAGACACATTGTATGATACCCTACCATACTTTGGATATACTGACACTTCTAGTTTCATTTTTCTGAAAATCAAGTATTTGGTACAACACAGTAAAGGATCGAACCGATGACCTTCCGCATGTGAAGCAGATGCTCTTCCACTAGATCACTGTATGGTTAAGAGGTGATATGAAAAATGAATGGTAAATGTGACATTTATCTGAACTAGAAATGTGTCCATGGGACACAGATGCCCCTGCTTTGTAACTACATTGTAGATATCAATAAAGCCAAATATCAAGTTTCATCAAAATTGTTCCATCAATTAAGATTTTAGAGGTCGGAAACCGTCAGCCAATCATAGTCCAGATCGCCTAATCAATATGCGCCAATTCCATTCATTGTCTAACTTGACCTGAGTCTTGTTGATATAAAGCCAAATATAAATTTTCATCAAAATTGGTTCATAAATAAAGATTTTGGAGGAAACTATCAGCCAATCAGAGCCCAGAACACATAATTAATGTGCAGGGATTTGACGGAAATAGAACTTGAGCTGTAGTTTATCACCATACATCTTTCTACCAAATATGAATCTAATCCATTAAATCCTTCAAGAGATATCGAGCGAAAACCAATTTCTTGACATTTGTCAATAATCTAAGTCAAAAAGGGGCATAACTCCTTAAAAAATCTGATGTCAAGTCACACACCAAATTTGGTTTAAATCTGTTCATTAAAACTAAAGATATCAGTTGGAAACCATTTTCGTACAGGACGTACGTACGGACAGCAGTGATACTATATGCCACCCCCCCCCCCCCCACCCCTCCCCCATTAAAAAAGGCGGGGGCATAATTATATGATAAAAAGGAACTTGAATTGAACATACATTTTTATTAATTTATAATTTACTACTATCTCGCCACAGAACTGAGGCCCTCCGGGGGTTTTGGAGATCTGGAGAACATGGCCATTGATTTTCAGAGATCTGGGGAATATTGACCATTACTTCCAGAGATCCAGAGATCAAAGGCCTAATTTTAGAGATCTAGAGATATTGTTCTTAATGAAAAAAAGTACCTAATATGATCATTTTATCAGAGACATATAAACAGAGATAGGCAAATGGAGGCACTTGTCTAAATTTAAGGTGGCACATTTTGGCTTTTTCAAGTTTAGTTTGAACTTATTTATTTTACTTCGATTTTGAAACAAGTTCTTACAACTTTGACAAATCACGCTCGAAGTCTTCCTGGATATAACCAGTACTAAGCTCAAGCTCGAAGTCTGTCTGGGTATAACCAGTACTAAGCTCATGTGGAAAAAGTGTCTTGCTCAAGGACACCACACATAGTCGTGGCGAAGGATTGAAATATCCACGACCCTCCGATCACGGGTTCGGTGCTTTACCACTAGATCATGTGGCGTTTTCTAAATCATGGAAACACACATCCTCCAGAATCAAACATATTTTTGTGATTATGGTATCAAAAGAAAGGACTCGATTTAGGAGATTATTTTTTCCTTTTTTAAATTTAAAGAAATGAAGAATTTTACACTTAAAGTTTTTTTGTGTGATCGTTTTCTCTTTTTTAGCCCATTTTTTAAATAAGAAATAAAGAAAACCACTTCAATAAATATCAATATGAAACTTTCACCATGTTGGAAAACTTACTGCTTCATCTTTCTACATTATATTTCTATTTTAGCTCACCTGAGCCGGCTCACAGGTGAGCTTTTGTGATCGCCGAGTGTCCGTCGTCTGTCGTTAACTTTTAGCTTCTAACAACTTCTCCTCTGAAACCACTGGGCCAATTTTGATATAACTTCACAGAAATGTTCCTTGGGTGACCCTCTATCATGTTTGTTCAAGCCATCTTGATTTGTCAAAAAACATGGCCGCCAGGGGGCGGGGCAAGTTTAATAAGTAAAAACTTAAAAAATCTTCTAGTCAGAAACTACTGGCTCGATTTTAAAATAATTTCACAGAAATGTTCCTTGGGTGACCCTCTACCAAGTTTGTTCAAGCCATCTTGATTCGTCACAAAACATGGCGGCCAGGAGGTGGGGTTAGTTTACTATATAAGCTATAGTATAAACTTAACAAATCTTCTTGTCAGAAACTACTGGCTAGATTTTAAAAAAATTTTACAAAAATGTTGCTTGGGTGACCCTCTATCAAGTTTGTTAAAGCCATTTTGATTTGCCAAAAACATGGCGGCCAGGGGCTTGGGTTAGTTTACTTAATAAGCTATAGTAAAAACTTGAAAAATCTTCTTGTCAGAAACAACTGGCTCGATTTTAAAATAATTTCACAAAAATGTTCCTTGGGTGACCCTCTACCAAGTTTGTTCAAGCGATCTTGATTCGTCAAAAAACATGGCAGCCAGGGGTGGGTTAGTTTACTATATAAGCTATAGTAAAAACTTAAAAATCTTCTCGTCAGAAACCACCTGATCAATTTTAAAACAATTTCACAGAAATGTTCCGTGGGTAACCCTCTACCAAGTTTGTTCAAGCCATCTTGATTCGTCAAAAAACATGGCAGCCAGGGGGTGGGGTTAGTTTACTATATAAGCTATAGTAAAATTTAAAAAATCTTCTTGTAAAAAACGTCTGGGTCGATTTTGAAATAATTTCACAGAAATGTTGCTTGGCTGACCCTTTACCAAGTTTGTTAAAACCATCTTGATTCATCGAAAAACATGGCGGCCAGGGTTAGTTTACTTTATAAGCTATATAGTAAAAACTTAAAAAATCTTCTTGTCAGAAACCACCTGATCAATTTTAAAACAATTTCGCAGAAATGTTCCTTGGGTGACCCCTTTACCAAGTTTGTTCAAGCCGTTGTGATTTGTTAAAAAACACGACCGCCACAATGAGGTGATAGTTTATATATGCAGCTATAGTAGAAACTTCAAAAGCCTTCTTGTCAGAATCTACTGAACTGATTTCGATGTAATTTCACTGACATTTAACATGGGTGAACCTCTACCAAGTTTGAACTCTTCTACGCATCTGTTACATCTTGAAAACAAATAAAAATTCTAACTACTTGCCCATCTCGCTTTTTGGGAATTTTGAGCGTACATGTGTTATATAATCTTTTAAGTTCGGTGACTCAAGGTCAGTCAGGTGAGCGATGTAGGGCCGTCTTGTGTTTTGTTTTAACGTACATGGCATTTGTTAAATCAAGACTATTGTTTTTTGCTTAAAAATCTTTTTTTTTCATGAAATTTCAACATATTTCGATTTCAATCTGTAATAATTTAAATTCAGAAGAAAAAATATTAAATAATTGATAATTGGATTTGGTCATCATTTTTATCAGCTTCACTTTGGCACCAAAATTGTTAAATTCAGACCAAGATTCGAAGAGTTATTATAGAAATACTAAAAGCGCTGTGGACATTATATTGCTATTAGCCTGCCAGTTTCTGTAATTAAGTCACTGATTTTGTATAATTTTTATACTTGATCATAATTTACTTTTAAAATGAGATGTCAACTGATTGAAACAGCTTTTGACAGCTTTGGAGGTTTATAGTAACGTGTTAGTCTGGGTCCCTGCACAACTTTATCCCATAATCATATGTACCCGAAACAAATTTTGGATGGCAATTCCGACCAAAGATATATTTACAATACTGATGAGTAAAGGCAGAAAAGTGCAGTGGTTAATATCGTCGATTTCGGATCGTAAGGACTGGTGTTCAATCCCACTCGGGCATCTACTATTTTGTTTATTAGATCGTGTTTACACAATAAAGTCATTTTTTATGTGTATTTATAATTATGTGTATTCATTGCCTTTAGTAAATTAACCATTCAGCTGTTAAATTTTTTTTGTCTCTTCTGTCCTTCCAGCGAATTCTTCTTTGGCTCTACTTGCCAAAGGCCAGCAGGGCTTATATCATGGTAAATTGTCCGTCGTCCATCCGTTAACATTTTTCTTATAGAAGCTATAGTATCCCTCACATTTTTCAAAGAATCTTATCCAAACTCGCACAGCTTTTGAACCAGCGTGATTGAACCACAAATGCTCCCTGCCACAGGGCTTACAAGCACATTTTTAAGGAAACTTAAAAACACCTTTTCTTTGAAAGTTCAAGCCATAGACCATAGATATTTTAAACAAGGAAAAGAAGACAGTACATGGATTTTGCTTATTATGATGATGTGTAAATAATAATAGAGACAATTATAGTCGATGTTTTACTTAAGGAAACACTATTTGGTACTTTCAAGGAACTATGTTTAAAACTTTTGGAGATCTAGGGAACAGCGGAAATACTTTTAGAAATCTGGGGAACATGGACAAAATACTTTTGGGGAACTTTGGCAAATACTTTTGGAGATCTGGGGAACAATAGGCATTACTTTAAGAGATCCAGAGAACAGGGACCCCCCTGGGAGGGCCTCAGAGCTAGCTTCTGTGGCAAACATCAGTAGAGCGTTGCACAAAGTAGATGTGGGTTCAAATCATTGTTGAGATCACTTATTTGTCATTGTAAATGTTTCAGTCATACCACAATGTAATTTATTAATTGACAAAAATACTATGACGCTCGACACATAATAAATTCGATAATCAACAAGCACTTGTGTTACAAGATCCTTTTATGTAGTACAGAAACAGGGGTTTTTTTTGGTTACAAGTAAAAAGATAATGACAAACGGTCACCGAGTGATCAGAAAAGCTCTCGAGTCTGCAGCCTCCACGAGCTCAAAATCATCTACAATAACATTTAACAGTCATCATTTATTCCATTTCCTTCGTTCAATCTTATGGAAATAAAATCATTGCAATGTTAACACCCTTTCCCTTTATGTATTAAAGTTTGGGTTTAGTGGCTACTCTCTCGATAGACTGTCGGTAGCGATGATATTACCTGTTTTCATTTGTGTCCAAAGTTTTGAACTATAGTGCGAGGATCACAATTATATAGTGATGCACTTTACTAGAAGAAAAAGCAAACGAGTATATGTCCCTTCCCGCAGACTCAGGATCTGTTCATGATATTCTTCACACAAACTCAGGATCTGTCCATGATATTCTTCACAGAAAAATACCTAGTCACTGATGTTTCCAAAGTCAGTCACTGTCAATAACTGACATGCCTCTTACTCTTGTCAATATCATTTTTCCAAGCTGAATATATTGGGAACAGGTCAGTTCTATACAGCATACAAATATGTCTACACTGCAGAAACAAACTTTTGAACCAGAAAATAAGTGCATGTGCATATATAATTGCAACACACAAAAAGGTTGGTACACAGAGATATCATAAAATTTGGGGCCATAAAAGTGGTCTACATGTAGACAAAATTCTATATATAAGCTTTAACGGATGACTGAACAGTTGTTACATGCGTCTATTAAATAACTAAGTAAAGCAGTGAAACCACCCGGTACGAAATTGGGGATGAAATTGTAGTGGTACGAAACCTCCAACAACTCTCTCTCTCTCTCTCTGGTTACCGGCTTTTAGCCTAATAAAACAATGCGTGGATAGACAGCTTTTTTATAACATAATTATTATTTGGACATATGACGTACTTTTCATCTCGGTGGATATACAAATAAATATGCCAAAGGCACTTGTAATTAGATATCACACTGGCTTCGAACGCAAACAAGACAAAAAAGACACACAGTAGTCGTCCGTTTCTTTACTTAGGTTCTCCTAAAATTATACTGAAGTATCAGTACTATGGGCCATGTTAACATATAGTACAAAATCATAAAATTGTACTGAAGTATCAGAGCTATGGGCTATGTTAACATATAGTACAAAATCATATACTTGTACTGAAGTATTAGAGCTATGGGCCATGGTAACATATAGTACAAAATCGTATAATTGTATTAAAGTATCAGAGCTATGGCCAATGTTAACATATAAAACATAATGGTAAAATTATACTGAAGTATCAGAGGTAAGGGCCATGCTAGTGCATTATATAAACATTTCAGTTTGTATGTACCTATAAAAAATAAAATTGTATAATTAGAGTACCAGAGTAGTGAGTTGTGCTAAAAAAAGACGAAATTCTAGAAGAACATGTATGAATAGTTTAATCAACAATAACTTGTTGGCATAAAACATGAATATAAAACAGCAAGTCGCAACATATGGGTAATGTAAAGTATACATAAACTAGATTTTGTGACATTAAATTCTGTTTAACCTTGAACCTGAATTTGTTTTTGTAAGATTTTAATTTACCATGCTATTGTTTAATCACCTTTACAAAACATGGTGTGATTTTTAAATCACTTTTATCAAGGCTAGATTTTGTTTTTAAAAGCGCTTCAGACTACTTTTTCAACCTAATTTTACAGCCAATCAGATTGCCTCGATTTCAAATTTTGTGTCACCTTATTTTATTAAAACACAGGTCTGTTTCACATTTAGTCAAGCACTGTTTTGTTTAGAGTTCAGACAAGGAAGCTGATGGGAGGACAAGAAATTACACCAGACATCATGTGGCAAAAACAAACAAGAGGACTAAATGGGCCAAACCTGCTCACCTGACAAAGTCACAGTTATGACCTTGAACATCTTCACTTCGTGTAATTGAATGGAAGACATATATTGAGCTTTGACATTAAAGCTGAAAATGATGTCATTGCCAGTGGTTGGTAGAAAAATGAGGTTGAAAACTTAACACTTTCGCTTATGAAATATTACCATAATATACCACATTTTGTTATGTATTGGTTTACAATTTTGTAGGTCATAACATACTGTTGTACCATTCTGTTTAAATTTCATTTATTAAACACAATATTATTGTACATGTATGTGGTCTGAAAGTGCTTCACAAGAATTGAAATATCTCTAGTACGATTCCATTTCACTTCCTGGCCATGATGTTGATATAATTGACATTATGCAGCTGTCAGTCAATGCCATAACCCCCAATAAAATAGTAAGTTTTTCCTTATATTATTTATGACCACAGTAGAACAATTCAATCTTAGTACCTGCTCCATCAAATTCAATGGATGTAGTTATACTGCACAGTTGTTAAATATATGTTTAATTGAACCTCAAGTTCCATCGAAACATCTTTTAAAAAATGAAATGTGACTTTCACAAGAAGGGGTATTGAGAGGTATGGCTGTTTCAAAGTTGACCCACTTTCTGAGAGCATACCAGGGCAATCTACCTTCACATTAAGTTTCTGTCGGGTACATCTCATTGGCATCAATTATTATTTGAAGCTTCTTTAAACAACAAGACATGTGATCTGTAAAAGGTGATGTAGAGGATATTTCTGTAGCTACCTGTATGAAGAATGTCTTGTCACATCTGCTGAGGTGAAAATATAAATAAGTACTTTGCTAGCACATTTATACAGTAACTTTTATAGGCTCAGACATGATAAAGACTGAAGTGACATATTCAGTAGTAGAAGAAATAAAAATATTTTACCCAAAATGTGCCACCATTCCTAACATTTATCAAAACACAATTCCTAGGTAAGAGTACCATTTAGCAGATGTAGATAATTTTCTATACATTTTGCACCAAGGTCAAGAACACATCAATTTACACCAGTTCAAGAACACATCAATTTGCACCAATGTCGACACATAATTTTGCACAAAGGTCAAAGACACACCATTTTGCACCAAGGTCAAGGATACATGATTTTGCACCAAGGTCAAGGACATAATTTTGTACCAGGGTCAAGGACACATCACTTTGCATTGTGTTACGGCTAGGGTTGAATCCTGATTCACTCCTATTATGATCACTTGACCAATCACCAAGCTGCTATGGTCAGATAGAGATGCTGGCAGTATACCTAAATTATCCAAGATAGTGTGAGAACCATACAGATCCAATTCAAACAAGAAAAAAAAGTATTCATGGATTCAATTCTACTTATCTATTTCTTTACCTTTCCATATTAAACTTGTCTTTCTCTCTTCATGTTCAATGTACACAACTCAAAATGACCAAAACATATTGATGACTTACCTAATTATTCCCTACAGTTGTAATATTATCATTTTAATATTATTCTTGCAATTTCCCCCCCAATAAATACTGTTATGACCGTATCTACACTGATCACCCAGTTAGTACAAAAATGAGCCATATGCCTTCTCATTTCATGTGCAGTTGGCACCTTTTTGCACTAATGGGATGTGATATGATTTTAAATGCTTGCACATACATCAAAGTGTATAAATCAGATATGCTACTGAAAATCATCATCATCCTAATACAAGATGGAAGGGAGATGGGAGAGTAGAAGCACTTAGATTTTTTCGATGCTGTTGGTTGCTCACCCAGCAGCTAGTTAAATTGAGGGGTACCGAATGTCTAACAGACTGATGCCTGGCAATGATAGCCTTCGGAAAGTAACTGTGTACAGCATAAAAGTGTCTCATAAGCCCAGTATGGCTAGCCCTTTCAATAGGGGCGACACTATAATAAACAAACACTTGTTTGAAGGATGTCAGTTTTTCACACAGCATATTTCATTTATACGATCTGTTGATGTACATGTATTTGTATAAATATATATACTTACAAATGGTAAATATAACAATATTGATATCATAAAGTAAAATCAACATTCCTGTAAATGCTCCAATGCATATAACATAATATTTCAACATGATATCTATTGCAAACTTTTGATTTAACACATAATAGAACATCAGATCCCAGCCATGTTTTTAAAGTTTATTTTAAATAAATCGCAAATGCTATTATTAGCCAATAAAACTGTCAAATATTCAATATGAACACACATTATTGCTTGAATTAATAACTCAGCTGATTTTTTAATGCACAAAAAACAGTAATTACTGTAACATGTCGGTGAAATCAAGTTGATTCTACAAGTCCTATATAGAGTGACAAATCTCATTCACTGATTTTTTTATTTGGCAATGGAAACAACAGTGAAATAAACTCTTAACTATTTCCTAATACCTGAAAACAACATTCCATATTTACACATTTTTTCTATAATAGTACATTATGGCTATTAGAATTAAACCAAGTCTTGAAATGTCTTATAAAAGCTACTCATCCTCCCTTTCCAACATTTTTTTATTGAATGCTTACAATCAAAGAAATATTAAGGTCAATTTCTTAAATATTACTCTTCCAGATCAAATGTTCACTCGGCATGGCGAGCAGACGAGTGGAATTTTCCAGCCCTGTTAACCCTTTACTTCATATAGACACCTTTGGACACCTCTAATATGGAAAGCATTAATTAACCACATATCTGCAATGGGTGAATTATGTTTATATTAACCAACAAAGTGGAAAACAGTGCAGGAAGTGTTCAGATTGCTCGTCACGAGCAATCTGAACTCTTCCTGCACTGTTTTCAAAGGCCTTCCGTGATGGGTGTGGAATATTTCAAGGGGCCCAACTGTTGGTAAAATATTCATTTCAAACATGTTACACTACTCAGAACATAACATAATCTGCTGTAGGTACCACTCAGAGAGTATTTATTAACAATACATTTCAAGAATCATTGATTGATTGAATATTTAGTGTCATTTTTTTGCCATCGAGGGCAAACAGATAATCAGTTAATCACTGTTTCCTGGAATCCTGAAAGGTTAATCAGTACTCGAGCACACCCCATCTCTGCAAGTAACTGGTAACTTTCCCACTTGAATCAGTGATGAGAGACAAATGATAGTGAAGCACAATGTCGCACATCAATCATCATGGAGACTGCTGCTGGGTGACCCCAGGGTTGATAGTCAAGCATGTTACTGGCTGAGCTAATCGGGCCCGACAATATTGAAATTAGAAGAGGGAACTTAATTTAATTATAAATACTGACTAAATGTGGGAGCATTTGAGGACACTTAAAATGCAATTAAATTCCTGAAACTCCTACTGTTTATAACCAAGGTTCAACACCAACAGTGTACGAGAATTCTAAGGAACCCAAATTTAAGGAGGAATATCAACTTCCGAAAGACAGAGATTCCATTGATATCCTTGTTTTATAGTCAAGTTGTTATTAAAACACATGTTGCTCTGTTTTATTAAAAAATAAAACAAGCCAATATCGCTGTCCATTTATTTATATTTACTTTCTGTTTGAGAAATGTTTGTGTGCTGGTTTGCACTATGAGAGCATTTCCTACATTGTGGAGTTGAAAAACAGATTTAAGTTGGCTGTGTTTTGATGAAAATTAAGTTCTGGCGTGTGTGCGTTACGTTTGAAAGTTAGGTACACAGTTAGTTAGATGCAGTATATCAATTGACTCATTGCTTTCTCAGGTGGGATCTTTGATTATCAGGAAGGCACCTAGATTTTAAAAGTAGGGGTTCCTATTGGATTCCCAAGCAAAATAGTCTGTAGTACGGACCCAGTTTTCCCAAATGGGTCCGTTAAATAGCAATGTTGGGAAAGCCGCATTTGAGCACGTTGATTGGTCAGTTGCTTCAACTGAAAGTTTAAATGATGTCACAATTTAGTTAGCATTAAATTGCTATGAATTGTGGGACAGGCATAAAATTCCCTGCTTTTTCATTGGTGGTTAATAAACCTGACTCAGGGGATATCAGGTTTTGGGACAGACTTCAAGCAAAAAAATTAGTGTCAAACTCTTATAACACCCCTAAATCATTTTAAGATATATATACACAGCACATTGCACAAGTATGCTAACTGTAGAATACATGACAGAGACTGCTTTAAAAATGTCCAAGTTGTAATAGAGAAATAGCAGTTACCAGTACATCAAAGAGTGTTATCTGCAACAAAAAGTGAAAGATTTTCTGTCTTATTCATATATCATGTCCACATGTTCGGTCCCTTTTTTAAGAGAAATTAATTAGCTGTAGTTTTCTCTCATCGTCTCTGGTCACAGGAATAGCATTATATTGTCTCTTTTCAATTGTATGACTATACTGTTGATTATTATTTTTCAATGGGGTTTAACACCATTTTCAACACAGTTCAGGATATAGAGATATTGCATTGCCAGTTTTATTGGTGGAGGAATACCTCAGAATGAATCTGAGTAGAACCACTGTTCTTTCTAAAAAAAAAATGACAGACTTTCTCGCACAAGCCTACAGATTAAAGAGTTTCACAGTTGATCAAATACTGTTGCTTTCTCATTTTTTTGATGTTAACTCAATTCAGGTCAAACAGACTACAAACTCACCTAACACGAAAATGACTATAGCTCAGCCCAATGGCCACGTGGCATTGCTTGTCCAATAAATATAATGTATTGTTTACTAACACGTAATTTGTTTCTAAAGGAAATGGCAATTAGCAACCAATATTGATCACTGATTGGATAATCAACTTGTTTGATTGACAGCCTTTGCCAGGTCAATTGTCCAATAACAGCTGTAAGAGTTGTAATTTAATTATACTTTATTGTAGTTTTGCATTTGAAAGAAATCACCTTTTCCAATACTCCAGCATCACCATGGCAATATACTCTCTCATTACAAATATCTTCAGGTTCTGGTTCAAAAGCTTAAGAGCTCATGTTGTTATTTGTCTTGCTGACTTAAAATAAAATTTACTTAACCCAACTTGACTTTCAGTGCTAAACCTTTCTTTCTTTACAGAGTCTGTCCTGCGGTTCTCAGTCTTTGTTAATAAGTTTGCTCTCCTCTGCCTAATGGGCAATTTTTTGTCTTTTACATCCCAGGTTTGGTTACAATCATGTGAGCTGAACTCTTTATTGATCACCCCTTGTTATACTTTTATAAAATATGACACAACTTCGCATCTTCTCATGAGTTTTTCAACACTCTTTCAATATATCCATATTCTAGGGCTTTCTCCATCACAGATGTGTATTGTTTGTGTAGGTTTTGGAAACTTTCGTTGCGTAAACTGGGCATGGGCGGTATTCGTAAATCTAAAGGGGGTTCAAATAGTTTTGATAAAAAGTCTTGTAACTGCTCTATCTTGTGACCTACAAAAAAATAAGCAATGGGATAAAATGTAAGATAAAACATCTTTATATCACACTCATATCTTCAATATAATTTATATAAAAGGACTAAGGAACACCAGGTAAATTTCAGAGCCACATTATCAAACTACTGTATTAAAGAGATATTTACTTTACAGTTTAAGAATATGTATGTAAAGCTGATTTATTTCATTAACAGTTTTGTTAATAATGATTATATCTTTGAAAAACCTTTTTTTATCATTTTAGTCATTTATTATTAGATTTATTAAACAAGTTGGAAAAAATATGTTATGCAGGACTCTGCCAAGCATAATATTATTATCCCAATGAGTTTAATAAATTCAATAATAAATGATCATGAATGTAAGATTCGTTTTATCACATAACTCAGGAAAAAATTACATTTACCATTTATTTAACAGATCACCTCTATAAGGAATGAGAAAATATTTGGCATATTTATTTCTGTGAGTCATCATATGACATAATGTCTCAAAATAACGTCATTTAACCATAACAAATCAACGTCATTTATATATTTGGGCAAGTCGGAAAGTACATCGGCAATTTATGTACGAGAGTCGAGTTATACTGAAAACACTGAGCGATGATTCGGAAGTGATATTTTACACTAGGTTAATATCAAAAGCATGTCATGGATTTATTACACTCCGGCACCATAAGTTATGTGATAAACATAATTCTGACACATCATAATTATATGAACCATATTACTGTATGATTTCTACTTGAGATTCTTGACACTGTTTGTACCTGTATAAAGTACATATACGTAACTAAGACTTTGCTGACAATCCATCATCCCACAATAAATACACAAATTATGACAATGATCAATATATCTGACAACACGGAGGTGCGTAGGCTGTTTTATATCTACTTTTTTCTATTGGGTTCAACGCCATTTTGACCACAGCAGAAGTTACAATTATATGGCAATCATTTTCTTGGTGGAGGAAGACCCTACATGTCAGTCTGAGTAGTACCACTGTCCTTCCAAAGTAACTGGCAGTACAGGGGTCTGACTAGTTCCACTGTCCTTCCAAAGTAACTGGCAGTACAGGGGTCTGACTAGTACCAGTGTCCTTCCAAAGTAACTGGCAGTACAGGGGTCTGACTAATACCACTGTCCTTCCAAAGTAACTGGCAGTACAGGAGTCTGACTAGTACCACTGTCCTTCCAAAGTAACTGGCAGTACAGGGGTCTGACTAGTACCACTGTCCTTCCAAAGTAACTGGCAGTACAGGAGTCTGACTAGTACCACTGTCCTTCCAAAGTAACTGGCAGTACAGGGGTCTGACTAGTACCACTGTCCTTCCAAAGTAACTGGCAGTACAGGAGTCTGACTAGTACCAGTGTCCTTCCAAAGTAACTGGCAGTACAGGAGTCTGACTAGTACCACTGTCCTTCCAAAGTAACTGGCAGTACAGAGGTCTGACTAGTACCACTGTCCTTCCAAAGTAACTGGCAGTACAGGGGTCTGACTAGTACCAGTGTCCTTCCAAAGTAACTGGCTATACAGAGGTCTGACTAGTACCACTGTCCTTCCAAAGTAACCAGCAGTACAGGGGTCTGACTAGTACCACTGTCCTTCCAAAGTAACTGGCAGTACAGAGGTCTGACTAGTACCACTGTCCTTCCAAAGTAACTGTCAGTACAGGGGTCTGACTAGTACCAGTGTCCTTCCAAAGTAACTGGCTATACAGGGGTCTGACTAGTACCACTGTCCTTCCAAAGTAACTGACTATACAGGGGTCTGACTAGTACCACTGTCCTTCCAAAGTAACTGGCAGTACAGGAGTCTGACTAGTACCACTGTCCTTCCAAAGTAACTGGCAGTACAGGAGTCTGACTAGTACCACTGTCCTTCCAAAGTAACTGGCAGTACAGGAGTCTGACTAGTACCACTGTCCTTCCAAAGTAACTGGCAGTACAGCGGTCTGACTAGTACCACTGTCCTTCCAAAGTAACTGGCAGTACAGGAGTCTGACTAGTACCACTGTCCTTCCAAAGTAACTGGCAGTACAGGGGTCTGACTAGTACCACTGTCCTTCCAAAGTAACTGGCAGTACAGGGGTCTGACTAGTACCACTGTCCTTCCAAAGTAACTGGCAGTACAGGGGTCTGACTAGTACCACTGTCCTTCCAAAGTAACTGGCAGTACAGGGGTCTGACTAGTACCACTGTCCGTTCAAAGTAACTGGCAGTACAGGGGTCTGACTAGTACCACTGTCCTTCCAAAGTAACTGGCAGTACAGGGGTCTGACTAGTACCACTGTCCTTCCAAAGTAACCGGCAGTACAGGGGTCTGACTAGTACCACTGTCCGTTCAAAGTAACTGGCAGTACAGGGGTCTGACTAGTACCACTGTCCTTCCAAAGTAACTGGCAGTACTGGGGTCTGACTAGTACCACTGTCCTTCCAAAGTAACTGGCAGTACAGGGGTCTGACTAATACCACTGTCCTTCAAAAGTAACTGGCAGTACAGGAGTCTGACTAGTACCAGTGTCCTTCCAAAGTAACTGGCTATACAGGGGTCTGACTAGTACCACTGTCCTTCCAAAGTAACTGGCAGTACAGGGGTCTGACTAGTACCACTGTCTTTACAAAGTAACTGGCAGTACAGGAGTCTGACTAGTACCAGTGTCCTTCCAAAGTAACTGGCAGTACAGGGATCTGACTAGTACCACTGTTCTTCCAAAGTAACTGGCAGTACAGGGGGTCTGACTAGTACCAGTGTCCTTCCAAAGTAACTGGCAGTACAGGGGTCTGACTAGTACCACTGTCCTTCCAAAGTAACTGGCAGTACAGGGGTCTGACTAGTACCAGTGTCCTTCCAAAGTAACTGGCTATACAGGGGTCTGACTAGTACCACTGTCCTTCCAAAGTAACTGGCAGTACAGGGGTCTGACTAGTACCACTGTCCTTCCAAAGTAACTTGCAGTACAGGAGTCTGACTAGTACCACTGTCCTTCCAAAGTAACTGGCAGTACAGGGGTCTGACTAGTACCACTGTCCTTCCAAAGTAACTGGCAGTACAGGGGTCTGACTAGTACCACTGTCCTTCCAAAGTAACTGGCAGTACAGGGTCTGACTAGTACCACTGTCCTTCCAAAGTAACTGGCAGTACAGGGGTCTGACTAGTACCACTGTCCTTCCAAAGTAACTGGCAGTACATGGGGTCCTGACTAGTACCAGTGTCCTTCCAAAGTAACTGGCATACAGGGGTCCAAAGTAACTGGCAGTACAGGGGTCTGACTAGTACCACTGTCCTTCCAAAGTAACTGGCAGTACAGGGGTCTGACTAGTACCACTGTCCTTCCAAAGTAACTGGCAGTACAGGGTCTGACTAGTACCACTGTCCTTCCAAAGTAACTGGCTATACAGGGGTCTGACTAGTACCACTGTCCTTCCAAAGTAACTGGCAGTACAGGGGTCTGACTAGTACCACTGTCCTTCCAAAGTAACTGGCAGTACAGGGGTCTGACTAGTACCACTGTCCTTCCAAAGTAACTGGCAGTACAGGGGTCTGACTAGTACCACTGTCCTTCCAAAGTAACTGGCAGTACAGGGGTCTGACTAGTACCACTGTCCTTCCAAAGTAACTGGCAGTACAGGGGTCTGACTAGTACCACTGTCCTTCCAAAGTAACTGGCAGTACAGGGGTCTGACTAGTACCACTGTCCTTCCAAAGTAACTGGCAGTACAGGAGTCTGACTAGTACCACTGTCCTTCCAAAGTAACTGGCAGTACAGGGGTCTGACTAGTACCACTGTCCTTCCAAAGTAAGTGGCAATACAGGGGCTGACTAGTACCACTGTCCTTCCAAAGTAACCGGCAGTACAGGGGTCTGACTAGTACCACTGTCCTTCAAAAGTAACCGGCAGTACAGGAGTCTGACTAGTGCCACTGTCCTTCCAAAGTAACTGGCAGTACAGGGGTCTGACTAGTACCACTGTCCTTCCAAAGTAACCGGCAGTACAGGAGTCTGACTAGTGCCACTGTCCTTCAAAGTAACCGGCAGTACAGGGGTCTGACTATTACCACTGTCATTCCAAAGTAACTGGCAGTACAGGGGTCTGACTAGTACCACTGTCCTTCCAAAGTGACTGGCAGTACAGGGGTCTGACTAGTACACTGTCATTCCAAAGTAACTGGCAGTACAGGGTCTGACTAGTACCACTGTCCTTCCAAAGTACCGGCAGTACAGGGGTATGACTAGTACCAGTGTCCTTCCAATGTTACCGGCAGTACAGGGGACTGACTAGTACCACTGTCCTAGTACCACTGTCCTTCCAAAGTAACTGGCAGTACAGGGGTCTGACTAGTACCACTGTCCTTCCAAAGTAACTGGCGTACAGGGGTCTGACTAGTACCACTGTCCTTCCAAAGTAACCGGCAGTACAGGGGGTCTGACTAGTACCACTGTCCTTCACAAGTAACCGGCAGTACAGGGGTCTGACTAGTACCACTGTCATTCCAAAGTAACTGGCAGTACAGGGGTCTGACTAGTACCACTGTCAATCCAAAGTAACTGGCAGTACAGGGGGTCTGACTAGTAACACTGTCCTTCAAAAGTAACTGGCAGTACAGGGGTCTGACTAGTACCACTGTCCTTCCAAAGGTAACTGACAGTACAGGGTCTGACTAGTACCACTGTCCTTCCAAGTAACCGGCAGTACAGGGGTCTGACTAGTACCAGTGTCCTTCCAAAGTAACCGGCAGTACAGGGGACTGACTAGTACCACAGTTCTTCCAAAGTAACTGGCAGAACAGGGGACTGACTAGTACCAGTGTCCTTCCAAAGTAACCGGCAGTACAGGGGTCTGACTAGTACCACTGTCCTTCCAAAGTAACTGGCAGTACAGGGGACTGACTAGTACCAGTGTCCTTCCAAAGTAACTGGCAGTACAGGGGTCTAATTAGTACCACTGTCCTTCCAAAGTAACTGGCAGAACAGGGGTCTAACTAGTACTAGTGTCCTTCAAAAGTAACTGGCAGTACAGAGGTCTGACTAGAACCACTGTCCTTCCAAAGTAACCAGCAGTACAGGGGTCTGACAAGTACCACTGTCATTCCAAAGTAACTGGCAGTACAGGGGTCTGACTAGTACCACTGTCCTTCCAAAGTAACTGGCTAACTTTCTCACATAAGTGTTTGAACTGAACCCCAACCGCAGCAGCGAGTGATAAATAATCTTGAGATAGCACCATAAACCCCTCAACCATAGAGATGGCACCATAAACCACTCAACCATAGAGATGGCACTTTAGACCACTCAACCATAGAGATGGCACCTTAGACCACTCAACCATAGAGATGGCACCATAGACCACTCAACCATAGAGATGGCACTATAGACCCTTCAACCATAGAGATGGCACCATAGACCACTCAACCATAGAGATGGCACTTTAGACCACTCAACCATAGAGATGGCACTTTAGACCACTCAACCATAGAGATGGCACCATAGACCCCTCAACCATAGAGATGGCACTTTAGACCACTCAACCATAGAGATGGCACCATAGACCACTTAACCATAGAGATGGCACTTTAGACCACTCAACCATAGAGATGGCACCATAGACCCCCCAACCATAGAGATGGCATTTTAGACCACTCAACCATAGAGATCGCACCATAGACCACTCAACCATAGAGATGGCACCTAAGACCACTCAACCATAGAGATTGTACCTTAGACCACTCAACCATAAAGATGGCACCATAGACCCCTCAACCATAGAGATGGCACCATAGACCACTCAACCATAGAGATGGCACCTTAGACCCCTCAACCATAGAGATGGCACATTAGACCACACAACCATAGAGATGGCACCATAGACCCCTCAAACATAGAGATGGCACCATAGACCACTCAACCATAGAGATGGCACCATAGACCCCTCAACCATAGAGATGGCACCATAGACCCCTCAACCATAGAGATGGCCCCATAGACCACTCAACCATAGAGATGGCACCATAGACCCCTCAACCATAGAGATGGCACTTTAGACCACTCAACCACAGAGATGGCACCATACACCCCTCAACCATAGAGATGGCACCATAGACCATTCAACCATAGAGATGGCACTTTAGACCACTCAACCATAAAGATGGCACCATAGACTACTCAACCATGGAGATGGCACAATAGACCACTCAACCATAGAGATGGCACCATAGACCACTCAACCATAGAGATGGCACCATAGACCACCCAACCATAGAGATGGCACCATAGACCCATCAACCATAGAGATGGCACTTTAGACCACTCAACCATAGAGATGGCACCATAGACCCCTCAACCATAGAGATGGCACTTTAGACCACTCAACCATAGAGATGGCACCATAGACCACTCAACCATAGAGATGGCACTTTAGACCACTCAACCATAGAGATGGCACCATAGACCCCTCAACCATAGAGATGGCACATTAGACCACTCAACCATAGAGATGGCACCATAGACCACTCAACCATAGAGATGGCACCTTAGACCATTCAACCATAGAGATGGCACCATATACCACTCAACTATAGAGATGGCACCTTAGACCACTCAACCATAGAGATGACACCATAGACCCCCCAACCATAGAGATGGCATTTTAGACCACTCAACCATAGAGATAGCACCTTAGGCCACTCAACCATAGAGATGGCACCATAGACCACTCAACCATAGAGATGGCACCATAGATTACTCAACCATAGAGATGGCACCTTAGACCACTTAACTGTAGAGCACATATTTGTTTGACATTTTGTCAAAAAAAAATATCAATCATTTATCTCAAATTAAACAGTTGATAAAAATCAACACACACCTTCCATCACCTGTCCAAGAAAGGAACACCATTTTTCACGAATTTCTTCAACTGCAATAATGTCATCTTGATATCCGGACTGCATTAAAGTTGGGAGGCATGGCAACACAAGGGCGTTCATACTTGCAAGTAGTTCCGTGACATCACTTCTCTCCTCAAACTGCTGAGTTGTTGTATCATTTATATGCTACAAAATATACCATATTAAAATTGCATCATTTTCAGTAAAATAAATGGTGAAAAATACCTACATGAACCCGCACACCGCCTGAAGTCCCCTCTAAAACTTAAAATAAAAAAACAATGATGAATTTATAACTATTGTGATTATATTTTATAGAACATGTTCATATTGAAAGAAAAACAAACTTTTATTAATTTTATGAATCCTTATCACACAACTGAAAGGCATCTTGGTTTATATACATGTACATGTGTGAACATATATGTATGATTACAGAGGCTTCTTCAAGTTATGTGACCTAGTTTACACATATTGACATTCATATGAACTAGTTTACACATACTGACATTCGTATGGACTAGTTTACACAAACTGACATTCACATGAACTGGTTTACACATATTGACATTCATATGAACTAGTTTACACAAATTGACATTCATATGAACTTGTTAACACAAAGTGACATTCATATGAACTGGTTTACACATATTGACATTCATATGAACTAATTGACATAAACTGACATTCATATGAACTACTTTACACAAACTGACATTCATATGAACTAATTTACACATATTGACTTTCATATTAACTAATTTACACATATTGACATTCATATGAACTAGTTTACACAAATTGACATTCATATGAACTAGTTTATGCAAATTGACATTCATATGAATGGTTTACACATACTGACATTCATATGAACTAGTTTACACAAACTGACATTCATATAAACTGGTTTACACATATTGACATTCATATGAACTAGTTTACACAAATTGACATTCATATGAAGTATGGAATTAGGAATTATATGTCACTTTACATCATCAAACAATTTTATTTTATGTAAAGCACAGAAAAGACGCAGAGTGAGTTATTAACTCGAAAAGGAACTAGTGACCTGAAATCTACTGTATCTATACTGGTAGAAGTAAAATGTTAGTCAAATAGTCAAAATCAAATGTGCATAATTGCTTCCCAGCAAATCAAAATAGTTATTTATTTGCCAAATGGAGAGTACAAGGAATAAAATATTGAGTGAAAAATATTAAATACCAGTGAATTATATAAAATAATGTCAGAGTAAATCATAAAAATACCGCACGACATATATCAAATCAAGAAAACAATTTTCAACTTTCAAGTACAATAATAATCAACAGTATCTTTGTTGATGTGTTGTGTGCTTGCTACGACTACCATAACTGAAAGTAGCCATTGTTGAAAACACAAATTTAATGTTGCATTTGCTAAGCATGAGTTGATTCACCTTCAAATCCATCCCATAGTTATAGACAATGCACTGGAAGACTGAATAAATACCATAAATCATAATAACAAAATGTAAGCAGTATCTTAAATAATTAGGTTCAACCATTTTAAACATGTCATAACTATAATGGGGGGGGGGGGGGGGGGGGTGTTGGTAAATAGTTTAAATTGATGTATTCTTACACTCAAGGTACATGTAATTATTTTTATATCTTTTTACTTGTAGTTATTCTATACCTGAGTGGGGGGGGGGGGGGGGGGGGGTGGTAAATAGTTTAAATTGATGTATTCTTACACTCAAGGTACATGTAATTATTTTTATATCTTTTTACTTGTAGTTATTCTATACCTGAGTATGGGGGGGGGGGGGGGCGGTGGTAAATAGTTTAAATTGATGTATTTGTATTCTTACACTCAAGGTACATGTAAATATTTTTATATCTATTTACTTGTAGTTTGTCTATACCTACACAGGTAAGTATATCTTTTTACTAAAGAAACTCAACATATACAGTAAAACTGACCAGTAAAGTCTGTCGTAGGAAGAATGAGTTGATCTTTGGTTCAGGAAGACCCGCCCGCACATTCCTTTTCCGCAACTGTCCAGATAACATGTGTGAATGTAAGAGGTATGCTAGGGCCGATTCATACCTGTAACAGATATAAAATGTAATGGTATCTAACCATGATGTGCCATGGAGAACAGCTTAAAATTCTGATTAATATGGCAGCTGTAGGACCGGCGCTATCTTTGAGTATGAAGATTGATTGATTGAATATTTAGCATCATTTTTATCCCACTGAGGGCTAACAGACGATCAGTTAACCTAGCCACTGTTTCCTGGGATCCTGGAAGGTTAACCGGTACTGGAGCACACCTCATCTCGACAAGTAACTGATAACTTGAATCAGCAGTGAGAGATGAATGATGAGACGCAATGTCGTACATCAACCATCACGAAGATTGTTGCCAGGCGGGGATTCAAACTCACGACCCCTGGCTTGATAGTCAGACACGTTATGAGTAAGAAGAGATAACCTTGAATAACCTACATGCAACTGGTAAAACATTAAAGATTTTATATGTATATGGCATATCTAGTTTGTTATTGGTTGAGGAGAATGAATCTGAGTAGAACCACTGCAAGTAACTGGCAAACATTTTACATAAAGTTCTTGGACCAAGCAGGACTTGAACCAGTAACTTCAGTGGTGAAACGTTAGTTGTCATTAGTTTATACAAATTCATTTTAGCTTGATTGCTATGAAAGCTCAAAGCTTATATGAACAGCTCTTGAGTCCGCTTCCTGGGTAGAACCAGTACAGTGTTGTTTTATGAGAGGATCAGGTCAAGTTGGCGATCGAACCCCCAACCTGTTGCATGAGCGGCCAATACATACCGCCCAGCTTATTATTAGTCATTAGATTACCGTTCCTAAGATCAATCAGCCAATAAGGGGTGAACCTATAGATGATAAAAAGAGAATGACTTGTCTTATACCAGGTATATCTCAAGTCTGCAGAAAAACAGTATCTTGAAATTCATCTACAATTTTTAGATTTTTCGTATGCTTTTCTTACATAGGTGATCCATGATGTTCCTATTTTCATAATTGGAATGCGGTGTCTGTGATCCAGTGCTTGGACATTTACGCCATATTTTACCTTTAGTTTTATGGAAATTATAAGAATGAATCCAGCAGCAGTATCCATGTGGGATAGAAAAATCTCACCCGAGGGGTCAAAATTACATGCAGGGATGAGGCTCTGGGTTACTTGAGGGTGAGTTTTTCTATTCCACATGGATGAACTCAAGACGGATTTTTTTTCTCCCATTTATTTCAGTCGAATGAGAGATCCTTGATAATGGCCTTCAATACAAAAATATTCTACTTTTTAAATGCATGTTTAACACCAAAAATTTCACATATATATGAAGAAATAGACATTTTAAAGTACCAGAAATTACACCTGCTAATCTCTCCTCACATTGTTTGTTTAAATAATTCACTTAAAATATATTTTTACCATAACCCAGTTCTTGTAGGTTAAGCAAGACGTCATAAATATATACTTAGAACTCAATATTTTGTTTATCTCTTTTTTACAGTTTTCGACAACAAAATCAAGTTTTATAAATATTTTTGTAGACGTGAAAATGACAATATATATGATTATGATTTGCGGATACATAAATAGTTTACAAAATTGATTTAGTCTCAGATTTTCATCAGGTAATGTGAGAAAGCTGTCACATGACATGGAAGATAGAGAAATGGGAAGAGTCTTACAAAATGCGATTTGTGCTGTGCCTTGCCATGTTCAATATCATGATACTGAAGTTGGTATCTACTTCCCTGCTTCACATTATCTCAACACACAATGTTTTTTAAAATATTACTGCAGTTAACAAAACATTTCCTATGTTTTGAACACAACATTGTTTAAAATTCATGCACACACTTTTCGACACGTTTTTGAATATGGTGGACAAAAGGTTAACAAAGAGAAAAAAGGGAATTGAACTTTTGGCAATATAACATCTAAAGCTCTCTTCACTTTGCAACAACTACATGTAAATTGACTAAGGGACCACAATCAGCTAGGTTCACTTACTTTTCATCAAGGTATGTATTTATTCCTTTTATAAACATGACTGCCGCTTTGCGGAACATTTGGTATGTTTCATGCCAATACTGAAATAAAATAATGATTTGTCATATACAGATCTATATATTCAGTTGCCAAGTAGGTTACTAACATACAGTCACCTGGTCTGATGGCCAATATCTAAATCTGTGTACCTGATTTATGGGATATCCACTGAGGTTGACATCCCATAGTTCAGGTCTATAGATTTGTATACTGGGTGTTATCACCAAACAGTTCATGGTTTATTGTCACTATATTGTTTACAGTTTAAATGAGGTTTAATGCCATTTTTAACACATTTCAGGTTAATATATATCGCATATCCAGTTTTATTGGTGGACCAAGACCTCAGAGTTAATCTGAGTAGAACCACCGTCCTTTCACAAGTGACTGGCAAACCTTAAGTTTTTGTAGCGAGCGGAACTTGAACCTATGACCTTATCAAACTTATGACCTTTGCGGTGGCCAGTAGAGCTAAAAATCAACTCATTACTTTCTTTATTAATGAGGACAACCTTATACAACTATTTACCTTTTAAGTAGATAATGGTTAAAATGGCTATTGACCCAAAGCAAGGAACTTATGAGCAAGTCAAGGATGAATATTTTAATCCATTGATTACTTAATAGGTAGTTAGTTTTATTACATTGAACAATATAAAAAAAATGATTCGAGAATTAGGTTTACATATTTATTAGAAGTTCATTAATACTTTCATTGCTTATTAACGTATGAAAAAGCATATTGTATTTAAGAAACATTTTTTGTAGCCAAATGTATGTCTGTTCTCTGCTTATAATTTCAAATATTACATTCCTCACAATGGAGTGGAGCTCTGATAAAGCTTTTGTATGCGCCAACACACACTAATTACTATCCCCGCAAAATTGCGAAACAGGGGAGGGGGAGGGGGAGGGGGGGGGGGGGGGGGGGGGGGGGAAATATGCAGTATAAATAGTTTGCATTTTCAGACAGATCTATTCTACATGTATATATTGATCAAGGATATATATTTATCTGCCTGTCATATTGGATAAGAATTAATACTCACACTGTACAACCTTTCCCCATTTTCACCTCCATCCTTGTGTAACATTGAAACAACCTGACCTGCATGAGCCTTTAGCTTTTTCATCCTGAAATTGAATATTTTACCTATATTTACTGAAGTTTTTATTAAACAATTTAAATGAATGGTGAAGAAAGCTGAGAGTTTATATGAACCCCACTTGGTTCTGGTTTCTGGTAGAACTTTAAGTGATGTTACCGAGTGTCCTTACAGCCAATATGTCATTGGCTCTATCAACTGCTCTACTTTTATCTACTATCACTTGTTGTCAATAGTAACATATCAACGAGAGACCCAACTGAATAATATTATTGCTCCCTGTAGCAGCCCAAATTTGAAATACACACCTTGAATATTCTTGCTACAGTGCCACCATTCAATATGAGATTTAAAATATATATTAAGCTCCAGATATATATGTTCAGTTAAGACAAGGTATCCCCCCCCACCCCACACCCTATATAAGGACAGATAAGATGAGGTATTCTCTTTCCCCTATATATGGATAGATTAGATGAGATATTCCCCAATCCCCGTATATGGACAGGTAAGATGAGGTAATTCCTATATATGGACAGATAAATCGAGGTATATCCCCCTATATATGGACAGATAAATCAAAGAATTTCCCCCATATATATATGGACAGATAAGTCAAGGTATTCCCCACCCTATATTTGGACAGAACAGACAAGATATTCCCCCCCTTATATATGGACAGATAAGATGAGGTATTTCCCCCTATATATGGACAGATAAGTCGAGGTATTCCCGACCCTATATATGGACAAATAAGTCAAGGTATTCCCCACCCTATATATGGACAGATCAGACAAGATATTCCCCCCATATATATATGGACAGATAAGATGAAGTATTTCCCCCTATATATGGACAGATAAGTCGAGGTATTCCCAACCCTATATATGGACAAATAAGTCAAGGTATTCCCCACCCTATATATGGACAGATCAGACAAGATATTCCCCCCATATATATGGACAGATAAGATGAAGTAAGTCCCCCTATATATGGACAGATAAGTCTAGGTATTTCCTACCCTATATATGGACAGATGAGGTGAGGAATTTCCCCCTATATATGGACAGATAAATCAACGTATTTCCCCCATATCTATATGGACAGGTAAGATGAGGTATTTGCCCCTATAGAAAGATAGGTAATTCAAGGTATTCCCCACCCTATATATAGACAGATCAGACAAGATATCCCCCCCTTATATATGGACAGATAAGATGAGGTATTTCCCCCTATATATGGAAAGATAAGTCAAGTATTCCCCACCCTATATATGGACAGATAAAATCGAGATATTTCCCCTAAATATATACACAGATAATATGAGGTATTCCCCCCCCCCCCCCCCCCCCCCCCCCCCAAATATAGGGACAGATAAGATGAGGTAATTCCCCCTATATATGGACAGATAAGTCTAGGTATTTCCCCCTATATAAGGACAGATAAGTCGAAGAATTTCCCTCATATATATGGACATATAATATGAGGTATTTCTCCCCTATATACGGACAGATAAGTTGAGGTATTTCCCACATATATATGGACAGATAAGTCGAGGTATTTCCCTCATATATATGGACAGATAAGATGAGGTATTTGCCCCTATATATGGACAAATAAGTCAAGGTATTTCCCACCCTATATATGGACAGATAAGACAAGATATTTCCCCCCTATATATGGATAGATAAGATGAGGTATTTCCCACTATATATGGACAGATAAGACGAGGTATTTCCCCCTATATATTGACAGACAAGTCGAGGTATTCCCCACCCTATATATGGACAGATAAGATGAGATATTTCCCCCAAATATATATATAGATAAGTCGAGGTATTCCCCACCCTATCTATGGACAGATAAGATGAGATATTTCCCCCCAATATATGGACAGATAAGTAGAGGTATTCCCCAGCCTATACATGAACATATAAGATGAGGTATTTCCCACTATATATGGACAGATAAGACGAGATTTTTCCCCCCTATATATGGACTGATAAGACAAGATATTTCCTCCCTATATATGGACAGATACATGTAAGATGAGGTATATTCCCTCCTGTATACGGACAGATAAGAAAACATATGATAGCTTATTTTCAATAAATGTTTAATTGAATAAAACAAAGACTTTAGAAGTGTTGTTCATATTTTAACCCTAACCCTCTTGTCCCTGAATCTCAAATGATGGCTCATTCATAAACCACAATTTCTAGATAATGATGCATGTGACACTAGATTTACTAGGTTAAAAAACAACCAAAAAGTTGACAGTACTTAAACAGTGTCATCGTACATTAGATGAAAAAAAAGTGATTTATTTTAGAAAATGAGGAGTTTAACTGATTAACTTAAAAAAAATAATTTACTTTTCATTTTGTTCCCAGATGGAAATTTCCGAGAACTGTTCCACCAGAAGTAGTTTCATGGTTTCTTCTGGACAATCGCAGTGCATTAAATATGTGACAATATGCTGCAGCCGTGGATCATGCAGTGGAAATCTGGTAGCCAAACTGCTCGCAACAGTCTGAAGCCGTTTATACTCTAACTGGAATACCTAAAGTACAAAAACAAAGTTCATAATACCACATTATTGTATTTCCGCAATTGCAATCTTAATATCTGTCAGTAACATACCAGGTTATGTTTACAGTATTCCCTCAAAAATCACCCCCACCAATTTGGATCTGAGAAATCTTCTTTTTTTTTTAAAAAAATGAACACCCCACTTTTGAGAAATGCATTGCTCACAGGGGCATGTATTTGGAGATATAGTATTAAGGAAAATTATAACAGTCCTTTATAATATCTGAACAATGAAAAAATACAGAACAAGGCCTAACTTAAAATATTTTTTGTTTCCCCTCCCATGACAGACCCAAAAAAATCGGCCCGACCCAAAAAAATTTTATTGCCGAAACCGAAATGATATTTTTTTTATTTAGTATAGTACGAAAAGGGACGAAAACGCTTCGTTTCATGTCCGCTTGAGTACGAAACTGATCAGAATTGCCCTGATGCTTATTGGTTTTTTCTATTAGACGGTAGCGATAGACGCATCATCTTAAAACAAAAAGGCAGAACATACTGTTTGTGTTTCTGTGAAAACGGAAAAACTTACTCGTAAGCAAAAAAATATGTAAGTTTTCAACAAAATTTTTGAGGGAGTAGTAGGTGATCTAGAGGTGGATGAAGGTATTAATTTTGCTCTCGACCATGGTTGACATGAGGCAAAACTTTTGGTCACAGAAAATGGTGACCCGTTTAGCATTGATACAAATGAAAGTCTGCAGATGGCATTAGATTTTAACCCTCAATTGCGATTTTAACATTTTGTTAAACTGCCTGACAGTTTAAGTGAATTATTAAATGGTTCATAATCGAAATGTTGTTATTGTTTGTACCATAAGTTTATTTAAGTCAGACATTGTGTAGGTTGATATTCTCCTTCGAGTTAAACTATAATATATACTATATAATTTTTATCTTGACCATTATTTTGAAAAAAATAAAATAAACAAAATATTTTACCTACCTACCTACCCATACTAAAATTACCTGGGTCGTGGGAGGGGAAACAAAAAATATTTTAAGACTTGCCCAATATGGAACCATCTGTATAAACTTTATTAATACAAGAAAACTCCTCATAAATTAAATGTTTTGCACATATCTCTTTATCACAAAGTGAGGCTATAAAGAAGCGTAGCTATCAGTGCAAGGCAGAGGCAAATAATATCAATTAGAATATCAAGAGTCATGGAATAAAGTTACAGATGAGATGCAATTTCATATTTTTTTACCTTTAAATTGTTACCTTTACATCAGATGTAAACAACTGGGTATTGCAAGTGACACATTGTCATGACATGTTGATCACTTGTGCAAAGTTATTTTAAAATCCCTCCATGTAAGACAAAATTACAGACCAGAGACAAAATCTCAAACAAGACTGAATAGTGACCTTGACATTTGAGGTACAATTCTGGGTCTTATGCATGCCACATCATCATGTCATGTTGACCAATTAAGTGTTTTTTTGAAATCCATCCATGTATGATTAAATTACTGACCTGACATGAAATCTTAAACAGACTGAAAGTGTTGTCGAACAAACCTAAAGTGTGACCCCTGACCTGTACGTACATGTAAATCTAACAGCAGGAGATCTATTTCAGTGGTTAATAATATTTTAACCATGAACATTTAGAGAAATTCGTTTAACAGCTAAACTACATACGAAAGCCAGATTTTGAATTTAATCTTTAAATACTAAAAATCCAAGAAGAAATTTGAAACTGACTTTTTGTTTTAATAAATATTTCTGATAAAAATACACATGCCAACATTTTGCTATGAATTCATTTTTAAGCCACATTCCTGAAAATAAAACAAAAACCATTTCCTCAAACATGTGCGTAGAACAATAGATAAATTGTTTTTTAAGATATGAAAAGCTATGGTGCAATTTTCAACAAGAACATAGTTAAAACAATACAGAGTGATCATACATGCACACTTACATAAGTGAAAGTATCTTTAATGCCTTTTGTCTCATAAAAGTCCGTCTCAAGAACCCGTCGTAACGCTGCCGCACTCTCAGGGAAGGAAATGAGTGCATGGACTGAGGCAAAGTTTATCTTGAGTGGTTGAGCAGTTTGTGTAGATACAGTGTTGGAACTACTGGAGGAAGTCACTGAAATGGACGATAAACATGAACAAATTAAACCCATATACAAAATGTTATAAGAACAAGTGGAAACCATTTTGGGACTGATAAAAATAATTAATATTATATGCCA
The DNA here is from genome assembly GCA_029582155.1 of Panopea generosa. Taxonomy (NCBI): domain Eukaryota; kingdom Metazoa; phylum Mollusca; class Bivalvia; order Adapedonta; family Hiatellidae; genus Panopea; species Panopea generosa. Next base: position 79,211,614 of record CM055894.1, on the reverse strand, counting down.
ACTCTTCTCATTGTTCTAATAGTGAGGGGCATAACTACCAGCCTCATATGTGATGTCTGAGTTGATCTGCTTGCTAAAAGACTATCATTCTATAAAGGCCTTTTCACGTCCAACTAGCTCCAATACTGGTAGTTAAAGCCCAACCTGCCATATAAAAGCTGCAAGATGGCTCTGGGGTAGGTTTTATATAATTCAGTACGTGAGTCAAATCAGAGAACCTTTTTTCAAAATTTCAGTCATAAATACATTGGTTTTTGTTAAAATGTTACATACTACTAGATTACTTTTAATACATTTAATTAAAACAACTGCATGTACTTACCGGGTTTTTGTTCAGATATCACAGTTGCGTCCGCATCACCACCTCCACCTGCAGCTTTACAAGCCGCCTCTTTGTCCCACTTTTCTATCTCCTCTGCGAAGAGTTTGTTATCCACCATTACAACCTCCTTCAGATCATCGGGCAGATTCTCAAGGTCAGAGGTTATACTTGGGTCAACTTTTTCATTATCTAAAAAGATACAATAATTTAACAAAGGTTCATGTACATGTTATATTCCGACGTGTTAAACTAATCAATACCCCTACTGAAGACACAAATTAAAAAAAATAAAATTTTTAAACAAGAAACTGGAGTATTGCAAGAAATGCACAAGTCCCTACAGGTTTACAGGTAGTTACCACAATTCTTGTCTGACTGAAATAATAAAATGACCTTATTGCCCTCTATCTACATGCAAAGTTTCATTACTTTTTCAGGATGTCTGGATGGTCAGTAAATCTAAATTCCGCGGGGACCAATAAACATGGACATATTTAACAGTTCTGTTTGACTTCAGTTTCACAGTTTCATCTAATGTCAAGATTGTCAATATGCTTTTTATCATCAGCGAAAGTATGACTAACATAAACCTTAAAGCCTACAAAATAAATTTTAATTGAATAAAAAGTGAAGAAAGAATTTCACATACCTAAATGCAAAGCAATACGACTTTTATCTATATACATGAGGCAGTATGCGCTGGCATTGTGGTAGCCACCCACGCTCTCCTTCTCGAGTTCTTCCCATGATGCCTCACTGGCTGTGATGTCATTAAACTTCAGCCATTGGTCACGTCCCGTGTCATAAATATATGCCCAGTAGTGACCAGAAGCAGCTTGACCCTCGTGGACTAGAACTGCATGTAAATGGTAGGGATTCTGAAAAACAGTTATAGTAAAGTCACCAATAAGAAACTGTCAGAATACTGAGGATACATTTCAGGTTCATCACATACTTCAACATTTGAAACTGTTGAACACTTTGATCTACATGTAAGTTACATTTTGGACAGTAGAACACTTCCATCTAAGTACATTTGGACTGTAGAACACTTCCATCTAAGTACATCTGGACTGTAGAACACTTCCATCTCAGTACATTTGGATTGTAGAACACTTCCATCTTAGTACATTTGGACTGTAAAACACTTCCATCTCAGTACATTTTGGACTGTAGAACACTTCCATCTAAGTACATTTGGACTGTAGAACGCTTCCATCTCAGTACATTTGGACTGTAGAACACATTGATACAAATAACATTTTAACTATAGTACACTTCTATCTTAGTACATTTGGACCATAGAAAATTTCCATTTAAAATAACATTTGGACTGTAGAACATTTCTATCTCTGTACATTTTGACTGTCTAAGTACATTTGGACTGTAGAAATTTTTATATAAAACAACATTTGGACTGTAGAATACTTTGATCTAGGTAACATTTGGACTGTAGAACACTTGTGTATTTAATTTGGTGAATGATAAAAGTAGTTTTATACATTCTGTCACATAGCTGTACCTCTTACAATAAACCAGATGTAGAATCCTTTGAACATTAAGGTTTAAAAAGAAATGAAAGCATGTCAATATAAAACCAACCTTTGTCATTGTCTCGTCACTGTACATCTTGTTAATGGACTCTTCCAAGTCACCGATGTTTTCTTGCAATTCTGTTAACAAACAACAAAAACAACATTTTAAACTGATTTATAACAAATATTACACATTTAATACAAACCTACATGTATACCAAAATCATGTTTAAACACTAGAAATGTGTCCCTAGATGACACCACTTTGTGATTTAATTTTTTAACCACTGTCTTAAAAAGCTATGCTTTCATTTCTATCCCGTTTTAGTTTTTATTTGTATAAGCAATGTTAAATGGTTATAAAATAAAATACGTTTAAATTAAAGCAACCACTGTCTTATCTCTTGCAGAGTTCTTGGTGCAAACTACACCGATTCGATAACTCTTCCTTTATTTAGAGTATGAAACTTTTAGGACTAAGGGATGGTGACAGTTGTATGTGACAGAGTGTTACAGCTTAGATGAGAGTTGACCTTCGACTCTTAGCACATTGACCTTGGGGATGGTGTGAGTTGTATAATATGCATTGTCTTCGTGTGCTTAACATTACTGCTAAGTATTCATAAAATCTGACCATCTTCTGCATGGAAGGGCTTTAGTTTATACTAATTTATATTAGGTTGGTTGCAAAAAAAGCTCAGAGTTTATATGAATTTTCAAATCTTATTCCTGGGTAGAATGAGTACTGTTAAAACAACAAATTTAGAGAAATCAGGCCAAGGCTATAACCTCTAACCAAAACACTACTGTCCCACTTCTAAGGTTTTGATATCTGATCTTTTCAGAGTGACATTGTACTTGGGATATTGGGTATTGTATGCAACACAAGTTGTCTCTATTACATTTTCAAACAGTCCTGATTTACATTTTAAAATCCAACTATCAACTGCAGATTCAGTATGAAATTTGACATCTGACACCTGCAGCGACCTTTACCTACTTTTAGGAGGGCAGGAGATGTATAAAAAATATCTTCTTATTATCTTCTCATTACGCTGAACATTCCTGACTAACATTTTGAAAAATTGTACATATTACTGCCAGAACAGAACCTTACACTGACTTGACCTTTTCTCCGTAACTATACTCACCTCTAACATCACTCTCTACCTCTGTCCGCCACCGATGTAGACAATCTTGAAGCACATGCAACTCATTTTCTGACACGTGCCGTGGATATGGAGTATTGAGTATGGCAGTAACACGTGTCGATGTTGACTTAGATATGGTGGTTGCCATGGATACATCCGGAGGTGTGTTTGATGCAGAACTAGTGTTAGGAGCTGGACTCATTGTGACATCAGCCACTGGGAGGGATGGAGAAGGTGACATCATCAAGGGAGATTTGGCGATGTCTGGGGATGACTGTTGTTGCGGAGATGTCATCGTTGCCATGGCAACATCAGGAGGTGACTTGACAGGAGAATCAACCAGCATACTGAAATTTCAAAGTTTAATAATTTACAATGTCTTCGCAATATTTGATTAATGTTTTATTCAGGTATAAATATATTTGTAAGTATTTTGAATAACAATAAAATATAACCAAATTTATACCGATTTATACAATACAGACTAGATGACATGGCCATATCTCATTCATAGCAGAAGTTGTTAGTTGAAACACGACAGAACAAGTGAAGTGTTTCCTATAAAGCTCCAACAAACCTTGTTTGGTGGAGTAATAATTATTCTAAACACAGAATAAATACAACAATGAAACTAGAAATGTGTCCATAAGACACTGATGCCCCAACTGTAGCTAGTAAATTTTGTTAAAATATAAATAAACAATGGGTCATTACTCCTGTACAACTTGACCAACGTTAACAAAAATCAAATTTGATCTTTATTTTATGGTACACCAAATATAACTGAACCATTACCATTAATAATACCAATAATTAAGTTAGTAAGGGCCATAATTCCTGTAACAACTGACCAATGTGAACCAGTATTGAACTTGACCTTTATCTTCTAATAATACAGCTACACACCAAATATTAACTAAACAACCTTTCAGAAATTATTCATAGGAACCCAATTTAGCCCAATGAGACATCCACATGAACAAACAGACAAACAAATGTACAAACAGATAGGGGTTACACTTCACCATTGATCGAATGGTGGTGACATAAAATAGTTGGTCACAGCAGATGGGAAAGATATTTTGTAAGCCATAGATTGTAAGATTAAAACAATTTTTAGCACAATACCTTGTGTTGGGTGAGGGACAATCCATCTCCACGTCCTGAGAGACACTGACGTGCCGGCGTGAAGGTTCTGGGTGAGATTTGGCAAACTCTAAGGCATATAGTAACACATCTTGTAATGGGAACCGTTTAACACCAGACCCATAATTAATAAATCTGCAAACAAAAGTTCATACAACAGTTAGTGTAAATTAATTAATTAGCATTTATTGAGAATAAACATTGAAATAAACTTAAGCCACAAACAGAAATATAAACATATAACAACAAATGAATATACAAAGAATGTAGCAAGAACTTTCATGCCAGCGGGAAAGTATATACAAATCATATATCAAATCTGAGATCAACTACAAAATGCACAATTAGCAGCAAATTTATTAATATGGATGTCACCATTATATGGTAGCAGTAATGGACAATATGTTAACTCATCCTTCATTTGTTATGGTACAAAGGAATCATGATTTTTCCAAATTTTAAATTGGCTAAAAACAAAATCTACAACAGTTCATGGCTATATATGCTTTCTGACCCCATATTGCCATAAGGATATCTATTTAAACATGCCAAAATAATATATAGAAAAGGGATTTCCTAACTTGGCCTACGTGTTCAATTTAGATTAAAATAGATTTCTCCCTTAAAATTGAATATTATTTGTGATGCTTCAAATGAGTCACATGATTTCATTTCCATCGGATCAGTAGAATTTGATCGGTAGAATACTTTAGAATTTATTTCATTTTAGAAAGATTCCGAATGATGGTGTGAAGGTCGTAAATCCGTATTTAAGCGGGGTGGTAGTGTAATGGATAGAGTGTCAGCGGCTCACGCCAGAGGTTGTGAGTTTGGTCCCCTGATCGACCCGATTCCTCTTATAAAACAACACTTAGTACTAGCTCTACCCAGGAAGTGGACTTGAGAGCAGTTAATATAAGCTCTGAGCTCTCAACGCAATCAAGCTAAAATAAATCAGTAAAATCTAAAACTAAATCCATATTTATATGATGTGTATTATTTTTAGAAAGGAGATTTCCTTTTAAGTGTACCTATCTATCTTGTTCACTTTTTTGGTGTTATGATTTATTAAACTATTTACTAGACTATTTACTAATTCATTTACAATAACGAGATGCCTTAAATCCATTCTAAAAATAATATATATTATATACATGTATATTTAAAGGTTTATTTCCTCTGATAATACATTTAACACCATGGTTAATGGTTCACAACGGTAATGAGACATGCGGGTTAACGGTTGTGATCATATCTTAAACTCTTCAAACACAGATGGCCTATTATCCACTTACTCAGAGGTGAAAGATCAGTGATCCTTTACTAGCACCTCAGACCAGTCCACTGCTAGTAAAAACGGTCATGTGACTGAGCATGTATTACAATATCAACTTACTTATCTAATCTGGACTGTAAAACTTCCAACTCCTCTCGCAACTTTTTTGCCCGTTCCCTACGTAAGCGAGTCTCCTCTCTATTACTATCCATGTATCTTAAAATCAGAAAGCAGAGATTGGAGTATATACATGCATTACGTCATTTAATAGCTATACATTGATACCATTGAAAATAAGTTTACACAGATGATAGAGCTTACTGGTTTTAATATGGCATTAAATTTACTGGTGGAGATAGACCTAAGACAGAATCTGTCTGAGTAGAACAACTGTCCTTCCATATCAACATGCAATCAATGTCAAGATTGAAAAGGTTTTATCTATAAATTCTTACCTGTCCATATAAATAACTTGTGGAAAAACAATTTTATTATGTATCTTCTCCGGTCTCCCAATCTGTTGGTTAAACTGGAATCTAGACAGTTCAAAGGTCAACACAGGAGGCAACCGAGTAAACCACAACTGAAAGAAAAAAATGTATTTAATCTCAGGGAATTTCTATGAATACAACTCCGTCAAACCTGTGCAAGCGGTCACCTCCATTAAGCAGCCACTTGTCTTAAGTAGTCACATTTGCTATTTCCCATTTCTATACTTTCAGAGCAAATTAATATGTATTAAGCAACAATCCGTCTTAAGAGGCCACATTTGTTCCTTCCCTTGACTGGCTGCTTAAGACAGGTTTGACTGTAGTATAAAATCTACAAGAATATAAGAAAGTTAAATTTAATATTTTTAGGTTTATAAAGGTTGTTATTCTTCTAAAATAATGACAGATACCAATGCCTTGTAAGTAGATATTATTTCTGGTGATTAATTTAAGTGTGACCTTGACCGTAAACATATATGACTGGAAGTATGCATTCCATCTCAAGTAGGTCAACATATGTGCCAGGTTAGTACAAATTCCTTCAAGAAAAGTGGAAGAAATAAAAGGCGACTCAAAATTATGCCTAGTTGACCTTTAAATATAACGTTGACCTCTATTGTGTATGGCTGAAAGCTAGGTTCTGTAGATCATCTCAATGAGGTGTACATTTGTGCCAAGTAATAGTGTTTTGTTTTCAAGGGGTCTAGAAGATATGGAACAGACATGAAATTATTCCAATTTTACCTTTGGCCTTTAAGTATGACCCTGACCATAATTGTACTGCTGAAAGCTACGTATTGCAGATCACCTTGGTAAAATGAACATATCTGCATATTTATAAAAAATTCTTTCATGAGGTTTAGAAAATATGGAGCAAACATGAAAGTTATAAACAGATGGACAGACAGAGACCATTTCTATACCCTCATTATGCAGCTGGAGATATTGGAAAGCTGAAACTATGATTATACATTAAGTTATTGAACACAGATGTAATTATAAACATTACTTCCTGTCCTGATTTCTGTGTAGCTTCGCTGCTAACTGTCTCAATCTCTCGATGGGCAGTGGCAGCTTCCAGACTCTCATGTATATCTGGGAACCCGTTCACCTGCAGTGGAAACTGACCAAAGTTCTCCTCATTGCTGAACCCTTTCCCTGTAACAAAGTGATGATGGGTTGTACAGGCAGAGCTCAAATAATAAACAATATCTATATGAAAGTGCAAAACATTTACCTAAATATCAAACAGTGGCAACATAAATTCCAATGTTATTTTTATAAAAACTTTCATTAAAATGAACAAACAAAACACTGCAAAACATATTAAAACATGAAGTTCATTATAAAAGTAAAAGTTCATGTCATTGCCAAACTCTTTACCTACAAATAGATATAATGGTGTTGCCAAGTTACCTGGAATGTCAATACAATGCTTAAATGAAATTGAGCCATGTCGGAGCAACTGGTTTAATAAAACTGATAAAAGCCTGAAAACTATCTGAAAAACATTCTTTCATTTTGGCTCTGGAATAATTTAACATACCAGGTAACATTTGTCAATTAAATGTTTCAGTTACAATACAATAAAAGTACCTTCATTAATCCCATCTGCACGGAACTGTCCATAGAACAGATCTATCATTGGGTTGCTGGGACACTTGGGACTCGAGCTGGGGCTACTGCACCTGTAAAGCAAATATACATAATACTTTCATGTTCGTAAGCACTGTCGCTTATCCAGAAATGACATACACAACAATTAATTGCAATGCATGTGAACAGTATATTCATGTATATATCATAAATATAGAAAAATTATTTAACATTGGAAAGATGTTAAGACATGTTTTATAACACATATATATGTAAAAAAAATTGCACATACTGATGATACAGTAAAAGTGAGTAAAATAATGTGATCTGAGAGGTAACATACCCTTCTGTAGGAGTTGAGGGCCTTGAGGCAGACTTGAAGGCATCTTCCAGCCATTCTAACAACTTATGTTGAAATTCGCTCACATCCTGTGAAAACGAGTTAAACGTGAAAAACCTGTCATATATTGATCATGTTTATCAAATTAATGGTGCACAAACAAATCTTATTAAATCTTCATTCAGCACCATTTTAAAACAATTTTCAATTAAAGTATAAATTTATGAAATCACTGAATTTAGTTTTGGCTTAGAAATGGGTATAGCTCTGTTTTATGATTGAAATTTACACAATTTGACAAACTTGGGTAAAATTTAACTAAAAACTGTGAAATTTGTTTCAATATTTACTATTTTGTAGATAACAAGAGGCCCAAGAGGGCCTGAGGACGCTTTACTGACTCACGAACCCTCGGGGCCGGGTCATTTTTAAACCCTAGGGACACCATTTGAACAATCTAACAATACTATAGTTGGTCATCATTACTACATAAACATTTTGGAAATCTGTTGGGCCGTTCATGAGAAGAAGATTTTTTAAGTTTTGGACTATTTTTAGTAACGGCAGCCATCTTAATTTCAGATCGAAAAAAATGCAACAGAAACATGCATGTGAAGTTTCAGTTTATTTGGCCTAGTGGTTTCAGAGAAAGTGCTGCTAACAGACGACAGAAGACAGACGATGGACAACAGAAAATGCGCCATCGCCATTCTGCACTTTGGCCAGTAGAGCTAAAAATTATTAATCAATTTTCAATTTGTAATTTTTTTAATTATACTGATTTAAAAAACCCAAAAAACTTTAAATTCCTATTTAAATATGAAAATGAAGATAATTTAATGTTTTGGGTCTTGGATCTCCAAACGATTATATTTCTAGGTTTATTTGATACATGAACTTTATATGTAAAATTAACTTTTTAAGATGACAATAGATACATTCAAAACAAAGGACCACTGACTCATTCTTTCCTAACATACACAAATTTGATTACATTGGTTTAGGATAGGTAGAGACTCTGAAACACAGACTTGATTATCTTTGACTCGTTTTTTTCTATACGACAGAAATGTGCTCCATATGAGGGAAAAAAAGCTATTTATGTCTTAAAAAAGAAATTATTTTGAAATGAATAAATAGCATCTTATTATCATTAATAAATAAAATCCGAATGGTTAAGGTATGTCAAATACACCAAAATGGGAACAAAATCTATTTTAAATGGGAATGGAAAACTTAAAGAAATTCCAATTCTAAAAATAAACAGCACTTCAATACTGCTTGACGACCTTCACGTCGTATTCGTATGAAATAATTTTTACCATGTATAACATATCAAATTGAAATCAAACTGTTCTTATACAAGGCTCATTTAATATGCCACAAAATATGTTGCAATTTTAAGTGAGAAATCTATTCTAGTCTAACCTGGGCTCTTTCGCAATTTTATTTAAACATCAGCAAACAAAACTTTACAAGAAGGAGAATGTTGATTTTTCTCAAATTCAGGTAAATGGAGCAAGATATGCAACTTCAGATTTTCAGCCAACAATAAAATTGAAAAATGTATATAATCTACAATGTGCTGAAGATGGGAACAAACCCTATTCAATCAATCAGTCAATCAATTAGTCACCTAGTTAATGTTGAACACGCAGATATAATAAGATTATTACCTGTTGACTGTCATTCACTCCAGAGTTGTTTACCGGACTTGATGAAAACGCTTCCTTCAGAATGTCAACAGCCTTTGACGGGTCAACATACTTCCTCTTTGAACCCACCATTAATGCAAACAGGTGACGTAACTCTTGCATGAAGCGAAGATTTCTTTTCTCCTAATAGTATATATAAACATTTATGAAAACAAAATAAGCACTGGTGTATTACAGAAGAAGTTATATCTTATTGATTCTTATATCTTAACTAACAAGAATTGCAATATGGTAAAGACAGCAATTTTACTAAATGAAAGGGCAACAACACTGCATGAAATTAAGTCACAAAATACATGTTATCTACATCTACACTTGCTGTTGATCATGTACAGTGTATGTATAGTTTCCAAATTGGAGAAATAACTCCATTAGATTTTGACCATTGGACTGACACAGCAGCTCCTATGTAATGCCTATCAAACTTAGTTAATGGAGTTATAATGAGTTAATCGTTTAGGACCCACAAGATTAAGGAATTGTTGTCATAAATGTCTACATAATTTTACAGGAGACAAAGTAAAAAAAAGTCATAATTATGTAATATTACTTGGATATTACTGTGGAATATTGGCTACAATGTATGTCTATAACTGATTGTAGGAGTTTTTACTTTTGCGCAGTGGGAAATAGATAAGTGTATTTGATCCTACAGGTAGCCTATTCTTGATTGAATAAGAATCAAGTATAAAATTATGTGAAATTCATTTTCCATTACCTATTATAAACACTGTTTGACAATTGTTTATATTCATCTGCGAATAAACTGCTCAGGAGACTGTTTTGTGGGCAGAATTGGTATTGAGTGTTGTTTTCGAATGACCATGGGGTAAAGCCAGGAATCGAACTCTATTCATTTTTTTTAAAACTAAATGTCAGTCCATTGTCCATACATTCATACATAATTGTAGTAAATGTGTAAGTTAATAAGAGAGAAGAGATGTTGTGGTGTAAATGATGAATGCTTATATTGACTCTTACCGCCATGCTGCCCAATGACATGTCCTTGTTTGGCTGGTAGGTGAGGACGAAGTGGCGAAATCTCCTCAGGTGGAACAGGGACTGTATAAATAAAACAAGAGGGAGATTGTCATGTAAAAATATATATATATATATATGATGGAAATATTTGTATTAGTTTAGTCAGTAGCACATCTGACTATCAATCCAGGGGTTGCGAGTTTACATCTCTGCAGTCTCTGTGATGGTTGATATACGACACTGCATCTTACTATCTTCTTTTCTCACCAGTGATTCAAGTGGGAAAATTATCAGTTATTTAGGGAGATGGGGTGTGCTCCAATACTGTTCAACCTTCCAGGATCCCAGGAAATAGTGGTTCGGTTAACTGATCATCTGTTAGCTTCCGATGGCATTAAAATGACGCTGAATATTCAACCAATCAATCAAACAAGGTTTTATAAGATGTACTGCCCATATAAATTGAGTATTTACAAATGACAGAATGAAAAAATGATGCAACCGTACACTGTTCAAAAAAGGCCAAACAGAAAAAAATGCTTTTTTTTATTTTAAAAGTGTTCATCCTCGGTTGGTTAAAAGTAAAACATTCTTATATACAAAATAATATGACCTCTATCTCCCCCAAGTAAGATACACACTGTCTTATCACTAGTAAAGCCCCCATACCCTCCCCAATAAAAATTAAAACATACAACCTTATCCATTCTTTCTCTGTTCAATCTATCAAAAAAGTTGAAACCATTTTGTAGCACTACTTCTTATTATTGGATTGCGTACCACATTAAAAGTAAGAAAATGTTTTGCAAACCCTATTTAGCTTTTAACTTATTACAACACACTAATCCCCTTTAAGGTCTCACTGAACAATTATCTCCCTTGCATGACGGTAGCAAGATTATTACGCCCAAGAAATAAGAGCTGTGTAAAGCGGTTGGGTAATTTTTTTTTTAAAAATGCATAAAATGTCGTATTTCTTTGTGCATATGGGAACATTGGAACATTTTCATGATTTCTGCAAAGTTTGGGTGACCCTGGGAACTGTTTTATGATGCTATAACAGTTTAAAGATGCGTAGTGATACACTGCAACAAATGGGCAGAATTGTCAAAAATGAAGGGGTGCCATCAAACCATCGAAATTGTGAAAAAGCAACCTTGTCAACCCCATGTTTTTTTCTGCATATTTGGACCAACAGAGGACTATCTATGGGAATAACGCACTTTTAGAACCATTGGTAATGTATCCAGTGTTCCAGAAGTGCATGTCTCTATATGTAGAACAGTACAAAATTAATTGGTGTGTGAGACGTTAAACTGTAATTTCCAGGAAAAGTTTCACAGTGATTTTAGAGTATATTTATACCAATTTATTTTAGCTTAATTGCAATGAAAGCTCAGAGATTATATGAACTGCTCTCGAGTCAGCTTCCTGAGTAGAATCAATACTGAGTGTTGTTGTATGATAGACATCGGTCGAGCTGGGGATCAATCCCACAACCTCTGGCATGAGCAGCTAACCCCCACACCATTACACTACAGCCCAGCTTTAAGGGTATGTACAGCAGAACACAGAAATTTGGTTTTATTTAAACTTACCTGTATGACAGCGCTAAACCAGCAGGTGTTTCCTACATTCTTCAGTCCAATAGGCCAGTTCTCATTACGCTTCCGTTCATGTGGATTGAGGGGATCTACAAACCATATATCTCCTCTCTTGCGCTTTGTACCAGCTTTACTCTCTATCAAACTCTGTTCAAGCACTCTGAAATAGCAAAAGATTCTCCAATTATTTTACTTGGTTCGTACACATTCTAAGTTACATGTATATCTGGTTTGATTGGTGGACTAACACCTCAGATTTGTGTAAATATATCTTTATGTAAATCAGAGTAGAATCAACTTGGCACATTTTTATGTTTAAATCCCTGACAAAGAATGGCATCAACCTACTCCCATAGTGGTGAGAGGTAAATATAAAATATAATAAAAATAAAACAGAAACATGAAAAAAGTTGACCCTAATAACATGCATACATGAAGGAATTTTATTAGATTGATTGACTGATTGATTGAATATTTAGCGTCATTTTTATGCCATCGAGGGCTTACAGACAATCAGTTAACCTAACCACCGTTTCCTGGGATTAACCAGTGCTCGAGCACACCCCATCTCCGCAAGTAACTGATAACTTTTCCACTTGAATCAGTGGTGAGAGACAAATGATAATGAGACACAATATCGTATATCAATCATCACGGAGACTGTTGCCAGGTGGGGGATTCAAACTCACGACCCCTGGATTGATAGTCAGACGCGTAACCGACTGAGCTAATCGGGCCAGGCTAATTTTATTAGAATTGAGTAAGTGGTTTAACAGCACATATTGTTTGAAATTTTCAAATATCGTCTATTTTTTGTACTGATGGAGAGCCAGGCCCAATTAGCTCAGACATAAGCATGTTTGACTATCAATCCAGAGGTCCTGAGTTTGAATCTCCGCCCGACCAAAATCTCTGTGATGGCTGATATGACATTGCGGCTCATTATCATTCGTCTCTCACCTCTGATTCAGGTGGGAAAGTTATCAGCTACTTGCGGAGATGGAGTGTGCTCGGGTACTAGTTAACCAACCAGGAAACAGAGGTTAGGTTAATTGATCGTCTGTTAGCCCTCGATGGCATAAAATGACAGTAAATATTCAATCAATCAATTCAATGTACTGATGGACATCTTGATTTATGGGCAGCAAGGCACAAAAATTAAAGGACACCACCTTAGGAACATGATAACAAAATTTCACTATTTGAATGAAGTCATTTTAAGAAATTGTGAATGGTGATGACGAACAACGATAAAGGAGATCCTACAACTGATATAGTTTATAATGACCCTGAAACTCAACATGATCACAAAAACAACATTCTCTCCACCTGCTGATATCTTGTTCTTCCCTTGATACTTGACCACCCAGAATTCCTGAAGTCTCCTGCACAGCAGTGGTGGTACTGCCGTTGTCTTGCAGACTGGCAGCGATTGCCTTCTGAATGTCCTCGGACTCGTTGGCATCGCTGACATTTGTCAGGTCTATCACACCTGCAACAGTAAAACCTGTATTAGCAAACATCTCTTGTAGGGACCACCTGTCTCAGCAGTCAGTTTCTATCTATAATGCAAGTCAGTCAATAAAATAATAATGTAAATTAATCTGTAAATAATAATAGAGTCACCTTGGAGCAATAAATCTGTAACTTTCTGTAAAATGTAAGTGTATAAGAAAGCAACCTAATTCCCCCACCCTATGTTATGACACACCCACACCCACTGTCATGACACCCCCAATCACAAATACGGTATCCTCAGTCAGGACTTGAAATTTTCGTCCTCCCTTTCCAACATTTTTTAACTGAAAGTTTGAATCAAAGAAATATTTAGGACCGTTTTTAAAATCCTAATCATCCTGCCCAGTATCTACTCATCATGGCGAGTGGACAAGTGGAATTTTCCAGCCCTGTCAGTGGTGTAGTTCATGTAAATTGTATGTTTACATTTTAAATGATCATCCTGCTTTGATTAGGTAAATTTAGTGAGCACACCCCAGGCTTTGTTTACCTTATTAAACAGAGGCTGAAATTTGGTGACCTCCCAATTAAAAAATAATTTTGTTAAAAATAACAATTTATGTTATAATAGGAAGCGATGTATCCATGAATATCAAGAGTAATGGATGTTTCAGACTAGACATGCAATTTCATGTTTTCTTTACATTTAAGCATGACCTTGACCTTTGTGTAACCTTGACATCTAATGTACTGGTCTGGGCATTTCAACAGTTAAATGCAGGTGAAACATCATCATGACATGCTCATTACTTGTGTCAAGCTGCTTTAAAATTCCCAAATGTAAGACAAAGTTACAGATCAATTGTTGATCAATTGATCAATTGAGCCAAGTGTTTTTGAAATCCATCCATGTATGATAAAGTTAAAGGACGGACTTGAAATCTCAAACAGATTCAAAGTGTTGTCATACATACTAAATGTGTTACCTTGACCTTTGAGGTATGGGTCTAGATCTTACTTATGACATGTCATCTTGATAAATTGTGCCAAGTTAAAGACAAAGCCACAGACCAGACACACAATATCAAACAAATTGATATTGTGACCATGACCTTTGAGGAAAGGTTCTAGGTCTTACATGCGACACTTAATTATGTCATGTTGATCAACTGAGCCAAGTATTTTTAAAATTTATCCATAGATGACAAAGTTACAGACCGGACAAGAAATCTCAAAATGACTGAAAGTGTTGTCAAACAAAGTTAAATTGTGACCTTGACCTTTGAAGTGGGAGTCTTGGTATTAAGTGCAACGCGTCGTCATCTTATGTTGCTCATTTGTAGCTAGTATTAACAAAATCCATCTATGCATGACAAAGTTACAGGCCAGACACGTAATCTCACACAGGTGACTGAAATGTTGTCAAACAAACTCAAAGTGTGACCTTGACCTTTGAGGTACACATGTGGGTCTTACATGTGACATGTTGTTATGTCATGCTGATGAACTGAGCCAAGTGTTTTTTAAATGTATCCATAGGTGACAAAGTTTCAAACCGGACACGAAATCTCAATCAGACAAAGTGTCAGCAAACAAAGATAAATTTTGACCTGTGAAGTGGGATTCTGGTTCACTCATATCACAATAATAGAGATAGTGTTATGTACACTGATATGTTCTTCTTAACATGAGCCACTTGTAAACAAACAATTTTTTGTTTTTATCTGCTAATTTTTAAAATGGGAGGTTTAGAATATTAAATATTGTATGATGGCTCTTTCGTTGTATTTTTTTTTCAGATATAGAGGAGAAATGAAGTCAAGCACATAAATGTGTACAACATTAATAATATTCTATAGTTTCATTCATATCCAATGAGTGGTTGCATAGATAATTTACCTAATAAACAAGAGGCCCAAGAGGGCCTGAGGACGCTCTACTGACTCATAGTGGCCATAGCACTTTTTGAAATTCTACTATGCAATAGAAACATTGGGGTGGGGTAATTTTTAACTCTAGGGACACCATTTGAACAAATCTAACAAAACTATAGTTGGTTATCATTACTACATAAACATTTTGAAAATCTGCTGGACAGTTCATGAAAAGAAGATTTTTTAAGTTTTGGACTATTTTTAGTAACGGTGGCCATCTTGAATTTAGATAGAGAAAATAAATCTTTTGTATAGTCTCCTATGCAATAGAAACATCCATGTGAAGTTTCAATTTAATTGGCCTAGTGGTTTCGGAATAAATGGAAAAAAAAGAGAATTTTCTGTTTTCCCATAGTATCCCTATGTAAAATTCTAAGTCCCCTTACAGGGCCCCTATAAATTTTAGCCCCTAAATTCTTTTCTGCAATCAAACCCCTACACTTAGGGATAATTTATGCAAAATATGTACAAATCTTACATACCTGTTCTTAAGAAAACAATTTTATTAATTCCCAATTTGTACCCTTTTGGGGCCCCTCCTGACCCCTTAAGAGAGTGGAACCCAGTCATTTTTACAAATCTTAACCTACTTCACCTAACAATGCTTTAGTGAAGATATAGGCAAAATCATTTCCATTTAAAAATATATATATATATATATATTATACGGACATATGTGTCCCCTAATTGAACTCTCGGGCAGGGTCATTTTTAACCCTAGGGACACCATTTTTAACAAATCTAAAAGAACTATAGTTGGTCATCATTATTACATAAACATTTTGAAAATCTGTTGGGCTGTTCATGAGAAGAAGATTTTTTAAGTTTTGGACTATTTTAGTAACGGTGGCCATCTTGAATTTCAAATCGAAAAAAAATCTTCTGTATAGTCTCCTATACAATAGAAACACCTATGTGAAATTTCAATTTAATTGGCCTAGTGGTTTCAGAGAAAGTGCTGCTAACAGACGACAGACAATGTGCCATCGCCTTTGGCCAGTAGAGCTAAAAACGTTAACCTGAAATATTAAGTCCAAAATGGCCACAACTCTGCCAAAATGCAACCCTGAGTTATCGTTCTTGTCTCTGTGTGCTCCATTGATAATACTGAACACACATGTGAAGTTTCATTCATATCCAATGAGTGGTTGCATAGATATCTTACCTGATAAAAAACTTAACCTGAAAAACCAACACAGGCGCCAGGGCAAGTAGTACAAGAGCCCTTCTAGAAAATTACCCTACCTACCTGTCCATTTTTAAAAAACTAAGATCTGGAAAACTCAAACAGATATTATTTAAATATTGGCGATTTTGTCATAAATATATGTCACATGTAAAACATTGGCACCCAGTTTTTTGGTGGAGGAAGACCCCCAGATCCATATACATGAATTCCTGTAGAACCATAGTTTGTAATTAACCAACTGGCAAAGTTTCGAATAAAAAAATTTTTGACCAGGCTACTGAAAGAAAACCACGGCAACTACAATGCATTGTGCCTTACCTTTGGAGTTTTTGTTGGCAGCTGTTGGCTGGGTCCCGGCCACTGCATCAACAGCATCTGGTGTATCCTTGTCTTTAGATAAAGTTATAGCCATCTACAAAATAGATGTGATGAAGCATACAGATCTGATCCAATTAAACTTATCTATTTGACATTAACTGTGAAACAATTCTTACAAATTGGAATCAGTGTAGTCTGTTCAACCATATAGACATCATCATGATGATTGAATATTTAGCATCATTTATATGCCATCGAGGGCTAACAGAGGATCAGTCAACCTAACCACTGTTTCCTGGGATTCTGGAAGGTTAATCAAGAACACACTGTCTCCGCAAATAACGGATAACTTTCCCACTTGAATCAGTGGTGAGAGATGAACTATAATGCGACGCAATGTCATATATCAATCATCATGGAGATTGTGGCCAGACGGGGATTCAAACTCAAGACTCCTGGGTTCACAGACGCGCTACTGACTGAGCTAATCTGCCCGGATAGACATGATGAACCTCAGACCATCAGCATCAGTGGTTATGGTAAAAGCATGAGAATTGTGAGAATTTTTTTCTTTCTCAATTGCTATTCAAGCTTCATTTGGCAAAATATTCAGTCCAATATTATTTTTTAATAATAACAAGAGCTGCTGAAAAACAGTGTGCTCAACTTTTCAAAATTTATCTCAAAACATCAGAATGATGCCAGCTATCATGTGATTGAAATTGAACAATAATATGGTACATGCTATAAAAATCTAAACCATTTTTTTAAGTAGAAAAATGATTATAATTACAACACACAATTGTACCATTTGCACATCTAATAGAAGTGAAGACAATTGTGAAGTATCTCTGATACTTGTAGTTACTAAGATATGAAGTTGGTATAACCTGAAACTGAACTTTTTAAGTATTAAACAGGGCATAATTCTACCTAAAATAAACTCACGAGTTATCCTACTTGTACCCTGGGGTTCCTTTAAAATGTTAAGTTTCACTGATTTACATATCTAGTAAGCATTAAGACAAAATTTTCTAAGTACAAAAGTGCTCATAATTATGTCTAAAATAAAAATGGAATTATCCCACTTGATCCCTTGAGTCCCCTTAATGGGAGTGAATACTCACATGAAGTTTCATTGATGAATGGGTATTGTAGTTGTTACTGAGATATGAGCAAGCTTAAAAACCAAAACCAAACTAAAAACCTGACACCAGGGCAAATAGAAAAGTTTCCTTTTTTTTAAAAAAAAGGTAGAGCTAAAAAAATACAAAGTTTAAATTTCAGTTTTGCATGATTGTATACTGGATCTAAATCCAAAGCAATCAATCAATCAAAATCCTCAGATTTTTAAAATTTATTTCAGTTTAAAAACCTTGCTTATTTACAAATGTTATTTCAATTAAAAACTTAATAAAAATTTGCCTTCTGAAATATTGAAAATATATATAATTTAATCAAGGCTTTTAAGAATACTCATTTAGTCAGTATTAAAATATGAAGAAAATATTTTTAAGATGAAGGTCAAATCTATATTTTGCCTTCTGAAATATTGAAATTATATATAATTTAATCAAGGCTTAAATTTTAAGTATACTAAGTTAGTCCGTATAAAAATATGAAGAAAATATTTTTAAAGATAAAGGTCAAATCTTAGGGTAAAATTCACCCAAACCACCTTACCTGAGACTGAATAATAGGAATATAAAATATTTTCATTACCTTTTTATTAGTGCCAGGCTTAGATTTTGACTGTGGGCTATCTTCTGATATTAACATATTAACAACTTCTGCCACCTCGTATTTCCCCTCTGTGTTGGTACAGGCATTAATTGCATCATGTATGATTTCAGTATCAGTGATTCCAGTTATCTCCTTAACTTGGGCATATGTGTGGTCATCATTTTTTGTCTAAAAATAGATAAAACCAAAACTGTCACTATTCCCTAGTATAAACACCCCAAACAATTTTGGAATGAAAAATTATCTAAAAAAATAAAAAACTTTTTAATCTAAAGTGTTATCAGTAAATGAAACCAAATTGTAATGTGGACATGATTGTGAAGCAATTATCAAAAACAATATTGTAAACTTTGTAAAACTCTTCGAAACAATTTTTTTTCTTTTTTGGGCATCCTGGGGGGGGGGGGGGGGGGGGGGGGGGGGGGGGACAGAGAAACAATTACTAGTGGTATTAATAATTTCAGCTATATAATTTTGAAATTTAGAAATGAAATTAGAATGCATCAATGTAGCAAAGTATACAGTCTAACTTGTCCATGCAGTCATATCTTTGGTCAACTGCGTTGAAAAGCTACTGCTAAACCCTGCCATATAAATTGCCTATATAAAGTACATGTATTAAATAGCAGGGTTTTTTTTGCCTGTTTTGAAGCTGAAGATTTTCCCACTTTTCATCATAGCCTGCTCCCCCATTTACACCTAAGCAAAAAAAACAACATTAATCACTTAATGGTTATACTTTTTGTCTTGCTGGTAACCATATTTGATTAGCCAGTAATCTACACTTCTACTTCAGAAATCTGGGTAGGCCATGATAAGGTTATACCCAGACCCATGCCTAGATAATTGTGTTGTTATGTCAAAGAATGTTATGTTAAAGTAAGGATGGAGGTATGAAGTAAGACTCAGTTGTATATAGATGGTTTATAGATATGTGTGTTCCTGCTGTCTATCATAGAGCTAGCTTTTGTGAAAACTTAGAACTAAATTTACTTTAAAGCAAACTGGAGGTGTGTGTTCCAATTCCAGCTGAGGACAATGATTGTTTTACTTAATTTCTTCCGGTCTGATTATATATCAAATTTCATTTCAATTATCTTCCTATATGAAAAAAAAATACATATGATTTGAAGGTATCTTCATGATCCAATGGATTTCTAAATCTGTCCTTTACATAACATGTGAGTAGCCATGAATCCTAAATTGGATCCTATTCATATATACATATTATAAGCTATCAGTTCATGTATGTAAATTGTCCATCGTGACCAGATATGTTGGATGCAAAACCATAGTATATAAGCCATGGTTTACATTGTAGCTAGGCATGCTCACAATAGTCTGGTCTGTACATTTATATCTGGTTATTCACAAATAATTATCTCCATATATACTGTGTCAAGAATTAAAGAATAATTCAAAGTTGAGTTTGCGCTCCATTTTCCGACCAGAACAAGCCCATTCGAAATATTCAAGCTTTAACATTATCAGAAGTCAGAGTCAATAACTATTACCTATCTGGCATATGCAAACATTCACAAGAAAATTTCCACAAAAGAATGCGATGGTAAAATAAGTGAAAACATTATTCACACATTTTTACTTGATGTTAAGACATAATGAAGGTTTTTCTATAAATCTCCCTTTAATATCATTGTAGTGCAATGGGCCACAGTTGTTTGGATATTCAAAGTCGCTGTTAATGCCACACATTGCATATTTGTTGTACATATTATGCCATTGAATCTTTATTGTCACCGACTAATTTAATTTCATTCTACACCACAACGTTGAACTCAATATAAATTAACAGTCACTTTATTACATATTCTGCTTACCTTGGTGTATCTAGGAAGAGCTGGCTGCTCCACTGTCATCTTTTATAAAATTTCTCATGTCATTTGAAAAGTCGTCTAATTTCTCCCAGAACAATTTGGGAAATGATGTCTGTTTAGATTAACAGTTGACACTTCGATAATTCTATAAAACTTTGATGCGAAAACAATTAAATATGTAAAAATAGTAAAGCATCAAACACACGACTAATTTCCGACGCAATTACACGCTGTACAATGCAAAGGAGAGACCAAAATGTTAACCGGAATTTACTTTCATGCCTCCATGTTGACAACCATTTTGCAGAATTTGGGATTTCCCTTTGGAAGTTTAGAAAAGTCGTTGTGATTGGTTAATACGCTTTAAGACTAAACAGTATTTTTTCGTTTTTTATTTGATAACATGGACCAAGAAAAAGAGAAAACTAGCGGCAATGTGTAAAAAATATCTATGTTTGTTATCAAACATGCATTCTTAACCTAATATTGCCAAAATTAAAATTAAATTCTGTATATTGAAGATTATGATATTTTCATAACAGACCAATCAAATGGCTCCTTTCATATATAACTCTTTAGCCAAGAAGTATAGACGTTTATCAACTTCCGGTTACGTATTTTTGGCAATCGTGTTAATATATTTAAAAAATTATGTTTATATACGTGTAATAGCACTATAGATTCAGTTTCAACTGGAGTAGATGCTTTTGTTTAGTCTAAATACACAAAAAAATAACAATGTCATTCATCGTTGATTCGTGCATTATGTTCATTCTAGAGGTATTGATATTTTTGATAGCATTTAAAATGGGTGGGGTAATGGGGTATCCCTCAGTTAATACAAATTTATACTAATTTTTTAAAGCTCGATTGCGATGAAAGCTCAGAGCTTAGATGAACCGCTTTCGAGTCCGCTTCCTGGGTAGAACCAGTACTGAGTTGTTTTATGAGAGGCATTTGGTCAAGTTGGGCATCGAACCCGCAACCTCTGGTGTGGGCGGCCAACACTCTATCCATTACACTGCCGCACCGCTTATCCCTTGTAAACCTAATACTACAATGTACATATTACCGCAAATGCCCACAAAATCATGATAATAACATTATCTCACACATGCAGACTTAAAATTCCTTACCTGGGGACAGTGTGACAATTGAAATGGATTGGTGCACTTAAAATACTGTACACCAGTGAGATTTATTGTGCAGGCATCAACATTTGTGTGCCCTGTTTTAAGCAAAACTAGAAACAGTGCAAGAATTCTAAGTGTATTAACTCACTGTTTACGTTGATTTGAATCTTTGATTATATTTTTTATGCAGGACTTACTTAATATTATTTTGGGATCGACCCATAAGCCTGCTCTCTCTTACCCCAGTACTTGAATTCCAACTTGTGGAGAACCCTGATATGTTTGTGTATATACTGGGAGTTATAAATGATGTGGTGCACAGCAGCAGCAGTCTGTGCGAACACTTTTCAGGACTACTGGTACAATTACATGTATTTGGTTTTCCAAAAATATAAAGTCTTAATTCATTTCTTATATAGTCTGTAAATAATAGAAAACATCAAATTTTCATATCAGTAAGTTTTCTAAACTCATAAAAATTAAATCTTTATCAATTAATCCGAATTCTTTTCAGTTTTAGCAAAGAAATGATATAAATTCCTCTCAACATCTTACTCAGATGTTAATATAAAGAGTCCAATCAGACTAAATGTTAAGAAAACTTTTGTAGTTTGATAAAACATTCCATAGACTATATTGCAGACTATGTCTATTATTTACAGACTGCAACAGTCATGTAAATAGTATTTTTTGTTAAATTACTCTTAATTTCAGGTGACAGTGTGGTGAGTATATATTGGCCCGGTTTATTTCAGGTGACATAGTGGTGAGAATGTATTGGCGCAGGATTTATTTCAAGTCACAGTGTGGCAAGACGTATATATTGGCCCGGGGTTAATTTCAGGTGACAGTGTGGTGAAGATATATTTGCCCAGGGTTTATTTCAGGTGACCTATTCTACTTTTGATTCCTTTATTCCAGGTCATGTTCTTTGGAGGTGGATGGCTGTTCTTTTTGAAAATTTTGTATAAGAACTATGAGGTAATGTTTAAAAAAGACAGTTTTATATTTGTATTAATATATTTTGGTTTTAAATTTTGAAAAATATTTACATGTATTAAAAAAATTAAAATATTTCATTGTAATAATTTTGATTAAAAACATTCTTTTATATGAATTGTCCTATTTCTAAAAAATACTAAAATAAATGCTTTCACACACCTTTTGAGAAGACTCACTCATTTTATTGATGAAAACAATATATTGTTAATTCAGATAGATACTCAGTTATGAACTGAATCAATCTTTTGAAAGACTGATGCAACAATGCACATCAAACATTCTATCATATTTACACTTAAAACAATGCAATGGTTAATTTCTTGCTGTCCATATCTCCAATACAGGGGCTAGTGACCCTATATATTCTATATCCATCATTATACTATGATATATATAGGGATATAGAATATGTATAGTCCCTAGCCATTGTGACTCTCATGGTCTACTCATACAGCATGTTCACAGATGTTTCATTTATAATTGAGGGCCTCATGGAAGATTAAATTGTAACTAAATGTGTTACCCTCTGTAAATAAAGACTATTATTATTATTATTATTATTATAATTCTCATAACTTGGCTGTCATGGAAGCACTTATATCAGTTCTGAATTTCAGTATGTTGCCCTAACACATTTTAATGTGTTTTATAATACTGTGACACCATTTGTAACACAAAAAAAAATGTCTACCTGTTTAATAATCAATCAACGTATTATTGATATACTCCCCTCAATACACCATTAGGCCATTATAAATTAATTGCTAGATTATCATCCATTTTTTTTCTTAAAAAGGGGTAGAGTGTGGGGAGGAGGATTTTATTTTTTATACATATATCTATAAATAGATATATATATATAAAAAAATATATATATATATATATATATATATATATATATATTATTTTTTTTTATGAAAATAAAAAGGGTCGGGGCGGCATGAAAATTAGAGGATGGGCTGGTTTGATAATTTAGCAATTAATTTATTATGGCCTTACAAACTTGGATAAATGCCATTACTGAACCTATTGCTTTACCTTGTTTACAGGTGCATCACTCTGGGGTGCTGCTGGTGTTCTCTACAACATTTGCCCTCTCCTGCACCATGTTTGTTCTCATTATATTTGAAATAATCAGAATTATGGACTCAAGGTATATACTTATAATCTGTGTAGACGGATAATCTTTAGAGGAATCATCATTGTTGTTTATCATTCATAGAGCAAAATATTGCTCACATTTTCTTTATTGAAAAAAAATCATTATTTTTTAAACTAGTGCAGCTTCATTTTTTTTAATTGTTAATCTTTTCCAGCTTTATTATACTGGTAATTTGAACAATGAAATTATTAATTTTATAAGATATGGGTCATCCATGGGGACAGGCTATGTGGTCTATGGTCTCAAGATCACTGACCTTCATTGCTGACATCGTAGGTTCAAGCCCAGGTCACTAAAAAAGGTTATAAAAGTTATGTTGGAAGTTTACCAGTTCCTTGTAGAAGGACTGTGGTTCTACTTAGATTAATTCTGTTGTCTTACTTTCTTTGTTATATCTAACCTGGTCGAACGTGGTGAGCTGAGTGGGTAGCGTGCTTGACTACCAATCCAGGGGTTGTGAGTTCCAATCCCCTGCCAGTCACAGTCTCTGTGTTGATTGGTATGTCATTATACAACATTGCATCTCATTGTCGTTCGTCTCTCACCTCTGATTATTGTGGGGAAAGTTATCAGTTAATTGCAGGATGGGTGTACTCATGTTTAACCCCATTAGAATATATACATTTAAATTAATTAGATCAATACTAAATACAATACACGTACATACATGCACATGGAATTTGAAACATTTTGTTGATGTGTATTTTTTTAAGATATGATAAAAATATGTTCATGCAAAACAACTCTGTAAGATGGATTCTGCATGAATCTAGAAGCGTTAGACCAGTAGATATGATAACTGCCATGTGTATGTATATTTTCAGCTCTAGATATTTTCACTGGAAGTTGCAGCTTTTTGCTATATTGTTCCTGCTGATTGTCATACTGCCTTTCTACATAGCCTTCTTCATTATCAGTAACATGAGATTAGGTAAGTCATTTGTGGTGATGTATTGGTATGTTGTATCACATCGTCGGATACCAATGCTTTCCATCCATCACCCATGGGAAATTACGCTAGCTGTGTGCATTTTATTTGAACAGAACAGAACAAGATAAAGCTAACGTTAACAACGTCTTATTAAAATGGCGTTTGCATGAAACTAGTGTAGCGATTGGATAAGGTTCCCTTCATGAAATCGTGAAGGAACCAGTCAAATGGTTGCATTTAGCTAAGTTAAAATGACACAAAGCTAATGTAATATCCCACAGGTTATAAATGGAGAGTATCGGGATGGATTAGGCATGGGTATCCAATGATGGTTGTATCAGTGACTTAATTACTTGTTTATAATTATGTTTCTGGTTGTATTGTTTTCAACAATTTTTCAGTTATATCGCGACGGTGTCAACTTGAATATTCTAAGCACTGCCATACTTTAGTATCATGCCACAGACACATGTTATGATGTATTATTTCTAAGTTATTGTTAGCAGCTGGGTCACACTCAGTTAATCTCTATTTCATTGGATCCTGGAAGGTTAACCAGTACTCGAACACACAACCATCTCCAGAAGTGTTTCCAAGATATTTATTTTAAAGCCAAGAATTCAAT
Organism: Panopea generosa; assembly: GCA_029582155.1. NCBI lineage: Eukaryota > Metazoa > Mollusca > Bivalvia > Adapedonta > Hiatellidae > Panopea > Panopea generosa. Next base: position 79,186,127 of record CM055894.1, on the reverse strand, counting down.
TGAATTTGTCTTTGTTAAATATCACAATAGCCAAAGGAATTTCTAAACATACATACATACATGTACATTCAAATTTAGGCATTGTAGTGTAAAGACATTTTGCATAAGATATGAATATTCTATTGGGAAAACTTAGTCACATTTCTGATTTTCAATCCATTTATTTTCAGTTCCACCGAAAGGTCATGTGAGAGTGGCCTTGACCTTCATATCCTGGTGTGTGTTTCTCTACTTCTTCTGGAAGATAGGTGATCCATTTCCTATTCTCAGTCCAAAACATGGTAAGTTGGACTCTTAGTTCAGAACAACTTTATTCAGTGCAGTCTGAAATACAGTTAAAATTCAGTCCAAAATGTGATAATTTTAGCAAGGTGAAAATAAATCCAATACATGGTGAGTTTGGTTTTTAAAATTTAACTCTGAATCCATAGTAACTCAATCCAAAGCATGGTTTGTTATGTTAAAATAAACCTTAATACATTAAATAATAAAAGAGGAGCAGTAATGATGTGAATAGTTGACAGCCTCTCATACCAGAGGTAGTGGGTTTGATCATGGGCTCAACCCAATGACCTCTTGGCAAGAATGTAATAGGCTTGGTTCTAAAACTTGTAATACATTGTAAATTTGATTTCGGAAGTATGGTAAGGTAAACGGTACCTAATAATATATTTTAAACTTATTCATTTTACATAATTTTTGGAACAAGCTCTTACGACTTAGATAAATGATGCCTGAAGTCTTTCTGAGTGAAACCTGTACTAAGCATATTGCTCAAAAACATAATTCATTGCCGTGGTGAAGAATTGAATCAATCCTTGGTCTGATGCTCTAGCACTGGACCGTGTGCTCGAAATAATTAAATATTATTATCTACTTATTAATGTGATTGTGTTGCAGTCATTATGCTTTTATTGTATTTCAGGAATCTTCTCTATAGAACAGTGTATTGGACGAGTGGGGATAATAGGTGTCACCCTGATGGCCATCTTGTCTGGTTTTGGTGCCGTAAACTACCCGTATACGTCTATGTTCTGCTTCATCAGGTAATCTTGAAGAATTTGTCAGTTTATTGCAACTTGTGCTTGTATTTATTATCCATTAATAGTTTTAGCTGTCGTAATACTTAAAAGCTACCTAAAGGATTTACAAAATAAAACAACCATCAATGCTTTGAAATACTTGTAGAGATGTAGTGTCGTTAATTTGTGATGATGTGGTGTCATTTATTTGTGATTGTATCGATGACTTGACGCTGTCTTGTGATGAGTTTTTCTGTTATGATTGTAGATTTGAGCATATGTTATGTGAGATAGTTTGTTGTTTTTCTGTGGAAGATGAGTGGTTTTACTCAGATTTATGCGCCCAGTGATGAACAAGCTTTGTGTATTCAGGTAGACAGCTACAACTGTTGAGATGGGACTGTATGAATTTTGTTTGATTCATTTGTGCGAAACTATATTTCGTACTCAACTGAGTTCTGCTCAAAGAATCAAAATTCATAATACAACAAAAGCTTCGTGGATAGGTCAGTAATGATAGGAATCACAGTCATATTGCTTATGATATGCTGTGACTGTGTGTAATTTTCCAGAGTTATATCAAGAATTGACGATAAGCTTAACATGTTCGTTAAGGATCATGACCAATATCACATCACAGTTTGGCCTTTCAGACTGGATTTTATTTTAGTTTTTACTTATTTATTTTACATTGATTGTTGTTACAACTAAGACATATCATGCATATGCAGGTAAAGTGTCTTGCTCAAGGACACACATAGCCCTCGTTCTTGTGTCGATGCTCTCCCACTAAACCATGTGTGTCTTTTTATTTTAGTGTGTCTCAAACATAACAAAAGTATCTTATCACGATCAGATTATTAAAATGTTTAATTTTATTGAATTTAACGAATATTTACATTTTATTTTTTTAAGTTTGAATGTTTAGCATCCTCTTTGTGCCATCCATGCCTAACAGATGATCAGTTAACCCAACCATTTTTTCCTGTGATCCTGGATGGTTAACCTGTACTTGTACATCCATCTTCACAAGTAACTGATAAATTTCCCACTTTAATCAGCTGTGAGAGATTAATAAAAATTTGACGCAATGTCATATATCAGTCATCCCAGAGACTGTGGACTGGGATTCAAACTCAGGACCCCTGAATTGATATTCAGGTGTGCTAACAACTGAGCTATCTGGACCCAGCATTTTATTTTAGAGAACAATTGTTTTTACCAAAACCTCGTAAAAAGTGTAGGGTTTAAAATATATGATAGGTTATGTAACATACTGGACCTGTTTGTTTTTTTTTGTTTTATTATTATTATTAATAATTTTTAGGACTAACGGATTGAGAAATAGCAAGCCATTCTAAAATGCTGACTTTCATGACCGATGTCAACCAGGGCGATCAAGTCAACTAAATATTATTTATAACAAAACGTGTTTTTATTTAAAACAAGCTGTATTTCACCAACACAAAGGATAAATTAGCACCTATATAATTTCAACTTAAGTTTCGTTCCATGTTGAGTTGTATTGAACATTGCAGATACGTTAACGACACAGAAATACAAAGCATAGAGAAGAGGCTGATGCAGACAAATGACATGATCATCATGAAAAAGAAAAGGTTTGAATTGTTGTATTATGGTTATGTTTTATGGACAGTGTATGAAATATGTTAATGAATGTTTGGGATTATAAGAATCTTACATGGGTTTGAGGTTTGAACAGAAAATTCCGTCCCGGGGGATAAATGTTTTGGCGGGAATGATGTTCTGCCTAGTTCCCATGAAAACAGTTACCTCATTGGACGGAATTTTCTATCCGAACCGAAAAGGCCATGAATGATTATTCAGTTTGCATACCAAACATATTAAATAATTATTGTAAAGTATTTTATCATTATATTTTTTACAACCGTCACTTTTAAGATGTTAAATTATATGATTTACGTCATATATTTTATACATTTCATCATAAATGAGTCTTAGCATCATAGCGCGAGAATTTTATCTCACCCTGGTAAAAATGCAGATATCTTTATCCGAATACAAGGGAAAAAATATCCCAAGTTTGATGATGCTCTTGAGTTTTGATGCTTCAGCAAAAGAGTTTCAATGTTGCAGTAATAAGACTAAGAAAACGTTTTGACTTAAATTTTATCACTTGATTTCAGTTGTTACAATGCATGTTATCGGTGTAACCAAGGGGTGAAGGTATGCTGGTTCCCTAATTTCCTGGAGCCCTCAATCAATCATGTTTCAATTCATGCCATCAAGAGTAATTTTGATGCTGTGTAGCCTATTTCATTACCAGTGTAAAGAAATAAAGTTTTAAAATCCTAAGATTGGACTTGTTTTCAGCTTAACTATTCAAAGAATAAGGAGGACTATTCTACTTACTCGGGAACCAGCGACTTTATACATGTACTTTGGTTAAGTTTCTGTGTGCAAGGCTATATATATCAGTAACCATTGCATGTAGTCACCACACCAACTACAATAATTCATTTAGATAACTCTTGCTTGAATATAATGCAAATTATGGCCCTTTGTTTGACTTAGAAATTCTGGTTAAAGGTGTGTGTGCAAGTATCATCAAGTCCATACCTCACCAACTACTCATTGTATTTGATTGAAACTTTATGTGAGGTATAATTTGCAGTTATGAAACCAAAGTGGGAGAACTCTTGCCAGATTTTTTAGTTATTATTATTTGACTTAGAAATTCTGGTTAAAGTTTATTTCTCCCATTTCTGCTCATGGAAGGAAAGCCCATAGTCCATGTCACGTGACAGCTTTCTTGCATGAGCTGACAAAAATCAGAAACTAAATCAATTTTTGTAATGTATTTCCTTATTCACAAATTGTTATCATATATATTTGTATTTTCAACCCTATGAAAATATTTTAAAACTAGTTTTGTTGTTAAACACCATAAAAAAAAGAGATATGCATTATGTCAGACTAATATTTATGAAATCTTGCCTACCTACGAAAACAGGGTCAGGGAAAAAATATATTTGAAGTGAATTTTTTAGACAGACACTGTGCAGAGAAATTAACAGATGTAGTTCTGGTACATAGTTTAAGTAAACATGTATTCTTTAAAATTTCTTCATATGTGTGAAATTTTGGGCATTAAATACATATTTAAAAAAAAAAGCCTCATCCTTGCAAGCACGTGTGGTTCCGGCTAAGAATATAATCGCTGTCGATCTCTGCAGAGGGGTAGGAATCCTCCGAATGGATGCCATGTTCATTTTATCATTTTTTGTCATGTTCACTATTGTGGTTAAATGATCAACCCCTGTGTGGTTCCATGGAGCCATGAGTGATGGCAAGAATAGGATCACTGTGGCTTATGCATGTCGTAAGAAGCGACAAATTGAGTAATACGATAGAATTTGCTGAAACTCTGCAGTTCTGCAGGTATCAAGGTTCTAGGTTCATTCTGCATATTCATTTGTTGATGTATTTTTTTTAATCTGTATGTTAATTTGTTGTCTTTGTACATGTAGAGTGAACCTGGAATCTTCCTTCCTGTTGGTGTCGAATAACCTATAATGTGTTGGTACGCCGTAAAACCCTATTCATTCATTCATTCATTCATTCATTCATTCATTCATTCATTTATCCCTGCATGTAATTTTGACCCCTCATGTGTGAATTTTCTATCCCACATGGGATTTATGTTGTGGAAGGATCTATGTCAAGCTTCTTGATTAAAGATGGACTGGTTTACTACACAAGTACCTGATAAAATACTGTATTATCTGACGGAACAGAACCAAATTAATTATCAGCTGATAGAAATATTGAAATATCTATCTGTGTTTATGCTTATTTCTTATTTGTTGCGTAAATCTCAAATATGTGTATCAATGACATTTCTTGCATATCTCAGTATTTTTGCGCATAATGATGCAGATAAAACAGATTATTTGGGTCACTGTTTTTATATATACATGTATATACGTTACTACTTTAAATAAAATTTAAGTGTTATCTGTCTCCTTTTTTCATAAACTACTATACATCTGTTTTCCAGGATAGCAATAGCCAAGAGGGAGAGCTTACGTCAAGAGAGCCAGAACATTGGGGGAGGCCTGTGGGGCATGTTAAAGAATGTAACATCTGGCGGTTCGGCAGAAAGTATCCTTTTAAAAAGCTTATTATGTATGTTTTATAATATAAAATTTTATATATATATATAACTAATGGTAGCTGTTAGTAAAGGTTCCTTATAATGATATAGTTGAAGAATGAACAAAATCCAAAATAGTGGAAAAGTGGGAGACCAAGACAATATTCATGGTCACTGGAAGCATTCTATGATTTTTGTATGATTTACATCAAATGGTTATATTCCAATAAAATAATTCCTCTTCTGATGTTTAATATTGTAAATTTCTCAAAACCTCTCCAATCACATGCTGTTATAGTTGTTTCTGAATCCTTAATATCTGTCTGATGTAATATTCATGAAATATTTAATAGTAATTACAGCTTTGTTGTGATATTGTAAATTCCAGCTGGCAGGAAGGGAATGCAGGTATATCTGTCTGATGTTATATTTATGAATTATTTAATAGTTATTAGAGCTGTGTTGTGATATTGTAAATTCCAGCTGGCAGGAAGGGGATGCAGGTATATCTGTCTGATGTTATATTTATGAATTATTTAATAGTTATTAGAGCTGTGTTGTGATATTGTAAATTCCAGCTGGCAGGAAGGGAATGCAGGTATATCTGTCTAATGTTATATTTATGAATTATTTAATAGTTATTAGAGCTGTGTTGTGATATTGTATATTCCAGCTGGCAGGAAGGGGATGCAGGTTTTTAATGTTTTTAATTTACATAAATATCTGCAGGGTTTTTAATAAAATGTAATATTGGTGGAAAAATTTAAATGGTAGCTGGGCGATATGGAGGTGGTGGCAGCAGCGCTCTCCCATATCCGCAAGTAACTGATAATTTCCCCACTTGAATCAGTGGTGAGAGACAAATGTAATGAGACGCAATGTTGTATATCAACCATTACAGAGATTGTGGCTAGGTGGGGATTCAAACTCTTGACCTCCGTGATTGACCTCGGCTATTATTGCTACAAATTATACACTTAACATGATGAAGTGTCGCACGCAACACCGAGACTTCCACTTCAAAGGTCGAGGTCAACATTTAACTTCGTTTGACAACACTTTCAGTCTGTTTGAGATTTCATGTCCAGTCTGTAACTTGTCACCTTTGGGTAAATTTAAAAAACACTTGGCTCAGTTCATTAACATGACATGATGAAGTGTCGCGTGTAAGACCTACATGTAGAATCTTTCCTCAAAGGTCAATGTCACACTTTCAATTTGTTCGATATTTAGTGTCTGGTCTGTAACATTGTTTTCAGCTTGACTCAGTTAGGATAATTGATTAAGATGACATGACGACATATTGCATGTAAGACCCTGACCGGTACCTCAAAGGTCAAGGTCACACTTTGACTTTGTTTGACAACACTTTGAGTCTGTTTGAGTTTCAAGTCCAGTCTTTGACTTTATCATACATAGATGGATTTCAAAAACTCTTTGCTCAATTTATCTGTTAATGACGTAACGATGTGTCACATTAAGATTCAGAACCTTACCTCAAAGGCCAAGGTCATACTTTCAGTTTGTTTGATATTTTATGTCTGGTCTGGAGCTTTGTCTTAGAATAGCTTGAAACAAGTGACGAACATGTCATGATGATGTGTCACCTGCATTTACCTGTAGAAATACCCAGACCTTTACATCAGATGTCATGGTCAAGGTTACACAAAGGTCAAGGTCACATTTAAATAAAAATAAAAAAAAAACACCATGAAATTGCGTATCTAGTCTGAAACGTCAGTCCATTACTTTTGATATTCATGGATACATCGCTGCCTATTATGAAATATATTGTTATTATCATAGACCATTTGCGGGGCATGTAACACTTACCATTTGACATTTCTTGTTTTCTCTTATTTCCTTCACGGTGTATGAGATATAAGTCAGCTCAAGCAGGAGACCAGTGCCCTGGAAGAACTCAGTAGACAGCTGTTTCTAGAGGCTGTTGACCTGCACAATACCCAGGTATATCTAACATCAATCTATCTTCTACCTGTAGGATATGTCTTGTTATTGCTATCCTCCAATATACTGAGTATACCGTCATCATTTTCTATACATTTTTAAAAATTTAAAAAAGAAAAATTTTTTGATGCAGCAAATTCACAATCAATTTCAGTATCGTGTATCATAAAATTGTAAAGTAATATTGGTGTTATATTTCAGAATATTTACATTTTTACATAGTCCAAATATTGTGAGGACGGCAGGCAACATGCTACTTAAGAGTAGTGATTCATATACATGTAACTCTATGCTTATTTTGCAATCACACTAAAATAAATTAGTCCAAAGTATCATTCTTAAAATTTGAATTTGATTTAATTTCACATAATGATACATGTAGCTCTATGACAAAAACAACAAAGTTTGACACAGATTGACAAAAAATACCACCACCAAATCACCTTACAGATATGGAGAACAGACCAAGAATGTTTATACTCCAGAGTTTCAGCAACTTCTGACCAATACTCTTGTGTCGCCTGTTTGGACATTTAAGAGCTACAGTGGTCCTGCTCTAGCCATCATACATGGTCAGATTGTTGGGAAATCGATAAAAAAGGATTGATCTTACATTCATGCTAATTTACTATCCAATTTATTAAACAAGTTGAAAAAAAATAATAATGTGAAGCTCTGCTGAGCTTTATATCATTTTTTCCAATGAGTTAAATAAATTCAGTAATAAATGAGCATGAATATTAGATTTGTTTTATCACAAAACTCAGGAAAAAAATTACATTTACCATCTATTTAACAGATCACCTGTATTAAGAACGAGAAAAAAGCATATTTTTACCCATGAGTTGTCGTATAACTTAACATCTCAAAATAGTGTCATTTATATATTCGGGTAAGTTTACGTTTGAGAGCCAAGTTATACGGAAAACACCGAATAATGAATCGGAAGTGATATTACACTAGGCTTATAAAAAAAATTATGTCCAGGGTTTATTACACTCCTGCATATTATGTGATAAAAATATATATTTATTTAGTAACTGCAGTTGTTACTGGCTGTATATGTACATGTACATATATACATGTTTAAAGATAAAAGTCATCACCAGTTGTTTCATAACTTCAAAAGTTTTATTTTTTGATTATTAACTTCCTTCTATAAATTAACGATTATTACAGGAAAGAATGGAGTTTTCCAAAACCTTCAAAGGGAAATATTTCAACTTCCTCGGATACTTCTTTTCTGGATATTGTGTGTGGAAAATATTTATAGTAAGTTGCAAATTGAGTTATTTTTCATTTTAACAAAATATGATACATGTAGTTTTGTTAGTTATGATAATTTATAACTTGTTACATCATGAATATTAGTACATTTAATTAAATTTAGTTTCTTTCAATTTCTCATCCTTTGATAAAATCAATTTAGAGTTTGATATTAATTAATTGATGTACTCATTAAATTCTACTATTGGAATACCTGACCTGGGGCGAACCTCATTACATCTTTCAAAACTTACCTATCCAGGCAGAGTTATTCACGTAAAGATGAAATCCAGTCTGGTAACCAAGCAATAACTAGTCTAAGACCTATGTGCGGTTTTACTGGACTTTGTCACATTTTCATGTATATGTTTTTGTGAAGCATTAATATATTGATATTCACTGTTTGCTAGACAAGGTTTTTGGTCCTAATATATTTGTTGACTTTATTATCTTCCCGTTTTTTACTGGCTCTTAACAGAATGTTATATATCATCTATGACAATCCACATATCTGATAATTTCATTCAATGCATATGAGCAATGATAACTACCGCCCTGGTAAATGAATTGGGGATGCAATATATTATTGTAATTTTCATACATATAATTAGTGAAATCTACAGAAATTTCTTTGTCATATCAACATGCTAAAGGTTAGCAAAATCTGATGATCGTAAATATTGTTGTGGGGTCTTCCCTGTGTACATTGCTTCACAACAAACTTTGCTCATTTTGGTTGCTATATACCTGTATGTTATATATTTGACTTTAACCGAGATATACACTGTTTACACGGCCTATTCCTTAGGTTCTATGTCGTGTAACCCTGCGATGCTCTTGTCCTGATTGATTCTGATCTATGTTTTTATGATGAACTTGACTGTCATACTTTGCATGTCATTCTTGTACACTTGTACTACTAGAGGTTATACCAGTTAGCTTGTGTATCCTCGACCATGACCGTCTGGCATCCATCTGTCATTCAGCTTCATCTCTATTCTTAGTTCCCATGAACTGCCTCAGTTTGATAGAACTGACACAGTGACTGCAAGCCGCACCGCCTTTGGTCATGGTTGCCTCAGCCTTGGTCAGCCTTGATTTTTGCAATAGACATTACTTGTCAAGCCTCCTTTTGTTAGCTACATGTATCAATCAAATATGCACAATGAATTTTTTCCTTTTATGTGCCAGTGTTTGTTTAAGAGTTGCTAACCATCCAATGAATGCAACAGCCAAAGATACAACTTCACTTGAGTATAATTATGTTACTGGGCCCTGGTGTAGTTGCACCAGGTTTATAACTGGGTCAATACTAAGTTTGTAAATATATTATAGAATACACATATGCTGATATAGAGGGTCTTATGAGTGCTTATTTATTGTTGAATTTATTAAACGAGTTAGAAAAAATATATTTTGCGAGGCTCTGCCGAGAATTATATAAGTTTTCCCTACAAGATAAATTCAGGAATAAATGAGCATGAAGGTAAGACTCCTTTTATCACATAACTCAGGAAAGGTTTACATTTACTATTTATTTAACAGATCACCACTTCAAGAAACGAGAAAAAAAATAGGGTGTTTTTGTATCTGTGAGTCATTATATGATGTAACATCCTAAGATAACATCATTTACCCAGGAAATATCAACGTCATTATAAATTCAGGCAAGTTGGAAGGTACTCAATTTACGTACGAGAGCCGAGTTATACGGAAAACACCGAACAAGAATTGGAAATGATATTACATTAGGTTAATATAAAAAATTATGTCATGTGTTTATTACACTCCTGCAATGTAAACTCTGTGATAAAAGTAACTTATTTTATATTTCAGTCGAGCGTGAATATAATATTTGACCGTGTTGGTAAAGTGGACCCTGTCACCAGAGGCATTGAAATAGCAGTCAATTATTTAGGCATAAAGTTTAACGTAAGAAATGTTTTATTGCATCCTCAACCCTCCAATGCTACACTTCTCCAAAACATCTGAGCATTGTGGCAATGTTTAATAGGAAGATAAACTCTAGTAGTATGTGTTACAGTTTTCATCATATTTATTCCGCAACAAATATGGCAATACAAGTTTAGTGTAATGTATAGAAACTTTTACATAATTATATCTACGCATGGTCCGTGAACATCAAGCTGAGTCGTGACTCTTTTGTTGTCATTTGTTTATGTAGTACTTATAACAATCATTTCACCAGTTTGTCGCGATTCTAGGTAGGATGGGTTTTGTCCTTTCGCAAGTAACTTGTAAACTTTCTCGTGTAATATTTTTGTCTGGGCTCTCCAGTCCATTCCATTTTTGGCAGAGTTACGAGGCACCTTATAGCTCATATTGTGCCGCCAACACTTTGGTTTTATGATTAGTGAAGGAGACATTAAGGGAGTTAAAGCCTCAGTACTTTATTATGTGAGTCGCTCTTTTGGGTGTCTCGTAATTTTGCATGAGTGTTGGAAAATAAAAGGAGGAAAGAAAATATGGACTTTATTTTTATCTCTGTAATTGTGTAGATTCCTTATTTTCTCTGCTATTGGATTTAAGTAAATTATTTTTAATATTAGTAATCATGACAAGTCGATCTTTCATAAGAAAGTGTTCTTATTTATTAAGTGAAATAAATGGATTGATCTTTTCTAGTTTTTATCATATAAAAACAGAACCTTGATAATGTTTTTTTCTCAAGGCAAACTTATTCTTTTCAAAGGATACCTTTGTTTGTTGGAATATTTTGCACCATTTTTATGCCATTGAGGGCTAACAGATGATCAGTTAGCATAACCACTCTTTCCTGGGATCCTCGAAAGTTACTCCAGCACCTGCATCTCTGCAAGTAAATGATAACTTTCCCACTTGAATCAGTGGCGGGAGATGAATGACATTTTGACATAAGGTCATATATCAATCATCAAGAAGACTGTTCGAGCAGGATTCAAACACACAACCCCGACTCTCTTTTAAAAAGAAGTAAAAAACCAGTATCAACTAGGTTCATGTCAGCTAATGTTTAAACTGTGATGGCAGATAGTCCTCAACAGTCTGTAATATCATATATCACTCTTCTCCTCCCAGGTACAATTCTGGTCGCAGCAGATCTCCTTCATCTTGATTGGTATAATTATAGTGACGTCAATTAGAGGTCTTCTCATCACTTTGACACGGGTAAATACTTACATTTCATAAATAAACTAGCGCTAGCTGATCCGCAGGCAGCAATTTATTAAAAATCACACTCTAAAAAGTTGTTAAAAATTGAATTTTTGTCAAAGAATAATGGCCTCCCATGGTAAAACCAAAATCTAGCACTAACAGTGTTGATGTCTTCATTAGGTTAAATTTATTAATCTTTATTTCTGTCTTCTCTTTTTTTTTTTAAGTTCTGCAACTTCAAAATTATTGGTTATAATTTCCACTCAACACCACAAGAACATCGTAGAAACATTAATTATGATGAATTATACATGAAGGTTACCACTAAAAACTAACTTCTTCCAAAATGTCAAGATGGCCACCGTTGCTTCAAATAGGATTTGTTTGATGTTAATTCACATTTAAATTGATACATAGTTCACAGTAGACAACTCCAACACATTAGTAACTACATTTAACAATAAAATGGTTGAATCCTTTATATAAAATGTTCGTTTATTTTATCAGTAGTAAAACGGTGATTATTTTGTCGTTTCTTATTTTCAGTTTTTCTATGCTATTGCCAGCAGTAAATCGTCCAACATCATAGTATTATGTTTGGCCCAGATTATGGTCAGTATATTTGTTACTTGAGCTGTGAATGAACTAGAAGCCTTATATATGTTTAACCCTTTACTCCATAGATACGCGTTTTCCCACACCAATCACTGAAGGCCTTTGAAAACAGTGCAGGAAGAGTTCAGATTGCTCGTAATGAGCAATCTGAACACTTCCTGCACTGTTTTACACTCTGTCAGTTAATTAAACATAATAAACCCAATATTTCAAAAGCCTTTTATATTAGGTATCAAAAGGCGTCTATATTAGAGGTGCCCAAAGGCGTCTTTATGAAGTAAAGGGTTAAATGATTATTGCACTTTTCACAAAGCAGTTATAAATGAGATACAAATTTTGTTAGAGTAAATACTATGACTTGATAACTATAATAATTATTTAATTGTATTATTTATATAAGATGTATTTGAAATTTCATTTCTTGTTTTTCTATGCAAACACACATACATGTATATTGATGTTATTTGTAATAATGAACTATGTAATATGCGTAAATCCAAAAGAAACTGATCTGTATTCTGTATTCATAATTCTTGATTAGACAGTTTAAAGGGAATATATCGGGATTTTTAAAATTTACTAAAAACATTTTTTTTTCATTGCTATATACATTCACTGATCCCATATTGCTAAAAGAATATCTATTTAAACATAACAAAATATTATATTTAAAGGGGATTTCCCAACTTGGGCTACCCATCTATGCGTTTACTAAAATAGATTTCCCACTTAAAATTGCAACATATTTTGTGGCGTATTAAAAGAGTCACTTGGTTTATTTTGATTTTAGTTTGATTCTTTATACAGCTTTAACATGAATTGTTTCATCTTAAAACGAGTCGGAATGACAATGCGAAGGTGAAGTTTACCTTAAAAATACTATCTGGGTATCATGGGTAGAAATTATGTGTAAGAGTCATCCGTGGTAGAGTGGTCCGAGGCACCATCTCTAGATCACTTACCTATCATGTCCGAGGTGCCATCTCTAGATAACTTACCTATCATGTCCAAGGTGCCATCTCTAGATCACTTACCTATCATGTCCAAGGTGCCATCTCTAGATCACTTACCTATCATGTCCAAGGCACCATCTCTAGATCACTTACCTATCATGTCCAAGGTGCCATTTCTAGATCACTTACCTATCATGTCCAAGGCACCATCTCTAGATCACTTACCTATCATGTCCAAGGCACCATCTCTAGATCGCTTACCTATCATGTCCAAGGTGCCATCTCTAGATCACTTACCTATCATGTCCGAGGCACCGTCTCTAGATCACTTACCTATCATGTCTGAGGCACCATCTCTAGATCACGTACCTATCATGTCAGAGGCACCATCTCTAGATCACTTACCTATCATGTCCAAGGTGCCATCTCTAGATCACTTACCTATCATGTCCGAGGCACCATCTCTAGATCACTTACCTATCATGTCCAAGGTGCCATCTGTAGATCACTTACCTATCATGTCCGAGGCACCGTCTCTAGATCACTTACCTATCATGTCCAAGGTGCCATCTCTAGATCACTTACCTATCATGTCCAAGGCACCATCTCTAGATCACTTACCTATCATGTCCAAGGTGCCATCTCTAAATCACTTACCTATCATGTCCAAGGCACCATCTCTAGATCACTTACCTATCATGTCCGAGGCACCATCTCTAGATCACTTACCTATCATGTCCAAGGCACCATCTCTAGATCACTTACCTATCATGTCCAAGGTGCCATCTCTAGATCACTTACCTATCATGTCCAAGGCACCATCTCTAGATCACTTACCTATCATGGCCAAGGCGCCATCTCTAGATCACTTACCTATCATGACCAAGGCACCATCTCTAGATCACTTACCTATCATGTCCAAGGCACCATATCTAGATCACTTACCTATCATGTCCAAGGCACCATCTCTAGATCACTTACCTATCATGTCCAAGGTGCCATCTCTAGATCACTTACCTATCATGTCCAAGGCGCCATCTCTAGATCACTTACCTATCATGTCCAAGGTGCCATCTCTAGATCACTTACCTATCATGTCCAAGGCGCCATCTCTAGATCACTTACCTATCATGTCCAAGGCGCCATCTCTAGATCACTTACCTATCATGTCCAAGGCGCCATCTCTAGATCACTTACCTATCATGTCCAAGGCGCCATCTCTAGATCACTTACCTATCATGTCCAAGGCGCCATCTCTAGATCACTTACCTATCATGTGCAAGGCGCCATCTCTAGATCACTTACCTATCATGTCCAAGGCGCCATCTCTAGATCACTTACCTATCATGTCCAAGGCGCCATCTCTAGATCACTTACCTATCATGTCCAAGGCGCCATCTCTAGATCACTTACCTATCATGTCCAAGGCGCCATCTCTAGATCACTTACCTATCATGTCCAAGGCGCCATCTCTAGATCACTTACCTATCATGTCCAAGGCGCCATCTCTAGATCACTTACCTATCATGTCCAAGGCGCCATCTCTAGATCACTTTCCTATCATGTCCAAGGCGCCATCTCTAGATCACTTACCTATCATGTCCAAGGTGCCATCTCTAGATCACTTACCTATCATGTCCAAGGCACCATCTCTAGATCACTTACCTATCATGTCCAAGGCACCATCTCTAGATCACTAGATCACTTACCTATCATGTCCGAGGTGCCATCTCTAGATCACTTACCTATCATGTCCAAGGCACCATCTCTAGATCACTTACCTATCATGTCCAAGGCACCATCTCTAGATCACTTACCTATCATGTCCGAGGTGCCATCTCTAGATCACTTACCTATCATGTCCGAGGTGCCATCTCTAGATCACTTACCTATCATGTCCAAGGCACCATCTCTAGATCACTTACCTATCATGTCCGAGGTGCCATCTCTAGATCACTTACCTATCATGTCCGAGGTGCCATCTCTAGATCACTTACCTATCATGTCCGAGGCGCCATCTCTAGATCACTTACCTATCATGTCCGAGGCGCCATCTCTAGATCACTTACCTATCATGTCCGAGGCGCCATCTCTAGATCACTTACCTATCATGTCCGAGGCGCCATCTCTAGATCACTTACCTATCATGTCCGAGGCGCCATCTCTAGATCACTTACCTATCATGTCCGAGGCGCCATCTCTAGATCACTTACCTATCATGTCCGAGGCGCCATCTCTAGATCACTTACCTATCATGTCCGAGGCGCCATCTCTAGATCACTTACCTATCATGTCCAAGGCGCCATCTCTAGATCACTTACCTATCATGTCCGAGGCGCCATCTCTAGATCACTTACCTATCATGTCCGAGGCACCATCTCTAGATCACTTACCTATCATGTCCGAGGCGCCATCTCTAGATCACTTACCTATCATGTCCAAGGTGCCATCTCTAGATCACTTACCTATCATGTCCAAGGTGCCATCTCTAGATCACTTACCTATCATGTCCAAGGCGCCATCTCTAGATCACTTACCTATCATGTCCAAGGCGCCATCTCTAGATCACTTACCTATCATGTCCAAGGCGCCATCTCTAGATCACTTACCTATCATGTCCAAGGCGCCATCTCTAGATCACTTACCTATCATGTCCAAGGCGCCATCTCTAGATCACTTACCTATCATGTCCAAGGCGCCATCTCTAGATCACTTACCTATCATGTCCAAGGCGCCATCTCTAGATCACTTACCTATCATGTCCAAGGCACCATCTCTAGATCACTTACCTATCATGTCCAAGGCACCATCTCTAGATCACTTACCTATCATGTCCAAGGCACCATCTCTAGATCACTTACCTATCATGTCCAAGGCACCATCTCTAGATCACTTACCTATCATGTCCAAGGCACCATCTCTAGATCACTTACCTATCATGTCCATGGCGCCATCTCTAGATCACTTACCTATCATGTCCAAGGTGCCATCTCTAGATCACTTACCTATCATGTCCAAGGCACCATCTTTAGATCACTTACCTATCATGTCCAAGGTGCATCTCTAGATCACTTACCTATCATGTCCAAGGTGCCATCTCTAGATCACTTACCTATCATCCTTAAGGTCATAGGTTCAATCCCACTCGCTCCATAAACTTCATGTGAGAAAGTTTGCCAGTTACTTTGGGTAGGACAATGGTTCTACTCAGATTCATTCCCTGGTCTTTCTCCACCAATAAAACTGGATATGCCATAATATAACCTGAAATATGTTGAAAATGGCATTCAACCCCATTCAAAAAAAAGAAATTATTGTGTATTTGTAAATGTGTATATTCTACTTGAGTTTGAATATTATTATAAATAGTACATGACTTACAAAACTTGTAGCTGTGCAGATATGGCGTCTGTTAAAATAACTCTTCTTTCATACACATTTGTTTTCATTGAAGTAGGTCACAAATTGTGGCACAAAATCTTCACTTCATTTCCCTTTTAAAGGTAGTGTGTCGGATGAGAAATCATTAAAAATGTCTAAACTCATAAAGTTAGGTTTAAAATGAATAGAAAGCATCTAATTATCATTTATAACTAAAATACAATTAAGTTTCCAAAACTACAAAAAATATATTATAAATGAAGTGGCAATATTAAAATGGAATCCCAATTCTAAAAAAAAACATCACACAAGCACTGCTTGACAATATTTACCTCGTTATTTGGGCACCTTTCTAAGATTGACCAAATTCAACTATATATAGCCAATATTGTGAATTGTAATATAAAGATAAATGAATTACAATTTTAAGTGAGGATACAAGTCTAGCCTGGGGGCATAGGAAATTAGGAATCCCTATTTGGTCTATTGTTTTGGCATGTTTTTATTTATTTTCTAAAAACAAGAAGGGCTCAGTAATGTATATAAGCGTGATATATTGGAAAAAATGTTTTATTGTAAATTTTAAAATTTTGAAACTAGAAATTGGGCCTTAGGACACTATGTCCCCGCTATATGTAATAAAATAAACTTAAAGTCGATAAGAGGTCATAATTGCAGTTTAACCCTTTACTCCATGGATATGTGTGTTCCTGCACCAATCACAGAAGGTCTTCGAAAACAGTGCAGAAAGAGTTCAGATTGCTCGTAGCAAGCAATGTGAACACTTCCTGCACTGTTTTCCGCTCTGTCAGTTAATATAAACATAATTCACCCAATAATTCGAAAGCCTTCTATATTAGATGTCCAAAGGTGTCTATAATAGAGGTGTCCAAAGGCGTCTATATGAAGTAAAAGGATAATGTGTCATAACTGACATTACCATAACCTGTAGTTTATAATTATATAGCTACACACCAAATATTTAGTTAATACATAGACCTTTTTAAAAGTTATGGATCGTAAACCATGATTTTGCATATTCACTTGACGATTTTGTTTTTAAAGCTGTTAGTTAATTTATTATCTAAGTACATGGGTAGTGAGCCTCGAATCTTCCTTTGTTTTAGCATCATTTGACCATTTTATATTGGCACACCATGAAACTATGTATTTGTTTATTGTTTAACAATTTGGTCACAGAACTCTTTCTCGTGTTATTTCAGGGCATGTATTTTGTGTCGTCGGTATTGTTAATAAGAATGAACATGCCCCTCCAATATAGGTAAGTAAATATGGAAGAACAAGCTCACAAACCTGGGCACACATCGTCTTACTTCAGCCAAACTGTCCATCTGAGCTGCTAGAATCTCTCTATTGTTAAGTGAGCACAGCTATTTTGATCAATTTTCACTTTAAACATTTTTTTCGATACACAATGTCATCTACAAAGTGCAAATATAAAATTAAAAAACGAAACTCAAGCATACGTGAGACTTCTCATTTAATTTCTGTTTTGGAAATACAGTCAAACCTGTCGCAGCAAGTCAAGGGGAAGGAACAAAAGTAACCTTTTTAGAAAGGTTATTGCTAAATACAGAAAAATGGGAAATAGAAAATATGGTTGCTTAAGACAGGTGACTGCTTAATAAAGATGACACCTTAAACAAGTTTGACTATATTGCAATGGACGAAAAGGCAGCATATATTGCATATTTTAAGTCATGTATGATGTATAAATATAATTTAATTTCACCAGTTAAAACAATATTATTGGTACCAGGTTACATATATTGTCATATACAAATGAATATCACATGGTAACATGTGTAATTTATGCAACTGGATTGAGCTATAGGTTATAACAACATTGGTTACAATTCTCTCCATCAGCATCATAAGTCTTGGTGAAAATATCAGTTTGTATTTGTTCAAAAGTTGTATTTATTTTCTCCATACTAGTGTGACAACACTAGTTTCTATGGTTTAACTTAGAAATAATCTTCATATTATAATATATTTATAGTGCAAAGGTTGATTTTATGCTCGAACATGGGTAAAAATTTGATCCAATAACATGTTTTCCTTTAATTTTTTTACCCAACTACAATTTCTTTTTTCATTGCTAAACAATAAGTAATAAGTAAATAAAAGTTTTTCCTTGGAATGAAATAATAATATATCTTAATAAACTTAAGACCTGCATTATTGGAACAACAGAGTTTATATTTCTTTATTGAAAAGGTCTGATTAGAGAGTTATGGCCCTTGAATTGTCAAAATGTTCACCATTTGATCTTTTAACTACATCAATTAAAATGTTCAATATATATTATAATATAACAAAAACATAAAAACATACATAAGAGAAGTTTTTCCTGATGTGCATCTGCGCGATTAATTAAGCAAAGTCAAGTGTATATAGAGGTTGTAGTTGATGGATACTCAAGTTTAAACTAATATTAGAAATATAACATACAGGAAGTCTTAATTAACTACTTCGGATTTGAAACTAAATTACAAGGTGTATATCAAGAAATTAAATCTGTTATACCTCAATTTTTTTTCCCTTTCAGAGCAATAATTACGGAGGTTCTTGGAGATCTACAGTTTAATTTCTACCATCGCTGGTTTGATGTCATATTTCTAGTCAGTGCATTATCAAGTATCGGGTTTCTCTACATAGCCCATAAGCAAGCATCGGACAACTTCAAACAGTAATGGCGAAGACCCAGTTTAGACTTTCAACAAACTGGAAGTTACATATATGTAAAAGAAACTATGCAGTTTGACTTTTGACATGTAAAACTGCTAATATTACAAAATTTGACGTTGATTTAGATTTGGACATCAGTCACTTGTCAGATTTTTGTATATTTTAATGTATATGCAATTTGGGAAAAAGGGGAAAATAATGAGAGAAAAAATTCAATTTTCTTTTTTCGTTAGTCCTTCTATTAGATGCATCTAGAAATTCTTGTAGGATGGGGTGTCTGTTGACATTTGTCCAATATTTTTTTGCAACTTTTCTAAAACCGCTGAACCAATTTTAAAAGAGTGGTACAAATCTGTTAAAAATTCAAATCTTATCATATTTTGTATGCATGATCCTTAAGTTACCTTTTTTATCGTCCTCATAAAAAATTTAAAAAGGCCTCAGGGACATAAAGTTTGAACCAAGTTGCAGTTACCAAGTGATAAAATATTGCATAAACTCTTAGATACCTTGCATATGGAAAATGTCTGACAAGTTTGTTATTTACTGCCAAAGAAGCGATTACGAGATTGCATGTATGAAAAGAATATATATATATGTATATATCAATGTTAATTTATATAATATGCTTCATATTTATACATGTAAAAATGCGTTTTTATAAAATAAATGTTCTGACAATCAAGACACGAAATATGGCCCAATTTGTGTGATTATGATCATCATAGAGTTGTGTTGCAATTCATTGATACAGTCAGCTGGGGGCCACTTGCTAACACTAAAAGTCTTGTTTCACGACTTGTATCCCAGGACAAGTTTGGGGCAGTGAGGCAGGATAGCTTTGGACATGCAGTCTTCCAGCCACTGGCTTCTCTCCTTAACCATAGTCAGTTAAGGAGCCCTTTTCTGCAGCTTTACTTATTATTCCAAGTGTCGATCTCTTGTTCTGTTTTTCGATTCCGATGTTCCAGATTACGTTACATGTACATGTATGTATTAGTACATGTAGTTAGGGTCCTCCGTGGCCGAGTGGTCTAAGGCGCTGTCTCAAGATCACTTACCTCTCACCGCTATGGTCATAGGTTCGAGTCCCGCTCGCTCCAAAAACTTTATGTGAGAAAGTTTCCAGTTACTTGCGGAAGGACGGTGGTTCTACTCAGTCTGACTCAGTCTTAGGTCTTCCTCCACCAGTAAAACTGGATATGCCATATATAACCTGAAATGTGTTGAAAATGGCGTTAAACCCCATTCAAAAAAAAAAAAAAATAGTACATGTAGTTACCACAACAACAGAGCTGAGATGGTCCTCCATTAGGTCAACACTCGACAATTATTAGTTCATTCAATTTAATTACGTATCAATAACTATTAATAATAGTCTGAACACTGACCATAACCTTCTATCGCTGAGGTCGTGGGTTTGAGCCTCGCTCAATCCAAAAACTTTACATGTGGAAGAATGATGCTTTTACCCAAATTCATTTCAATGTCTTGCACCAACAATAAAACCTATGCCATATGTAAAAGTAGTGTAACAAATGCTGAAAATGGCTCTACGCAAAACAATACCCCGTTGCCACGGCTGAGGGTTAGAGATGTGTGGTAAGATGAGTCTCTGCATGTTTGATCGTAACTTGATCCAAAGGTTGAATTTCCTTATATACAACTCATGGCTTTTTATAGGTTTATTTTCTCGCCTTGTATCTCAAGCCATAGAAAACAGTAAATTTAGATGTTATTTCAGAATAACAACATCAACATGATTTAATGACAGTGCTTTACCCATGTGACACACAATATCTCACACAAATGCCTTTTATCCACTTGGGGATAAGGATACATATGTAACTCATATCTATAAGTTGAGATAGTTATAGGCCTCTGTTAGTTTACTTTCATACAGATAATCTCTGATTATCTGGCAGATAACAATTGTAAAAATCTTCTGTTAGTTCATTTAGAATTGTGGGATAACTTATTGAAACTTCCATGTCATTATGTATATTAGCATGTTCACATATATAAATATTTATATTGGTGTTTAAACTCTTCCATTCAACCCATACAGAATCTTGTCATTTATTTTCCTGTTTCCAATGTAACAACCAAGTTTCACTGTAATAGAATGTAGGCAGGACTTTTGGTGTCCATTAACTGAATAAAACACACTGGGCTGTTCTTAAGTTAATTGTTTTCTGTGCTCCTACCTTCTCATTCAAAACTGCATCTACCAAAATGTTTTTCATTGACTTTCAAAGGGTTGATTTTTTTCCCCATGATTTTTGTCCATTTTTTGTTTTAAATGATCATACAAATTCAAAAACTTGCAATTAAAAAAAAATAGTCTCTACCTACCCATATGTGTCAAATCACCTTAAACAAAAAACTTTTCAAGGATGACCCAGGTATAAACAATAAGGAGCACGTGGTCAAGAGATAGAGCAGCAAACCCTTGATTGGATAGTTACGGTTTCGATCTTCGGCTACGGCTATGTGCGGTGTCCTTGAGCAAGACACTTAAATTTCTGCATATGCTTAGTACTGGTTATACCAAAGAAGACTTCGAGCGTGATTTGTCTAAGTTGTAAGAACTTTTTTCACAATCGAAGAAAAATAAATAAGTTTAAACTTATAAACAATTAGCTATTAAGGTGTTGGAAAATTAATAAATAGGACATGTTGATATAGACCAAATGCATTGAAATAAATAAAGGAAATGTACTTTATTTGATAGACCTTCATGAGATACAGACTTACATGTACATGTATTAAAGAAAGTAGGGCTTACCAACTTGCTTAGTATGTGAACATGTAAATTCAAATCTGTATGTCATAAACTTTTCACAAATGAAATTTTCATTTATTAAAACATATTTTAAACATGTCGTAGCTGTATATTTGTATCATGACATAAAGTGCATCGTTATTTGAAAAGTAACACAAACCATTATGCAAGTAAACATTTGTCATCGAAAAAGAAATCCGTGCTGGTATCTTTGTATTGGTTACATAAATTAACAACACAAGATTAAATACATCATTACTCCCTTAAACATCTCAACTTACTTCACTTCTGTCTGGGGCTCGGGTCTTGTTCAAACATTTTAAAAATCATTTGCCACAGATTCATATACATATAGGTGGATGTGTATATATTTTAGTGCTCTTATGTGTCACCTGTATTCTCTATGCATAATACTGTATTCAATTGATGCTATGTTAAATATATTTGTTTCAAATGTTATGTTTTGCTTATTCTATTTAATAAACCCGCTGTCATAGTTAACACAGAGTTAAGCAACTGAAGGTACTTGTCTAAATTTTGGGTGGCACATTTGGTATTTTCCATGTCTCCTCTTGAACCCAATGATTTTTGTGATTAGGGGCTATATTGTAATTGTTGGTGGTAAACTTGTCTTTTTTAAATGAAATGGAAGAAATTCCATCCACCCTTTCATTCTGCTTTTTTTAAAAAAATTCTCGTTTTTAGCCAATATTTGAAGAAAGAAATATGTAAAATGTTAAATATCAATCTGAAATTCAACTTCTTCATCTTCTACATATACAATATGTTTCTATGATGAGTATATTTTTGTTTTCTATCTTTTTGTTAAAAAAAATTCTTAAAAATTTCAACATTTTTCGTTTTCAACCTGTAGTAGTCTTAATTCAGAAGAAAAATATTTAATAATATATAATAGAAACGGTCAATATTTTTATAAGCTTTTCTTTGGCACCAAAATGATAAAATTCAGACAAAAGTTATTACAGAAATGCTAAAGGGGTCAAGGGTAATTTCGGCCTTGTATATTTAATTGAATTGATATAAACCTGCCGCTCCCTGACTAAGTCACTGATTGACCATATATGTACACACACAAACACACACACACATATATATGTCACTCCTTCTTTGTCTTTTTGTGTGTATCTCTCTCTCTCTCTTCCTTCCTCTCTCTCTCTCTCTCTCTCGCTCTATCCTTTTTTGTGTGTGCGTTAAAGCCAGAAGTAAAATTTATACAGATGTTTAATTTTAAAATTTTCAGGAAAAATGTCCATGACCCGAACAGTTTTAATAAAATGAATATTTTCCAATGCAGAGATTGCTACGAAAAGTTCATATCCAAAACTGAAGGCTAAAACACGGCTTGCCATTTAAGGATCAACGGTCCGTTTTATTTTATGACAGCGTTGTGGGTTTTGAATGCAATTCCTGTTATAATATTATCAACATATCATTGTCGTCTTTGGTTGAGATAATATCAGTAAGAATAATTTCTTTACGCAATATGAGTGGGTGTTTTTTCCAATTTCGAAGGTGGTTATCATAAAAACAATTACTTTCGAAATGTAAAGGTAAAATTAGACTGGACAACTAATGACATTAAAAAAACAAGTTTAACACAATTATAGGCGTCCTCTTACTCTTCTTTTTCACACAAGCATGTGTACCGTATATGTCTAAACTGTAAGAACTATGACAGGCCACACCGGCATGTAAACAATAAATAAAATCTCAAAATTATGACGGACCACTCAAGTATGTGCAAAATTATGTGTAAAATGTCAAAACTATGGCGGAACACACAGGCATGTAAAAAAAACTATCAAAGTTATGAAGGACCACTCAAGCATTTACACATGTTTAAACTGTCAAAACTATGGCGGACTATACGGGCATGTAAAAAATGAATAAACTGTCAAAACTATGGCACACCACACGGGCATGTAAAAAATGAATAAACTGTCAAAACTATGACAGACCACACACGTAATGTACATTTGTTAAAACTGTCAAAACATTGTGGATCACAATGGTATGTAAAAAATTAATAAACGGCCAAAATAATGATGGACCACATACATGTGTACATTTGTTTAAACTGTCAAAAACATTGCGGACCACACTGGCATGTAAAAATAAATGAACTGTCAAAAATTATGATGGGCCACACAAGAATGTACATTTGTTTAAACTGTCAAAACTATGGCACACCACACAGGCATGTAAAACTGAATGAACTGTCAAAATTATGACGGACCACACAAGTATGTACATTTGTTTAAACAGTCAAAACTATGGCACACTACACAGGCATGTAAAAATGAATATACTGTCAAAATTACATCGTGAAGACTCGTTCGCGATCTCGTTTTCGAGGCTTTGTTCGGGAAGTTTACAGAGTTCAATGTAAACATTGCGCAATACTTTATTACGGGACGTATTAAAGTTATGGCCAGTGTGTTTGTGTTACTTGCCAATATAATCCCATTAAAGGTAGGTGGTTACTAACAAGTGTGATCATGTGACAAATATTGCGTAAATCTTCAGATGCTTTATTAATGTGAACTGTATTCAATGTACTTTACTTAAGAGAGTTAAGAAAAGTATTGCTTCACCAATTCAATTTTCAAAACTCAACTGACTGGCTGTTTTACAATAGAATAGCAACAGTTACACTTCATGTGTGGATATATACTTCTTCAACCTATGCCGAGTTCAGCAAAGCATTTAAAGATTTACGCCATGTTCGTCGCATTATCACACCTTCTAGTAACCACCTAACTTTTATCATTTTTAGCTTCTGCCATCTTGGATAGCATGTGCCAGTTCCAAAAAGGATGTGCCTCGAGTTCGATCATGGCAGTGAACATAGATTTGTGCATTTGTTCTGGACAGTCACTATTGATCAAAGGCAACACTTGGCTAAACATTTTCATCCCTGAAACCTTGGTCATTCAAGGTTCCTTTTCAAATGATTTGTTGCACTTGCAATTGTAAAGAAGGCTTGAATATGTTCTGGTGTGACCGACCTGCAACAACAAACTACACTTTTACCAAGTTGGCATGAATAACAACACAATAAACAGCTATTGACTGACAGTTCATTATCATAATTCTGTGACTCTTGCTTTCATCTAAATTAATGTACCATGTAGCACATAGGTGTTATTAACAAAAACAACCAGTAGATTACAGCCAATGTTTCACAACACAAGCAAAACGACTGGATGGCGTCGATGGTTTCTATGGGATTTGAACTTGTAAACATCCCTCTAGTGGAGAATATTGTAGTCACAAGGTTGCAAGGCAAAGTAACCACTCAACAAAGCCAGTAATCTATACCTGTCAAAGTAACCACTCAACAAAGCCAGTAATCTATACCTGTCAAAGTAACCACTCAACAAAGCCAGTAATCTATACCTGTCAAAGTAACCACTCAACAAAGCAAGTAATCTATACCTGTCAAAGTAACCACTCAACAAAGCCACTAATATATACCTGTCAAAGTAACCACTCAACAAAGCCAGTAATCTATACCTGTCAAAGTAACCACTCAACAAAGTCAGTAATCTATACCTGTCAAAGTAACCACTCAACAAAGCCAGTAATCTATACCTGTCAAAGTAACCACTCAACAAAGCCAGTAATCTATACCTAAGTACATTTTTATTGATATAAACTTACCCTGCTGTGTTGTGAAATAGCTGAATCCTGCGACCTTTTAATACACGGGGTATTTCCAATATTTTCTACATAATAAACACTAATACAGTCAAACCTGTCTTAAGCAGTCAGCCAAGAGAAGGAGCAAAAGTAGACTTATAAGACAGGTTGTTGCTAAATTTGCTCTTAAAGAATATAAACGGGAAATAGCAAATATGGCTGCTTAAGATAAGTGGCTGCTTAATAGAGGTGGACATGTATACAGGTTTGACTGTACATGGTTTACCCCTTTCTTTTGTCAGCCATTATATAAAAGATTTATAAATATTTATATGTGGAAACATTTCTTATCCCTTTTAAGATCATCTTGTGCTGTTCTGTATAAACCACAGCAGTTACTGTGTAACTGTTAATATAAAATATTAAAGCAGTTTCCCTTTAGGGGTTCTATAGGCTTTAAAATGTTTTTCATAGTTACACAATATATAGCAATCACAACCGACAGTTTATTCCATTTATATGGTTTTGATCTAATATTCAGTTTATAATAAATGTCACCGTACAAAAACTTCTACACGCAATTGTCTGCGATTCTATTTTTAACCGCTCTGCGATTCTGTAACAAGATTCATTCCTGTAAACGCTACCTCTTTGTTATGTAGGTCACAATAACTTTAACAACTTGTTGCTTATATGTGTATTTAACTTTTTTAAAAACAACACATTTATGGGATACTACAGTCATATGGGTTATGGGCGCGTGGTCACGCACATTTGTAGTGTATATAGTAAAAAAAAAGTTTTAGTTTGTAATATTTTACAGTAGGATTCAGTCCGTGAGCAGTATTATATATACAGAAAATTGTTTGTTCTTGTGTTGTTTTGTTGTTGTTTTCTTTTATTTTTGTCTTCTGATGAAGGCGTAAAGCCGAAAGCTAGCTCAGGATATCTCGTTATAAATTTTAGCATGGTAAAATGGTAATTCTCTCTACTGAATTCACTACTACCATTTATGTATCCTTCGTGGATCAGGTGCTCCTGAAAGGTGTTTTGTTAAACATATGATTCTATCTTTCATATATATGGAGATAATTATTTGTGAATAACCAAGACATAAATGTACAAACTAGACTACCGCAAGCGCCCCTATCAACAATGCAAACCATAGACACAATATCAAGGCCTCTGCCAAACCAATCAACTTGGTGTCAACCATGACTTATATACATGGATTTACATGCAACACATCTGGACTGGGTGGACAATTTACATACATGGAGTGATAGCTTTATATGAGTAGGATCCAGTTAAGGATTCATGACTACTCACATGCTATATAAAGGACATATTTATAAACCCGTTGGATCATAGAGATACTGCGAATTCATATATATATTTAATTTCATAAAGGGAGGTTATGAAATTCACATATATATAGAAGTCAACTAGTACCTTCCTTATACAGTGTTTATTGTATATTAACATAACATTTTGAAAGCAAAATTATCATTAAAAAACAAATCCATGAACATGAAGTTAACATTTAAAACCTTGTAGAGTTGGACTGTACCAATGATATCAAAACTTAGAGCAGCAGATTTTCCTATTATGCTGCAACAATGGAATCATGTAAAAAGTATATAGGATGATAAGGCAACAATGAAATTTATAATGGTTTCTGAGTTAACAAAACACCTATCCCAAACACACACCTCAGAGTTGAAGACATTCCATACACAGGCCTTGGAGTTCACAACAACAATTTCAAACACAGACCTCAGAGTTCACAACTATTCCAAACACAGGCCTTTGAGCTCACAACTATTCTAAACACATGCTTTGGAGTAATAACAAAATATCTATTCAAGCATCTTCCCTTCCAATGATTTTTTAAGAGTCTAGATCTAAAAGGCTGACAGGCAAACAAAATGGATTTAATGAATATAATTTTGGTCTCTTCTCTCCCCAGGATGACGGTCTGGCTGTTCTTTCTTTTTGAACAGTTTCATATTTCCTCTTATGTGCTGGCTTGATCCCACACTGCACACCTAGCTTACTTTTCACAGATTTTGTTCCTGGTGCAGTTTGTACATCATCCTTGAACTGCGATGTCGAAGACGTTTCTACGTTGTATACGATGCAAGTATCTTTCTGTAATACTATTTCTTCTGTATCATTCAGAGAAGTATATTTCCCATCATTTCGATCTTTTCTTGTCTGCTTCTGCCGCGGGACAAGATTTATTATTTTGCAATTTGCAGGAGGCATAACCATGACGATTTCTGTAATGGGAATTTCTGGGATTGCATCCTTTTTCTTCCTACCACACTTGTGGCGTTTTACAGTTTGGGTACCAAATGAACATGGTGTGGGGTCTTCATCTGAATCCTGATCTTCTGTTTCATTTATGTTACTCGTCCCACCAGACTTGCTCTCAGTCATTTGATTGGTACCTGGCGACACACTTTTCGGTTCTCGACTGCTCCCCTGGGACACACTGCCAGATACTTGACTGCTCCCATCCGACACATTGTTGGGTAACTGACTGCTCCCCGGTGTAGCTATGTTATTTGTACCTAAATAAAGATAATGCTGATGATCATTTTGAAAAAAAATTGAAATAGTTCTATGGTAACTTGTGACTAAACATTTTTATATCATATTTTTTCAATTTCTCAATATAATATATATTATCCCTCATGATATTATTATAATTTTTTAAATAAATCAAAGTACTTTGAGCTGGGCTTTGATAAATATTTATATGATGCAACATTTTTTTCTTAACATGATGCAATACAATGTCCACAATATATTTTTTATATTTTTATTTGATTATAATAAATACATAAACAAGAGGGCTTGAATTGCTCAACTGGAAACAAACCACTAGAAGAAATCTTTTTGTTAAGCTTCACCGAGATCTTGTGGTTATATTATACTATTGTGTAAGTTTGGTTACGATTCCTTAAAAAATAGGAGTGAAATCACATCTACAAGAAAACAGACGGATGGACAATTTACATTAATATAAGCCCAGCTGGCCATTGGCCTGTGGAGCCCCAAATGGGAGTGCTTTCAACCCTTTTTGGGAAACTCCTTTACAATGTTAGAGAAAAAAATCCACTTAAAATATGCTTATAATGTGGTAGGGGCATTTAATGTCATCAAGTACTGATCCAAGATCTTGTATGATTATATAACTACTGTGCAAGATTCATTGAAAAATATGGATACTATCATGTATACAAGAAAAAGGTTTACAGACAGACAAGACAGACGCGGACAATTTACAATGATATAAGCACTACTCGCCTTTGGCCAGTACAACCAAAAAAAAAAAATGCTATCGTGTCTACACAAAAACATTTTCCCTATATAATTCTATGTTAAACAGTGATCTCTGTGGCGGCCCCAAATTTGATCCAGAAGACCTTTTAGGGGACCTCCATACAAAGCCATATGTAAAATATTTAAGGTCTATGGCATGAACTTTCTGAGAAAATAAGTTTCCTTTAAAATGTGCTTATAAGCCCTGTAGCAGGGGCATTTGTGGTTGAATCTCTGATTCAAGAACTTGTCCTGTAGACATATAACTGCTGTGCAAGGTTCTTTCATTTTTTCTATATATCTCTATGTAAAACAGTGACCCCTGTGGTGGCCCCGAATTTGACCCCGAGGACCTGACTTCAACAACCGTTTTAGAAGACATCTATACAATGCTACATGTAAAATATCTAAGATCTATAGCTCGAACTTTTAGAGAAAATGATTTAAAAGTTTTACTTAAAATGTGCTTATACATGTAAGCCCTGTGACAGGGGCATTTTTGGTCACGTTGGTTCAAGAACTTGTCCGAGATCCTGTGATTATATAACTGCTGTGCAAGTTTGGTTAAGATTCAATGAAAAATGGGAGTACTATTGTATCTTTATGAAAATTTTAACATTACAACTCTATGTAAAACAGTGAACTCTGTGGTGCTCCCAAATTTGACCCTGAGGACCTGACTTCAACATCCCTTTTTAGGGGTCACCATACAATGCTACATGTCAAATAACTAAGGTCTATGGCCTGAACTTGATAAAATGTTTTTTAAAGTTTCCTTTAAAATGTGTATATAAGTCCTGTGGCAGGGGCATCTGTGGTCAATTCACACTGGTTCAAGAAATTGTCTAAGATATTGTGGTTATATAACTGCTGTGCAACTTTTGGTTAGGATTCATTGAAAAATGTGGTTGCTATAGCGTCTACATGAAAAAAGGTGATGGACAAACAATGAACAATTTACCATGACAAAAAGCCCAGCTGGCCTTTGGCCAGTAGAGCTGAAAATGAAATTTGATGGATAAAAAATAGTTTTTTGTCATGTATTATCATTTTGGCAGTAATCAACATTGCAAAGTTTGATAGGGAAAACACATAACAATGAATCGTAAGTGACATTACAGGTCGGTAATTATGTCATAAGCAACCTTTTATAATTACATGTCTGCATAATCAGACCTAAATTATCTTACAATCATTCACCCTTACCGTGTCCATCTGAAGTAGATTTTTCAGACTTATACATCCCCTGTTTGGATATCGCCTCATCCTCCAGTTGATTAACGAAGTCGGAGAAATCTGAAATAAAATATTGTAATTAATGATAACGATATCAAACAGATAAGGCTTTGGAGTATTTGAGTGATAATTTTACCCCTACACCAAATATACATTATGAAAACAGCTGACAATGAAATAATTCTTATATGTACATGTACCAAAGCCAAAGTAAGAAATAGTGATGGGCAATCAAAAATATTTGGAAATCGATTATAATCAGAAATAATATGGTTCTGTTTTTTCATTTTAGTAAATGCATCTTATATGTATGAAATCGAGCAGATGAAGTACGCATTAGAAATAATATAACTATCTTTGACTTCCTTAAATGGGAATGAAATGAGGTGTATTTCTGCATTGAAACTAGCATAGCATGCCAGAGAGTGGTAAATATACTTTATCTTGCAGGTCTCAAGTTTAAACTGCCACTGCGGCCCAGTTGCACGAGTTAAGTCTTAACACCAATCAACACTTTAGATAAGGTCTCAATGTCAATTAGTTGTTAAGAGGTGTTAAACATGATTCAAACAATTAGCATTTACGAACTGGATGAAAATAGGAATCAATTAAATCTTATTGGCAGGAACTAATTATTTTGAAGAAAAGAGTTTCATACATTTAAAACAGTAATATTAATGTTGATTTTTACTACGCTATATTTTAATTAGTTTGTCTAAAAACTGTTAATAATTCCTAAAACGTTTTGGTGATCGAGTGGCCACTTACCTCTTACAGATTCATGTCTAGTTTTTGAGAAAATTTACAAGTTACTTGTGGAAGGACAGTGGTTTACTAAGATTCATTTTTAAGTATTTCCCTACCAATACAACTGGCAGCCGTGTATAACCTGTTATGTGAAAATAGCATTAAAACCCCTTAAAAGAAATTTAACAAGCAAGTTCTGGAAATTTATTTCCCCTGCTTTGACCAAAAAATTTGATTCAGGTATTCTTAAATTATTGCACGGAAACCCCTTAAAAATATGTTTTTCACAAATTAAAGGGGCATAACTGTAGAACGACAAGTGCTAAAACCCCTAAAATAAAATTTAGCCTGTGTTTTGTCATAATAAACACTGTATTAAAATTTCAAAAGATTTGATTCAGGCATTCTTTAGTTATTGCAGGAAACCACAAAAAGTGTGTCAGACGGATGGAAATTACGATTTTTCACGAATTATAGAGAACAACTCTACAACCCAAAAGCCACAATCCCAAAAATTTTTGTCATTATAAACATTGTTTTAGAATTTCAAAAGATTTGATTCAGGCATTCGGCACAGAAACCACAGTGTGACGGACAGACGGACCCAAATTAGTGTTGCAAAGTTTCAGGTAGTAAAGCATGGAGATTAATATCTTCAGTTATATGATTAATATACAATCAATTATGTTATAATTGTTTTAATGTTTACGCAGGAATAAACTAGATTTCAATGTTACCATGCATCCCTTTGAAAAGATTTGAAATCGTAAATTGCTCACTTCTGAAGATTTATATCATATCACAGTTTACAAGTACCCACCATTTTCAGCTGCCTTCCTTAGGTTGTCCAGGTAGGGATGGTTATTGTGATCCATGGCTTCAATCAGTCGTTGTTTCCAACATACGATGTTACGCTGCACTGTGGTGTCGGAACGACTTAAAACCTCCATTAGACTGTGTAAGAGATCCAAAACGATGGCACTTTCTGAAATATTCAAGTTGATAGATGTTTCAGAGTGAAGATGACCAAGACATAGAAAGTTGGTCTGACAAGGGTTATCACGGTTACCACGGTTTTAAATTGGCACTGAAAATAGTGACTGGCAAATGGGAAAATCTCAGTCCAGTGCCAATACAATTATTGTTTGGGGCATATTTCAGCAAAGTATTTTTTTGATTTTGTGAAAACAATATCGAACAAAACCATAAATTAAAGTCAAACCTGTATAAGTGGTCACCTCTATTAAGCAGCAACTTGTCTTAAGCGGCCACATTTGCTATTTCCCATTTCTATGTTTTCAGAACAAATCGTCCCATTGGTGCAATAAGGTACCAAGTGTATATAAAATAAGAAGGCACTTGGTACCTTCTTGCACCAAAGGGACGAAATTTACCTGTATTAAGCAACAACCTGTCTTAAAATACCACTTTTGCTACTTCCCTTGACTGACTGCTTAAGACAGGTTCTACTGTATGCAACAGTTGTAGTCCTTTTAAGTGGTGAATAATAATTTTTTTAAATCAATTCTTTTGGTGGGCAAATTCAATGTAAAATTACAGTAGTTTAAATATTTTATTTGCTCTGTGTCAAATGCCTATATATATATATATATTAAGAAATGCTGATAGTTTGATCACAATGTGTAATGTCTATCAGAAGTTGTAATAAAGTATCTAGTTGTTTTCTGTTTTGGCAACATTAAATTTGCATTGATTTTCCACATTTAAAATCATTTTTTGCTGTAAAGTTTGTTTTACTCGACAGGTTTTCAAAAGTAAAACTGTGTTACATTTTTATTTGCCACCAGATAAGATCATCTCCCGATATTGCTCAAGCCAGAAGTTGCATGTTTGATCCCACACACAACCCGATGACCTTTCAAAAACAACCCAGTACTGGTTCCTCTAAGGAAATGGACACAAGAGCAAAAAATAAAGCTCTGGGCTTATGTTGCAATCAATTATAAACTAACCTAGAGGTGCAAGATGATCCATATCATACGTTCTGTCACCCTGCAGTATTTGTGACAAGTAGCGATATATAGCTGTGTAGTTTGGTGGAGAATGACCTCGAAATGTTTGGCTAGGGAACTCCTCAAGATGGCCTATGACTGACATCACCTGAAATAAACAATACTGAATCATTAGTGTTACATGTATTACAATAAAAACTTGTTACTAAAAACAAATTATACATGGTATTGTAACTATATTATATGATTGATTGAATTTTTTGGGTCATTTTATGCCATTGAGGACTAACAGATGATCTGTTAGCCTAACTGCTCTTTCCTAGGATCCTAAAAGGTTAACAAGTACTCGAGCAAACCCCATCTCTGCAAGTAACTAATAAATTTCTCACTTGAATCAGCAATGAGAGACGAATGATAATGAGACACAATATCGTATATCAATCATCATGGAAACTGTTGCCAAGTGGGAATTCAAACTCACAACCCCTGGATTGATAGTCAGGCGCTCTGCTGACTGAGCTTATTGGACCCGGCTTGTATATTACAAAGTAATAGACTATTTAGGTATTAAATATAACCACCAGATACCAATAGTCTATTTTTGATATATCATCATATATTATATTCAAAGCACACTTATATTTACCGGACTTGTACAACAGAATTTGTTTTGTTTTTTAAATTACATGCCAAGTTTCAGTCAAGTTGTCTATCGATAGTATA
Organism: Panopea generosa; assembly: GCA_029582155.1. Lineage (NCBI taxonomy): Eukaryota > Metazoa > Mollusca > Bivalvia > Adapedonta > Hiatellidae > Panopea > Panopea generosa. The sequence continues at coordinate 79,152,459 of CM055894.1, read as the reverse complement.
TTATAAACCATGTACATGAACCTTTTCAATACATGTATATTATATGAAATATATCAGACCTATAGGGTGAGCATATATTCTGAACAGAACAGCTAACCCACCATTTTTGTATTTCCAATATCTACGTCATATATAGAGTAGTAGTATTAATATTTGTTCACAAAATTTATTGTCAAATTAAATAATAAAAACTTGGTCTGTGTTGTCCTAAAGGATCTTTCTCATTCAACTCCAAATTTCAAGGAAATTGCTTTGATTGGCTGCTTAAGACATGCAGGTGACCACTTACACAGATTTGATTGGCTGCTTAAGACATGCAGGTGACCACTTACACAGGTTTGATTGGCTGCTTAAGACATGCAGGTGACCACTTACACAGGTTTGACTGGCTGCTTAAGACATGCAGGTGACCACTTACACAGATTTGATTGGCTGCTTAAGACATGCAGGTGACCACTTACACAGGTTTGACTGGCTGCTTAAGACATGCAGGTGACCACTTACACAGATTTGATTGGCTGCTTAAGACATGCAGGTGACCACTTACACAGGTTTGATTGGCTGCTTAAGACATGCAGGTGACCACTTACACAGATTTGATTGGCTGCTTAAGACATGCAGGTGACCACTTACACAGGTTTGACTGGCTGCTTAAGACATGCAGGTGACCACTTACACAGGTTTGATTGGCTGCTTAAGACATGCAGGTGACCACTTACACAGGTTTGATTAGCTGCTTAAGACATGCAGGTGACCACTTACACAGATTTGATTGGCTGCTTAAGACATGCAGGTGACCACTTACACAGGTTTGACTGGCTGCTTAAGACATGCAGGTGACCACTTACACAGATTTGATTGGCTGCTTAAGACATGCAGGTGACCACTTACACAGGTTTGATTGGCTGCTTAAGACATGCAGGTGACCACTTACACAGGTTTGACTGGCTGCTTAAGACATGCAGGTGACCACTTACACAGATTTGATTGGCTGCTTAAGACATGCAGGTGACCACTTACACAGGTTTGATTGGCTGCTTAAGACATGCAGGTGACCACTTACACAGGTTTGACTGGCTGCTTAAGACATGCAGGTGACCACTTACACAGATTTGATTGGCTGCTTAAGACATGCAGGTGACCACTTACACAGGTTTGACTGGCTGCTTAAGACATGCAAGTGACCACTTACACAGGTTTGACTGGCTGCTTAAGACATGCAGGTGACCACTTACACAGATTTGATTGGCTGCTTAAGACATCAGGTGACCACTTACACAGGTTTGATTGGCTGCTTAAGACATGCAGGTGACCACTTACACAGGTTTGACTGGCTGCTTAAGACATGCAGGTGACCACTTACACAGATTTGATTGGCTGCTTAAGACATGCAGGTGACCACTTACACAGATTTGATTGGCTGCTTAAGACATGCAGGTGACCACTTACACAGGTTTGACTGGCTGCTTAAGACATGCAGGTGACCACTTACACAGATTTGATTGGCTGCTTAAGACATGCAGGTGACCACTTACACAGGTTTGACTGGCTGCTTAAGACACAGAGGTGACCACTTACACAGATTTGATTGTACTCTTACATATTCGGTCAATTCCTTCAAGGAATTATATAGAGAAGGAAAGCCAACAGATTGAGATTGTGTGAATGCTCGCATATTCACACAAAAACACGCAATATCTCGTTTTTAATTATCTTAACTTCCATTCATCTCAGGAGTACAAATTAAAATTCTTACACTGCAGAACGAAATTGTCATCAAAACACAATACCATTCCAAGAAATTTGTTTTTAAAATTGTTGAAGTACTTGTGATTACAAAATTTGTATACTGCAGCTAAAATAACGACAAATTATTATATTTTTCCTTCAAACCTCGATGTCATTAATTCAAGAGCATTTTGCGTGATCGAAACATGTTTAAACATCTATGATTACACACAGTTTATATACAAGAAATCAGTTGCCTGTAAATTATGAATGATTAATTTGCAAATTATGAATCCTTTGTGTGCTGTTTCATCAACATTTAGTCAGGAGATGCAAGTTTCCTGTCCTTCTATGCAAGTCCTTAATTCTGTTAAACACCAGTAATTATAATATATATATACCAAATTTCATACTTCCTGCTGTGGATTCTCAGTTTAGTTGAATGCCAAAGAGACAGTCAGGATCACTTAATGTACATGTTACCATTTGAGCTCATTTTGCTAGTGCCTGAAGCATGAATTGCACTCACTATAAAAATATCTTAATTTAACACACACACACACACACACACACACACACATATATATATATGAACATTATTGAGAATGATAATTAAATAGTTAAGTGGAAAACTACAATCTTTATTTTATAAACTTTTACCTTTTTTTCCAACACAACACTCACTCTCAGAGGCAAACAGCCAGTACTTATTCTACCTAGGAAACAGACTTGTTCATATAAGATTTAGGCTTATTATGCAATCAACTAAAATTAAATACTACAAAAATTGATTTCATTCATTATGAGTTCATGATTTGTAGTATAGGAAACTTTTAATTCATTACTTATAAACAAATCCCTTTTTGAAGGTATTTTATCTTTTTGTACAATACAACATACATGTACATAAATAAAAAAAAATATTGCTCATATCTTACATAACAAGTAACAAATCACCTTATTTTATCTATTTTTTTATTTTTAAGAGTGATATTAAAATGAATTTATCAGGATTTTTCAACCTTTTAAAATTGACTGATGACATATTTTCACGTATATTATGCCTATATATACTCACTGAACCACTATTGCCAAAAGGATATCTATTCAAACATGCCAATATAAGATATTGAAAAGGGATTCCGTAACTTGGGCTTCGCACCTCGGTAACATATTTTGTGACGTATCAAATGAGTCGGGTGATTTCATTTTGATTTCAATTTGATCTGTCATACAGGTTTAACGTAGTAACATCGTTTCATTTTAAAAAAGGTATGAATGATGCTGCACGGTCGCCTAACAGTATTTAAGTGCTGTCTATTTTAAGAATGGGGATTTCGGTTTAAGTTTACCATTCCCAATTCAAATATTGATTTTGGTAGATTTGCAATACTAAACCATTCAGATTTGATTTATTAAAGGCTCATTAAACGGTCGTTTTTAGTCAGTTTTACTCTCTCAGATGATAGAATACATGTTTATTTGATCACTGAGAAACTTTGCAAACAAAAAAATAAATACAAAGCACATTATTAATACATAATTAAGAACGGGTTTTGTTACAAATTAATGTTTGTCTCATTCCGATAAACACCTTCGGCAGAAAAAGGGGAGTTACAAAGTTTGTTCGGAAACGCATCGGTCAGTAATATATGATCAATTCACTTCAGAGAGAAACATATTTGGGGGAACTGTAGGGGATGTGGTAAAAAATTAAGTAGCATGCGGTTAGATGGTTTTTAAGAACATCCCATTTATTCTCCTCACTGTATTAATGAACTGGATTCCCCAAGCTGATATATTGCACATAAGCGATGAATTGTTCCTATAAAATTCAAATAACTTTTTTTAATAACTGTAATAAGCAAACCACCCTTGGTAACCTCTCAATAGTGACTGTGATTAAGTGATTTGTGACGTAATAGCACCCGTGATAGTATCACGAGTATATGCAAGGGAGAATCCTGAGCAAGAGTTACTAGACCAAACTAGTATTGCGTACTCATTGGTTTTTCAGTGCGTATAAATAATATAAGGCATACTACATTCAATACAGTTTTATTGCAGACATCAATATATATTTTTTAAAAAAGAAAACCCAATTACGATACATATAGTAATGAAACCGTAACTTTTCTAATCTTGTTAATGAACCCCTTATCTAACTCTTAATCCGCACACTACCACCGCAGTATTCATTTGTGTACTTCTGAACACTGGCGGAGGTATAGTCGGAAAGCAACCGAGTCATTACGGCATTACAAAAATGTAAACAAAAGTTAAAAGCACCGTCCGCTCTAAGAAATACATATTTCGATCAAGGTTATTTATTTTCGCTCTTTTTTTTTTAAACCGTCACTAAGGGGTCTACAGGAATGGTTTTAGCAATTCTATAAACACATTTAATTACAATCATTTTTGTTATTATCAAAAAGTGTGCATTTCGGAAGTTTAATGAGGCTTTAATGATAATGAGATGCTTTTTATCCATTTTAATAATATTTTTCTTTTTTAAGACATTTATAGCGTTTTTTCCTTTTAAACATTCTTTATGTCCATCAAGTTAACCGTACCTTTGAGAAGTGACTGGAACAATCAAAAGTTTCTTTCTTGACAAAGTCTGATGCTACATTCAACCAATGCTGAAAAGTAAAATATGCTCAACTATACTTAGTTTAAATCTATTTTACTTCGATTGTGAATCAAGTTCTTAAAATTTAAACAAATCACACTCAAAGTCTTCCTGGGTAGAATCAGTACTAAGCATATGCGGAAAAAGTGTCTTGCTCAAGGACACTACACATAGCTGTAGCAGAGGATCAAACCCATGACCCTCTGATCATGGGTTTGGTGCTCTACCACCGGACCACTCCAAAACTTTACTTCTGATCATGATTTTGAATCCTTGTACCCACAAACTGTGATTTATAAACTACAATATGTATGAGGAGTTACACAACTGGTTTACAATCAGTATGATAAGCCAAGCCTTCTTTGTCAGACATTAAATATCCTAATAGAACAGTTATATGGCAACAAGGCATTTAAGTTACCAGCAAACACAAAAACACAAAGCTTTATTGTTTGAACCAGTTTTATTGGTGGAGGTAGACCTCAGAATAATCTGAGTGGAACCACCATCCTTCCGCTAGTATACCAGCAAACTTTCTCACATTAAGTTTTTGTACCAAGCAGGACTCGAACCTACAAATTTGGGGGTGAGAGGTAAGCGATCTCGAGACAGGGCCTTAGACCACTCGGCCACAGAAACCAGATGTGTTTTACCCATAATTAGATGTAGGTACAAACATCTGCTACAGTTACTGGTTTTAAAGTCAGCTTTGATAAGGCATTTAATGTTTTGCATGAATAAAAACCTAATCAGCTCAAGTCTGGACAACATCTATTGTGAAGTTAGATAAACCACAAAGGCAATGACCTTCGAACCCAACTCCCAGCTGGCATTTTGAAGATATGAAGCAGAGTGCAAGTTGCAGCATATTGTCTCGAGATGAGGATCATCTCTGTGAAATTATGGGAAATAGTAATAAACCCTACTCTAAGAGGTCACAGGTTCAATCCCCTGCTCTGCCAGATGGCTTCTCATGTACAACATATTAGTATATATTGAGCATCACAAAACAACAAGGCAGTGAGTGTGACATTGATCTTGTGACATTTTTCCATGGACCTGGTAAGGAAACATCATCTTATCAGGGATTACATTAGAGTGAAATTTAGATATCACCCAACAAGTAAAGCGACAGATACAAGTGGTCCACTTACCTCCAGCGGTGCTCTTCGTATTGATGAAAATGGTTCTGAAAATGAAAAAATACTCTAGGTAAGAACACTCATGCAGAACTCTTGGAATATAGTATCAATATACATAATATATACGTATAAGTCAAGCCAGTCTTTAGCAGCCAGTCAAGGGATGGCTGCTTAATACAGGTTAATTTGCTCTGAAAACAATGAAATGGGAAATAGCAAATGTGGCTGCTTAATCCTTTAAAATTACTTCATATAGATGCCTTTGGACACCTCTAGTAAAGACGCCTTTGGACACCTCTAATATTGACGCCTTTGGAAACCTAATATTGAAGCTTTTGAATTATTGGGTGAATTATGTTTATATTAACTGACAGAGTGGAAAACAGTGCAGGAAATGTTAAGATTGCTCGTTACGAGCAATCTGAACTCTTCCTTCACTGTTTTCAAAGGCCTTCTGTAATTGGTGCGGGAAAACATGTATCTATTGAGTAAAGGGTTCAGACAAGTGACTGCTCAATGGAGTTGACTACTTAACAGGTTTGACTGTGTATATATATTGTATAGATGTTTCCTCCAATAATCTACAGTTTAACATTTAATACTTTCAACACTGGTCTTTTAAATGATATCTATCAACATAGTTATTCTTTATGTACATGATGTACCGGTTCTAAACAGGGTGTGTAACTTTGACACTATAAAAAATGCATATCGTAGTATACTTATCATATATATGTCAGTGTTATTAACACAGAGAATAATACCATGTTAGTGCCTGATGGTCTAAAACTGAACAGGTGATGTAGCGAAAAAAAAATAATTTTGAGCCGAATCTGATAAATATTAGGCTATCAGTCACTAATATGGTTTTGATTTTTATTTATCATGTCTTTAATTGTGTGTTTTATCTATTTTTATTTCAAAACAAAGAACAACTTATTTTAAACAAATGCATGAAATATTGCATACATCTGCAGTATCTGCGTCTAAAATAGTTCCAAGTTTGATTGATGAAATTAAAACCTACAAATTAGAGATTTTTATGGAAACTGATCAACTCAGTTATAATTGTTAGATAATAATACTGACATAATTAACAGTTTATCAACGGTTGAAAAAGTGTCTAAACAGGAGTTTAACACAACGCAAAAAATAATGACATCATCAATTTGTGTGTTGCTGCAAGAAAAACCTTCCCTGCCGATAAATCAACGTTTATATTATCCCTGCTTTATTTTGTACTAGTATTACATAACGATATGATCAAAATGTATATGAGTAACAGTTGATAATTTGTAACAGTTTTGGGACTTAAATTCGACTGACTTACCGCCATTGTCCTCCTTTTTTCTATTTTTAAAAGAACGCTTCACCGAGTATTTCACCTTCTCCACATAGTTATGTACCTGTAACCAGAGAGAATGAACTAAACAGGCTATTAGCATAAGAACACATATGTCACTAAAGTATCAGTAATTTATTGGTAAACCATATAATATACAAAAAGGCACACTCCCTCACCCATACACATGTACATTAGGGACACATCCATATACATGTAAGTTAGGGACACAGTCAAACACATGTAAATTATGGACATACACTCATACACATGTAAATTAGTGACACACCCATATACATGTAAGTAAGGGACACAGTCAAACACATGTAAATTATGGACATACACTCATACACATGTAAATTAGTGACACACCCATATACATGTAAATTAGGGACACAGTCAAACACATATAAATTATGGACACACACTCGTACACATGTAAAGTGGGGACACACCCATATACATGTAAATTAGGGACACACCCATACACATGATTATTAGGGAACAAGGGAGGGATTCACTTCACTTATAACTTTTTTTAGTTCAAATGAGATAGTTGTGTTATCAAACTGGTAAAAGGCAACTTTTCAACTTATTTTCTAAAGTTAAATTTACATGAACTTATGTCAGATTCCCTTACACACTTTTGCAGATATGCTCCTGGCAACCAAAATCAACCAGCCAGCCAAGAATCCAGCTACACAGCAGCTTTACAACAATAGAGGAGTGAAATAATGTACAACAGGGAAGATAATTCTGTCATTATTTAAGACAGTTATGATTTTTTCACTCAGTATTTCGCTACATTGCCCCCTATCCATGTTCCAAGTCGTGTTACATTCCCTCCCATGCTACAAAAGGAAAATTATAGTCTGCACTTCCATACATTATCCTCTATCCATTTTCCAAGTGTACTAAGATTCCATCAGTACTTTTGGAGTTATGTTCCAGAAAAAATTTTCGACAGCAGCATGTACGGATGGACAGACACAAAAGCCATATATATGTTCACTTTTTAGGAAGCATAAATAATAACTTGTCTTACTTTATTTACAAATGATCAGAAATGCTTTGTTGTAATTAAAACTAATAACACCCTGACCATTTCGGCAATTGCTGTTTGGAGGTTAACAGTGAATGAGTTTTACTGGTCACAAAAAGTTCTGTGACATTTACCTGTTCTGCAGTTTTGGTTTTTAATTTTCTGGCTAAATGCTCACTTGCACCCACTGGATAACTACAATGTAAAAATACAAAACTCAAAATAAGCACTTTTTATTTGTACATCATCGCTGGATACCAACGGGTGTCAATTCCAATACTCTCCATCCATCACCCACGAAAAATTAAGCTAGCTTTGCGTCGTTTTATTTGAACAGAACAGAACAAAATACAGCTAACGTTAATATCATCTAAACAAAACAGCGTTTGCATGAAACTAGCATTGCGATTGGATAACATTCCCTTCATGAAATTGTATGGTAGCATTGTGGTTAGGTAGAAACGACCCAAAGCTAGTGTAATATCCCACAGGTGATAAATGGAGATATTGATGGATTACACGTGGGTATCCGATGATGTTTGTACATGTGCCACTATTCAAATATGAATATGATGAAACTACGTTAGATTATTCACCACATTTTTGGATGAGTATGAAAACATGTTTCATTAAAAACCAAACAAATATATGAAATGATGCCGCCAACAGAAAAGAACAATCTGCGCTAACTCTCCATGTATAAATAAAACAAATATACAGTTGTTGTTGTTGTTGTTGTTGTTGTTGTAGGGTGTCTAGCGTCACTTTCAACAATTTTTCAGTTTTGTCGTCAATGTCACCATTCTGATCAAAATATAGTTTTGTCACATTTTGGCAGATTTGGTATTCAATTCATTCAATTAGATGCTATATACAGTCAAACCTGTCTTAACCCTTTACTTCATATAGACGCCTTTGGACAACTCTAATATAGAGGCCTTTGGACACCTAATATAGAAGGCTTTTGAATTATTGGGTGAATTATGTTTATATTTACTGACAGAGTGGAAAACAGTGCAGGAAGTGTTCAGATTGCTCGTCATGAGAAATCTGAACTGTTCCAGCACTAGTTTCAAACACCTTCTGTGATTGGTGTGGGAAAATGCGTATCTATGGAGTAAAGGGTTAAGCCGCCAGTCAAGGACATGTGCAAAAGTGGTCTTTTAAGACAGGATGTTGCCTAATACAGGTGAATTTACTCTGAAACCATCAAATTGCAAATGTGGCTGCCTAAGACAAGTACTGCTTGATAGAGGTGACCACTTGCAAAGGTTTGACTGTAGTCATTTTTAACTTAATCTTATTTTTTAAACATTTATAACAATCATTTCTGATAAACCAGCTTCACAGCCTGAAGTTAAGATGCGTATACCAGTTATACCAGTTACCGCGAGGCTAAAACTTTATCAACCATGTAAATAATGACATCAATAATAAACAGTAATAAAGTTACTTCATTGTCCTGAATAATCCTTCTATAAGTTATTTCTGGTAAATATACCTTTAAAACAATAAAATCATGAAACAACAGTGGTTATTTATGATACGGAGCCATTTCGATTTTTTTTTCTGTATACATATTAGAACGAATCAGACAGTCAGACAGCTAGAAATTGTTTCATCAGGAAAAAAATACTGGTAAAACTTCCAAGTAATATTAAGGAAGTCCTGTATGAAAAATATAATTAAAGAACTTTTGTACTACTTCATGTTTTTGTTAAAATTAGGCCACAAAAATGTTGGCAAGCCCTCCCCCACCACCCCCCGGCCAAGAACTCTTACTGGTGGTGTGCACCCATCTATTGCAATTGTCACACTGTCCCAAGGTAAAAAATTTAAGTGCACATGTGTGAGATAATGTTATTGTCGTCCATTCGCGGTTATAAATTGTATATCACAGTATAAGGTATATAAGGGACAGCATAAAACTTTTTATCATTTTATGTCTACAAACTTTCTTAACACCCTGTAGAACTTTTCAAAGTTGGTAAATAAAACCTGCTTATTTGATGATAAGCCATAGAAACTTTTAACAATTATCAGTGTTCATTCACTATATGGCCACTTAAGCCCAATCTTTTAGTAAAATTATCCTATTTGCAATGGCGTGTTGGGTTATTTTAATCACTAAGGTACCGTTTTTATATTTGTATTAATATTAATTTCTGTAGGCCAAACAAACTATCAAATGACCCAATTACAAAGCATGCTGGAATGGCTCCTGCTTAATGGCTGAGAAGACTTTGCACTGGTCCGAGCCTTCCATGACATTTACAACCATTTAAACATAGGATATTTGTTCATTACCTGCCTGGAAACCAATATTAAAAATTAAACAAGGCTTCTTCTGCTAGAGAAAAGTCTAGCTACAATCCATCACAGCATAACATAGCAGTGGTGCAGGTTGTGCATGGTGAGACATGTACACAACTCATCAGTGGTGCAGGTTGTACACAACTTACCAGTGGTGCCGGTTGTACACTGTGAGACATGTACACAACTAACCAGTGGTGCAGGTCGTACACAGTGAGATATGTACACAACTTATTAGTTGTGCAGATTGTACACGGTGAGACATGTACACAACTAACCAGTGGTGCAGGTCATACACAGTGAGACATGTACACAACTTCCCAGTGGTGCAGGTTGTACACAGTGAGACATGTACACAACTTACCAGTGGTGCCGGTTGTACACTGTGAGACATGTACACAACTTACCAGTGCTGCAGGTTGTACATGATAAGACATGTACACAACTAACTAGTGGTGCAGGTTGTACACTGTGAGACATGTACACAACTTACCAGTGCTGCAGGTTGTACACGATGAGACATGTACACAACCTACCAGCGGTGCAGGCTGTACACGGTGAGACATGTACACAACTAACTAGTGGTGCAGGTCGTACACAGTGATACATGTACACAACTTCCCAGTGGTGTAGGTTGTACACAGTGAGACATGTACACAACTTCCCAGTGGTGCAGGTCGTACTCGGTGAGACATGTACACATGATACATGTACAACACAACTTATCAGTGGTGCAGGTTGTACACGGTGAGACATGTACAACACAACTTATCAGTGGTGCAGGTTGTACACAGGGAGACATGTACAACACAACTTATCAGTGGTGCAGGTTGTACACGGTGAGACATGTACAACACAACTTATCAGTGGTGCAGGTTGTACACGGCGAGACATGTATAACACAACTTATCAGTGGTGCAGGTTGTACATGGCGAGACATGTACAACACATCTTATCAGTGGAACACAACTTATCAGTGGTGCAGGTTGTACATGGTGAGACATGTACAACACAACTTATCAGTGGTGCAGGTTGTACACAACGAGACATGTACAACACAACTTATCAGTGGTGCAGGTTGTACATGGTGAGACATGTACAACATAACTTATCAGTGGTGCAGGTTGTACATGGTGAGACATGTACAACACAACTTATCAGTGGTGCAGGTTGTACACACCGAGTCATGTACAACACAACTTATCAGTGGTGCAGGTTGTACATGGTGAGACATGTACAACACAACTTATCAATGGTGCAGGTTGTACACAGTGAGATATGTACAACACAACTTATCAGGGGTGCAGGTTGTACACAGCGAGACATGTACAACACAACTAATTAGTGGTGCAGGTTGTACATGGTGAGACATGTACAACACAACTTATCAGTTGTGCAGGTTGTACATGGTGAGACATGTACAACACAACTTATCAGTGGTGCAGGTCATACACAGGGAGACATGTACAACACAACTTCCCAGTGGTGCAGGTTGTACACAGTGAGACATGTACACAACTTACCAGTGGTGTCGGTTGTACACTGTGAGACATGTACACAACTTACCAGTGCTGCAGGTTGTACATGATGAGACATGTACACAACCTATCAGCGGTGCAGGTTGTACACGGTGAGACATGTACACAACTAACTAGTGGTGCAGGTCGTACACAGTGATACATGTACACAACTTCCCAGTGGTGTAGGTTGTACACAGTGAGACATGTACACAACTTCCCAGTGGTGCAGGTAATACCCGGTGAGACATCTACACAACTTATCAGGGGTGCATGTTGTACACGGTGAGACATGTACAACACAACTTATCAATGGTGCAGGTTGTACACAGTGAGATATGTACAACACAACTTATTAGGGGTGTAGGTTGTACACAGCGAGACATGTACAACACAACTAATCAGTGGTGCAGGTTGTACATGGTGAGACATGTACAACACAACTTATCAGTTGTGCAGGTTGTACATGGTGAGACATGTACAACACAACTTATCAGTGGTGCAGGTTGTACACAGCAAGACATGTACAACACAACTTATCAGTGGTGCAGGTTGTACATGGTGAGACATGTAAACGATTACAGATTTAAAATCAGATTTCTCCTGGATGATCAATAAATAATTTTTCTGATTTTCAATTTGAAACACACATGCATTACATATATATATTTTTTTATAAATCTCTAGAAAGAAAATTAAACATATTACACTGATAGCAGTTGTGCCAATTTCCTTTTCTCGTTGAGACTCCAATGTTCATTTAGATTGACTGCCATTGTGATCACGCTGATGTCTCCGTCTTGTGATTGTTCTCACTAAGCTTCTTGTGGTATCTGGTAAATAGAACAACATCCACATTTAAATAATTCTAAATAATGATCTGATTTGCCTTGTATTTTATGGCAATCATATTTATCATTTTCCATAGATTATTCAGACAAATCAGCCGGGCCCGATTAGCTCAGTCGGTTACGCGTCTGACTATCAATCCAGGGGTCGTGAGCTCGAATCCAGGCCCGGCAACAGCCTCCGTGATGATTGATATACGACATTGTGTCTCATTATCATTCGTCTCTCACCGCTGATTCAAGTGGGAAAGTTATCAGTTACTTGCGGAGATGGGGTGTGCTCGAGTACTGGTTAATCCCAGGAAACAGTGGTTAGGTTAACTGATCGTCTGTTAGCCCACGATGGCATAAAAATGACTCTAAATATTCAATCAATCAATCAATCAGACAAATCAAAACAACAGATCCAATGGCTTCTCAACAGCATGACTTGGTACTGGGTCTACCAACGAAATAGACTTGAGAGTGAATAGTTAAGCATTTTTCGCAAACAAGTTAAAATGAATTAATATATACTAAACTGTCCTTGGTTTAACTAAACATATTTTATTTCTATTTAAATATTTCTATATTTCAGCAAATAAGTTCACCTTCATCTTTCATAATTAAAACAAGAGTCATAATGGAAAATATCAAACTTCATTTGTTTAGCATATATAATTTTTATAATCGCATAAACATTTGTCAGTAGAAATTTGATTAAATCATAAAGTTTGTCAGTATAAATGTGATTAAATCATATAATCGCATAAATATTTGTCATTAGAAATGTGATTAAATCATAAATTATTGCAAACATTTGTCAGTAGAAATGTGATTAAATCATATATAATTGCATAAAGTTTGTCAGTAGAAATGTGATTAAATCAGCTGTTTTGGGAGCTACATATTTGAATGTTACAAATTTTACAACTGAGGCATCTTTGATCATTGAAAGCAATAGAAGAAAAGCGCCATAACTTTGTGAAAAATCATCGAACCGGAACACAAAGAAAATATGCGCATCTGCACTTGGTAATGATACATCCTAGCAAGTTCCATAAAATTCCAACTTAAGGTTGTGGAGAAATAGCACGGACAAGAATTTGGTCGTAGACTCAATTAATGGGCCATAACTCCGTGACAAATCATTGGACCGGAACACAAAGACAATATGCACATCTTCACTCAGTGGTGATGCATCCTAGCAAGTTTCATAAAATTCCAACATAGGGTTGTAGAGAAATAGCACGGACTAGAATTTGGTCAAACAGAATCAATTAAAGGGCCCTAACTCCATGAAAAATCACCGAACAGCAACACAAAGACAATGTGCGCATCTCCATTTGGTTGTGATGCATCCTAGCAAGTTTCATAAAATTCCAATATGGGGTTGTAGAGAAATAGTGCAGACAATAATTTGGTTCAGACAAAATCAAAGGGCCATAACTCTGTAAAAAACCGGAACACAAAGACAATATGCGCATCTGCACTTGGTAATGATGCATCCTAGTAAGTAAAAAATTCCAACTAGAGGTTGTAGAGAAATAGCGCAGACAAGAACTTGGGGACGCATGGACAATGCGGTGACTATATGCTTCCCACCTTTGGGGGGAAGCAACATAATAAACAGTCACCACCCTGGGTGAACCGCAAGCTCTACAGTACTCTTAAGAAGAACGTCCATCTATACAAGTATGCCAAAACACACAACTGCTGGTCCAAATACAGGCACTTCCAAAGAGAATGCAAGTGACAGTTTAAAGCTACAGAATGGAACCACATCAACAAGGTGCCTGTCCAGCAACAAATTCAAACCGTTGGGGAAATATGTCAAATAAAATAATCATGACAACATTGGTATAGCCCCACTGAAACAAAATGCAAACTTAAGCACCAATGCCAGAGTAAAAGCTGACATTCCAGTAGAACAATTCCAGATAATGGTCCTACAAAACCAACACTGAGAAGAAGATACCAACCATTCAACATCTACACATCAGTACCAAAGGAGTCCAAACACAGCTGGAAAACCTTAATACAAATAAGGCTACGGGCCTAGACTGTGTCTCTGATATAGTCCTGAAGACCTGCGCCAAAGAAATCTCTGATGGTCTGCGCGATATCTACCAACTTTCTATAGAAACAGGCAAACTTTAATCTGATTGGCAAAACAAAATTATCTCCACCATGTTCAAGAAAGGCAATAGACACCTTATAGAGAACTGCTGTCCAGTCGCATTCACCTCCATACCATGTAAAGTTCTAGAACATATCATCTTTAACCATATCATGAAATATTATGATATTCACATGGTTTTTGATCTGGCTTCTCTACTAAATCCCAGCTACTAGTTACCACCCACGATCTTCTCAAATCCTTTGAAAAGAAACAAAAAGTAGATGTGGCTATACTTGACTTCAGTAAAGCATTCAACTCCATCCCCCACAACAAACTTCTCCACAGACTAGACTGCTACAGTATCTGGGATGAACTCAACGACTGAAAATATTTTGCTTCATTAAGGACTACAAGTCCCATGATAAGGGGGTGTGTAACCAACATGCAGCAAGAGTCCAGTGAGCGCATGGTCTAGTGGTAGAGCACCGAACCCATGATTGGAGGATCGTGGGTTCGATCCTCCTTGAGCAAGACACTTTTTCCGCACACGCTTTGTACTGGTTTTACCCATGAAGACTTAGAGTGGAAGTTGTAAGAACTTGTTTCACAATCAAGTAAAATAAATAAGTTTAAATCATGAATCAATCTTCCAAACCACCAACAGTGCACTGAATTCCAGGGGCGTAGCTTGACAGAAAATGATGTGAAGGCAGTGGTGTAGCTTGGCTGAAAACAATGTGTAGGCACAGTTGTAGGGGGTTTGGGGTCATGCTCCCTTGATTAATATTAACATTAAATTCACTGTGTTATAACCAAATAAAATAAAATATCTGGATCAAATTCAATGATTTTTTGTTGCAAATTTATGGTTGACCTCATTACCACCACAGGGGTCTGATTTTTATTGATTTTATTTTTCCCATAGCTCAAAAAATAAAGTGTAGGCATGTGCCTACAGTGCCAATAGGAAGCTATGCCACTGGTAGGCACAGTTGTAGGGGGTATGCGGGCATGCTCTCCCAAATTTTTTTCAGCTAGGCTATCATAGTAGTGTTGGGGGGTATAGTGCCGGCAGTGGACACCTGTGACTATAAGTCAGGCAGAAATCCAAACGTTTAAACCAGTGATATTTTCTAAATTTGAAACAAGTAACCAGAAAAGACCTGTTTGCAGAAATAAATTGGTGCTACTCTATTTGTGCAGTCTTCTCTGCACCCTGGTCCAAGGAAGACAAAGTTTCCATGTTGCAAATGTGGAAAAGCATGCAAATGAACAACTCCCTGTATCTGCTGTGACTCGTGTGATGTGTGGTACCATCAGGCCTGCATGGGAATGTCCGATACCATCATGAAGGGCCTGCATAACATCAACTCAGAATGTGGGCAATGTGGTGTTCCAAACTTCTCAACTGGTATTTTGACACAACTATCTTTGAATACACGAATAGTTTTGCTTCTCTGAACGATTCCCATTCAAGCGACATTGGTTTTAGTCATCCCACGGCAACATCATCTCAGAACAGAGGACATATCTCCTCTAGCACCTCGGTCCATGGCCTTCCAAAGAAATGCCTCGACTCACCGTTGAGAATTTTGTTATTGAACTGCCAATCTGTTAATCACAAACAGGGTATGCTTCATAACTTCATCAACTCATCCCAGACTGATATTATTCTAGGTAATGAATCATGACTCGATAGCAGCATCAAGTCATCTGAAGTATTTTCCACCAACTTCAAGGCCCACCGCAAAGATCACCCTGATGGCTCCAAAGGTGGAGGTGTATTTGTGCTGGTTTCCAATGACTATGGCAGTACTGAACCAGAAGAGCTACAATTGGATGGTGACTGTGAGGCTGTTTGGGTGAAGATCAAGGTGAAAGGCATATCCAATCTATATGCATGTTCCTTTTACAAACTGCAATCTATCGTTGACCAAGAGTACCTTGACAAATTGAAATTGTCCTTTCAAAAATCCCTCCTGGTGCTCACACTTGGCTCGGAGGTGATTTTCAACTTGGCAGACATTGACATCCACCCAATGTAGCCAGCTCATCTCAATGGCTAGGGATTTCTTTTTAGAGCAAGTTGTCTCTGGTCCAACACATATCACAGAATACTCTTCCAATATACTTGATCTTTATTTCACAAACAACAAGACAGTCATCAACAAATGTGAGATCATCCCTGGTATAGGAGACCATGAAGCTGTGTTTGTTGAGTCTAGCCTATGTCCAAAGCTTCCTAAGAAACCATCACACAAAGTGTTCCTGTACAGGAAAGCTGACTATGACAAGAATTGGGAGGAACTTTACACACACATTCAGTGAGAATGCCAGCCACAACACTGTCAACAAAGCATGGACTTCTTTCGAAATCAAGATGGACAAACACATACCATTCAAAAACCTGTCTGGAAACAAAGTACAAAAAACATGGATCGACAGATCTATAGTTGGACAAGCCCCAGACAATTGGAAGTTAGCCAACATTACGGCAATCTTCAAGAAAGGGGCTAGATATTAAGCCAGTAACTACAAACCAGTCTCCCTCACCTGTTTATGCTGCAAGGTGCTTGAAAATATTATTGTCAGTAACATCATGAAGCACCTTGACAGAAACAACATCCTCACAGACTGCCAACATGGATATCGGGAAAGTCGTAGCTGTGAGACACAACTTCCTTGGAAAAGGAAACCACCTATCTCTGACTACAAGCTCAAAGGAAGTTCTCTAGCCACAGAGGAGACCTCGAGGTACTTGGACGTAGAGCTGTTGTTAAACATATCCTGAAAAAAAAACATATACACAAGACTGTGAAAAAGGCAAACAGTTCACTCAGCTTTTTACGTAGAAATCTACGCATCAGTTATGAGGCAACAAAGGCTTCAGTATATTTTTCATTGGTACGACCAACACTATAATACTGCAGTACAGTCTGGAGCCCATATGCACAAGACCAGGTACGACAGCTTGAGATGGTACAAAGAAAAACTGCTAGATATACTACAAACAGATATAGGAACACTAACAGTGTTACATCTATGCTAAACCATCTAAAGTGGGATACACGGCACACCAAAGCACAGGCTACACTACTCTTCAAGATTGCGAACAACATTGTTGACATCCCTGCCTCAGATTACCTACTACCAGCTTCCAACAGAACTAGATCAGCCACCAGAAGAAGTACAGACTCCTTAGTTTCTCTACTGACTACTACAAGTACAGCTTCTTCCCTCGAACACTAGCTGTTTGGAACAGTTTACCAGCCACAGTAGATGAGGCCCCCTCTTTGGTATCCTTGAAGAAGGGGTTAAACTCTCTCTTTCTAAGAGCACATACACCAACTGTAAGTAAGTCCAATGAAGTCACAGAGCTGTGCCGTTTAAGATTTAATCTCTCTGCTGCCACAGTTGCCGGATTGATTTGTGACCAAGGGTGGAAACGCAGTCATTGTACACTTGTTCTTCTTTCCTATTTTCTATTTATGTTTGCGAACTGGTACATAATAATCAAGTGTAATTTATTATATAGATGTAGATGTAGAAACATTTTAATTAACCAAATTACCAACCATTCAAACTAATTTGTAGTGCAGTGCTATCACTGAACAATTTAAAAACTCTTTCTTTATGTGAACTGTTGTGAAGTGGAAATAGTTAAAGAGAGCACTACCAGCGCCCAGACAGTTGAGGCATTTAGATTCATCCACAGCTGCTATCATCCGTAGTTATGATCTACTACGTATTCTACAGTTCTATTCTACAGAACTAGGGTTGGTGTTTTAATTCATGCAGGGGGAGGCTACTCTGCATAACCTATTTATGCAAAATCTTCGAAATTGGATTTAATCAAACATAATAAACTTGATGTCTGAAACAATCAAATTTGACAATAGAAAAAGAACATTTTGAAAGAGAAATGTAAACATGCCATTCAGTTTCACTTAAACAAACCATAATTTCATGTATGCTGTCCACCGAACCACAGGTCTAACTGTCACGGGTCTGCGATTCCCACACATGTGTACTTCTCATGTACATTTTCTGCCCTAAGAACGATGACGTCGTCAAATTTTGAGCACCTGCTCCTGGCGGAAAGAAGCGAATATTACCATTTCCGTTTCCGTGACTAATTTTCAGTTTCTATTGGATAACGTAAAATTCCGATTATATTCGTAAATCTCCGGCAACATCATTGTACTAAATGGAACAGCCATTGGAAACGAATTTGGGATGAAATGAATATAGTCGTCTGTGTCAGAATCCATTTAAGAAAGATATAGGTTTACGATTGTCTTTCTATTTCGATATATTAATGTATGAATAATCAATGGTATAAAAATAGATTATACTTTTTATATGAAATAAGGATACACACGGTGATAATCTAGTTTTCACGTACGTAGTTTTTGACGGGATAAGCGACCGCCATTACTTGATGTAAATGACGAAGGAAACCATACTTCATGATCAAATTCGCCCCCTCTTGACTGCTTTCCAACCATGAGTGGGCGACCAAGAACAACATCGTTTGCCGATGGCGGAAAAGCGGGTGGCTCTGCACCTTTTGGTGGCATGAAAACGATAAGTAAGTGGAATTCTGTAATGACAGGCCAGACCACTGGATTTTATAAACTGGGTCATTCAACTTAGATACCGTGTTTGGTGAAATGATGCTGTTGAAAAACAATATCAGGCATCCCTGTAGTTCTATGTAAGCAGGACATATCCAAAATTTTAGTGCATTTCAATTGTTTGTATGCAAATGTACCGTCCAAAACAAGAAAAACTTGCTGAGCTCATTAGCATAATTTATTTCCATTTTGAGTAAAATCTTGATTTTCTTGGGAATCTTAACACCAAGTGGATGTATAAATGACTTTTAGATATGATGTTGTTAATTGTTTATATGGTGAAAGGTGCTGCTTTTAACAGACTGGCATTCTTTCATTACTTGTACCCGTTTCTTCATCATGATGTAAAACTTTTTTTCCTTTTAGAATTCAGATTGAATCCAGATAAAACCCCCCCGTTTTAGAAATAAAGTTAATGCATTTATCTGACCAAAGTCTCCTAATACTGACTCCCAGGTATTGTCGACCCCATCTATCAATCATACCTTTTTTAGTTACTTCCTGAAATCATTGAAAATATAACCTGAAATGTGTTTGAAAACTTAATTTAGCTGCGAGGCATGTGGCAGTCAGTGGGGCTGCTGATTTTAGACACAGCAGACCTGGGCGTATACAGATTATCTGGAAAATGTCAAATTTAATTGATAACTGAGCGTTTTTGTCTATTTCGATCTCACGAAGGGGTAACCACTCCTTTGGAACCCCAGGCATTCGTGACAATGGTCACCCAGTATTTCGTTGCTTAACTTTAAATACAGTCAAGCCACTTCAACCGTGTCACTGTATGTATAAGCATTAGTTTGACAGCAGGGCTGTTGTAAGCAATCCGCGTACATTCATTACACTTCTCCCTTCTGTAACGCCATTCACCTATCCAAGTACTAACCACATACTTTCTTACTTAACTTCAATAAAATAGGGTTTTTGCTTGCACCTTTGGGAATGGGGTCGGGCCCTGACTTGGGGAAAATTATCGTTATTATTTTAAGAAATTGAGAAAATTACATAGCACAGGTTCCTTTAATGTGTAATGTTTATTAAATGTATAAAAAATGTGATGTTTTTGTGGAAGACTACATTAAATTCATGTTAGAATATCTCCAAACTTTTCCACCAAATATTTATTTATTTTTTTTTTTTTGCATTTTGAAATTGGAATTTTGATACTTTAGATTGGGAATAAAGATACTATTTGCACATTGGCCATTTAATAATAAAGGTGGTGCAGTAGGTAACTGGTAAATGTACATTCACGACTTTATTGTCAGATTAGTTAATTTGTCATGTCATTTGATTTAATAATGTGGCAAAAACACAAAATTTGAGAGTCATTGAAAACCCTGATTATTTTACATGATGATGAAATAGAGCTTGAGAATCAGACAAATCTTTATTTGTGGTAGCTACCTGTGAAAAAAAATCTGGTAGCTCAGCAAAATAGTTGTTTTCAGTCATTATACTAATGAGCGGACATTAAATAGTACCATATAGATATATTGTAACATGTTGTTAATGAATAGCTGTGTGTACCAGTGGGTTTTTTTTACCCCAAATATTCGGTCCTATTCCCCTCTCAAAATAATGTTGTTTTTTCCTCCTCAGGGTTCCCCCCAGGAATTTTTGAAAGCATGTTGCTAAAAATGGGAAGGGTGGGTACGGGTCCTTTGTTGTTTATTTTTTAAATTTGATATTCATGAATGGTGTATCTAACTTCCATTCAAAAATTCAAAATTCTTGCATTGCAGAGAGATATTCTCATCAAAATAATACCATTCCCAGAAATTTTTGTTTAAAATTGGTAAATCACTTTTAATTACAAAATGTCTTGATGAAACCCTGTGTGTGATGGAAATACCCGTTTTCTTTAATTTTAGATAAAGATGGAAGTAAAGTAGTAACCGTACTAGCTACAGCAGGTCAGGGAAATGATCGGCCGCAGGAAGTGTCATACATTGACGCCAAAGTGATTGGAAATGGTTCATTTGGTGTGGTATATCAGGCCAAGTTGGTGGAGACTCAGGAACTTGTTGCTATCAAGAAGGTTCTTCAAGACAAGAGGTTTAAGGTCAGTTATCACTTAAAACTGTTTATTGTGTTTTCCAAAGTGGTCACAAAATATTCTGTGGGTTGTGAATGCATTTTGTAAGTTTAGTGTTTTTTCTAGACCAGGAAAATGGGCCGGGAGCAAGAAAAAGGGGTAGGGAGCAAAGTTTACGCACAGTTGGCATATTCATTGTCAAACTTTTTTATTGGTCTCTTTTAATGTAGGGTTATCTCCCCTTATGCATGTGTAAATCACAAGTATTAGAGTTTGAATAAGATAGGTAGAAGAGATAAAAGTTCGGGGAGAAGTGAATATTTCTCTATCAGTATGACCAACTTATTATGTTGTGTTTAGTCTTTGTTCTTTATTGAATAACTATCATAAATTTCTGTTCAATCCAACCCCAGTGAAAGTGTGGGAGCAGGAGTTAGTTTCAAACATTATTTTAAACATCGCCCTTTTGTTTTTTTAATAATTGCTAAATAACAAACTATAATGACAATGTCAAGCCTCCAAAGTTATTCAATCCATTTAAGGGAATTTTGCAATATGATAAATAAATGCAATCTATGATAGCCCTTAAATAGATAGAAAATTGTAACTAGTTAACTATATTTAAAAAAGCCCACATAATTTATGTTAAGTTTGACTCTCATGAATGGTGCATTTTTTTTAAGTATGTGCTACTATTTAGAATATTGCTGCAATAAAATGAATACAAAGAAATTTAAACTTTTTTCAATGGATGACTATCAAGGAATTTTATAGAGAAGGAAAGGCAACTGATTGAGATTTTGTGAACGCTCTTGTATTTACACAAAATCTCGCAATATGTCATTTTCAATTATCTTATCTTCCATTCAGAATTGAAATTCAAAAATCTTGCATTGCAAAGAGATATTCTCATCAAAACAATACCATTCCCAGAAATTTGTGTTTAAAATTGCTGAAACACTTTTGATTACAAAATATCTGTACTGCAGCTAAAATAAAGAAAAGTTAATTATGATACATTTTCCTTCAAGCTTCAATATCTAGCCAAATAATTAATCCTTTGTGTGCTTTTTCATCAATATTTAATCTGGAGATGCAAGTTTCCTATCCAATGCAAAGTTCCTATTTTATACAAGTCCTTGATGACTAGTCATATTTGAAAGTTACAAATTATATGTTTTAATGTTTGATTCAATATAGAAGAAAATTATATTTTTTATATATAGTATTTGTGTATTCCCAAATGAATACCAATTTTATAAAAGTATATAAAAATAAATACCGTATATTCCCTACATTTTACAAGGTGTGGGCGTTTATAAAAAAAAAAAAGCAAATTTAACAACAGTTAAAAATACAATAAAACCATAGAAAAAAATCTTAAATCCGATTTAAATCCCCGAAAAAGTGGTTCGGAATTATTTTAGAGTGAATGAAATAATCGACATAGGATGAAAAAAAGCTGAAAATCTGTAAGAAATTACTAGTCTGCGTACTGGAATATTCGAATTTATGGTCATTATACTCTTCACTTTAAATCACTTGGACGCTTGCTCTTATCAACGTGGAACAATGAGCTTTCAGCGTACACAGACTAACTGCATTTTCCAACGTTTTGGAATGTTTTAATCGCCAGACGGCATTTTTACTAGTATTAAACAGCAAATATGGGGAAGTATTTGTTCAACCAAAAGTGATTAAGTGGTCACCCAAGATATAAACAATGTGTTTAAGAGTCCAAAGGTAATAAACACTTCGCTAATTGTTGACTGTGTAACAAAATAATCGATCAGGGAAAAATGGACGAATACGCACTCAAATCGCATATACGTTTTGTTTTTTTAATTTTTTCAGAAAAATAGGTGGGGGGTGTTTATGTGGGTATATACGGTAGATTATTTTTTCCCTATCCCCTAAATATCCTGCAGTAACGAAATTTTGACCGTCACCACATCCGGGTATTTCCAAGGAACAAAAACGCTTTGATCAATGTTAAAATTTTAAACAGTTTTGGGTGGGGATTTTATTTGTTGAAAAAAGATACTAAGAAACCGGGGGTATCCAACTATCCATTAATGTGCATTTCAAATGTTTCTATCCTATATTAGAATAGTATTGCCATAAAAATATAGTAAAGGAGTGTTTATAAATGGACAACTTGTCATATTTCAAAATTAATACAATTTAGAGTTTGCATTTTTGATGTTTGATTCTGTAATTTTCATTAGTTGTCAGTGTATTTCCAAATAAATATAAATTTTATAAATGGAAACATTGATAATTAAGTCTTAAACATCCCTAATAAACGGGACCACTATAACCAATGCACCCATTTTTAAGATCCAACTTTTGATTGTGCCGAATTATAGACCGAGTTTCTTAAATTTGTTAACATCCGGTAGGCAACATGTTACATCCGGGTGTTTTTTTTGTATTTTTTCTGCAATTTATGTACAGAATAAACCATTTTAAGTGGGGATTTTATTCTAGCTTTGTTAAAATAAGATGCTGAGAAAACCCTATACGATTTCTTTGTTTTGCTTACTTGCATAAGGGCCTTACAATACACTGCGATTTATTTCTAGTTGTCTTGATCTGAGAAATGGTTGTAACACACTTTGTTAAGTGTTTGTTCTGATTGATTGCATACATAGACTTCACTTGATTGGGAGGTTAATGAATCAATTGAAAGGTAATACCGACACCTTGGTCAGTAATCGATTTTAAATCTTGTGAAAAAACATTTCGGATCAAGAAATTACGCGGGACATCGCATTCTGTATTGAGGAGGAGTAACCTTCAAATGACTCGTTTTGATTGGCTTACCTGTACACACCTCCAGTTCACACTTGCGAGTGATTGACAAGTCTGTGAAATAGGTCAATTGATCACTTGGTCACTTGTTTGATTACTGATGGGCTTGCGTAATGGGATTATCTAACGGTAGTCGCAATGGGTGGTAAGGCATGTCGGGCCACTTTAGGGATGTCGCTAATCAACCAAATCTTTTGAAGGGATGTCGCATGCGACATGCGTTATGACTCTGGGGGAAACCCTGATAAGTTTATTAAATTACTATAGTACCCCTACAACATTTTATTACCTTTAACTTGATTTTAATATCTACGTTCACTCTTTGACAGAAGAAAATTTACATGCAGTTCCAATTATTGTAAATTTACAAAATATTCATTAAATTAACGGAACCTAACGCTGACATTATTCAAATCACGGACCATCATGAACTCTCTGCAGAAACATAATCAGATTTTAGAAATTCTCACCATTTTGGCAAGGGAGATAATATTTTTATTGCTGAAACCAAGCAAGTTATTTCCCTTTTAAATTTTAAGGAATACCTGCGAATCACGTCATCACCTATTTTTAGATCAAAACTCGGCTGATTTTGACCAGAGAGAAAACACAGCTTGATGTTGATTAATCTGATAATTGATACAAGTTAGTTGATCGTTTATAGGGATAGGGATCAAACTGGCAAGCCAATACAGTGTGACCTTTAGCGACTTATGTAAATGGTATACTGAAAATTAGGACAAGTCTACATAGTTATCCAGACTGTCAGAGCGAAGTTTAAAAGTTGAATATGACAACATTTTCGCTAGCTTGGACCCTGAATTCCTCTGTAATTTACCTTTCAAAGTCATATAGTAAGCACAAACGCTAATCTCTCAGTAAACAGATATGTAAAAATAATGAATAATTCATTTATTTTGCAATATGCACATCGGAAAAAAACATGAAATGATATTTGATCCTTAAACTAACTTCAAAAGTGACTGGAGTGTGACGTCATTTGCTGTATCCACACGCAACAAGGATCTGATCAGCTGATTGTTATATATTTTAGCAAGAGAAGGACTGGTGAATACCTGTGTATTTGGGCCAAGCGTGTCATATCAGTTAACTATCGGCAAATGTTTAACTAATGAATGTGATTGACAGATGATTTGTTTATACATCAGGGCGCATTTAAACAAAGGGCGGCATTTTAGGGCAGAAGGGTTGAGACTAAAAGTGTCAGGGCGCTGCACCCTTTCATTCCACTCTATAAAAAACCCTAAGGTCATTTACTCTCATATCTGAGATTGAGAGTTTAGAACTAAGAAAGTGTGCTCGGTACTTGGACGTCCTACTCATGGTTTAACCGTATAGTCTGGGGAAGGAACAATAGTAATTTTGTTGGAATGAAGTAAGGATGGAATAAGAATGCAGAATTGTTAGTGATAAATAATTAATTGTGAAACTTCAAAAGGCCATATAATTTATAAGTGGAAATATGTGTGCCTTATAATTGATCAGTTCATGTACAAGATCCATACACTGCGGTCTCAATATTCATTGGCCAATATAACACGAGACTAGTTATCAGGGTTATAATAGGTTTTAATATGGCTTCCAAATTTAAAATTGATATTTTCAACCAAATTCATGGAAAAATCCTGTTATAACAATTGATGGGTTAATTGAAAAATCTTAACTAAATAAGTTTTTGTGAGCTTGTTAGGTTTTCCCCCTGAATTGTGACCACATCTTTATTTGTGCCTCAATTACACCTTATTAATTCAGACTGACATGAAGATGACTGTTTATGATTACACATAAAATCTCTTTAATTTGATTTGTGCCAACAAACATTTGTCTTTCTTGTTTATCACACAGTAATTGTCATGTTTTTTGCCAATTACTTACACTTTAACCCTTTACTTCATATAGACACCTAAGGATACCTAATATAGAAGGCTTTTGATTTATTTGGTGAATTATGTTTATATTAACTGACAGAGAAGAAAACAGTGCAGGAAGTATTCAGAATTCTCGTTACGAGCAATCTGAACTCTTCCTGCACTCTTTTCAAAGGCCTTCTGTGATTGGTGCGGGAAAACGCATTTCTATGGAGTAAACGGTTAAACTGGATATAGTATTGCCAAAGAGAGGGGCTATATATAAACCATGTCTCGCTAGATAGCTTATATAGAATCAAGGTGTTGAGAACGTGATGCAAATCATGTAAATATGGCTGACATTGAATGTTATGTTTCAAAACATAGGTATAGAAGCAATGTTAGAAATCGTTTAATGAGGCCATCCTTAAAAATAAAATGTTGGCCGTGCTCCTACCTTCTCACTCAAAATAGCAGCTACCCAAACTTTTTTACTGATTTTCAAAGCGTTTAATTTTTTTTTTCATCATTTCAGCCCATCTTTCTTTAAAATGACGTAAAATCAATATTTAGCCGGAAAAAAATAGCTTCCTACCTACCAATAAGAAAAATACTGGGTTGGAGCACAGCAAACAAATATTTTTTTAAGGTCGGTCTGATAAGTTGTACTATATATATTGAAAGAAACAGAAAGAAAGACATGTGCTCAGCACTCTTTAATACAATGACCACAATTCTAAAAAAATGATGTATTTCAGGCATTACTACAAAGCTATAATGTCTAAGGTCTGGACCTTAGATATTGTACATGTAGCATTGGTTGATGGTTCTCTATCCGGATTGTTCAAGTCTGGTCTCTTGGGTCAAATAAGGGACTGCCACAGAGGTCACAGTTTTACATAGTGCTATGAAGGGAAAACTTATATAGAAATCTTCTCCAAAAGTACAAAGTTTTGAGCTTCAACAATTTACACCTTATATTACCTGGTGGCCCTTAACCCTTTACTTCATATAGACGCCTTTGGACACCTCTTATATAGACGCCTTTGGACACCTCTGACATAGACGCCTTTGGACACCTCTAATATAGAAGGCTTTTGAATTATTGGATGAATTATGTTTATATTGACTGACAGAGTGGAAAACAGTGCAGGAAGTCTTCTTCCATCAATTAAACTGGATATGACATAATAATTTAATATAACCCTTTACTCGATAGATACACGTTTTCCCACACCAATCACAGGCCTTTGAAAACAGCGCAGGAAGAGTCCAGATTGCTCATAATGAGCAATCTGAACACTTCCTGCACTGTTTTCCACTCTGTCAGTTAATATAAACATAATTCACCCAATAATTCAAAAGCCTTCTATATTAGGTGTCCAAATGTGTCTATATTAGAGGTGTCCAAAGGTGTCTATATGAAGTAAAGGGTTAAGCAAGTGTGTTCAAGCTGGGTCCCTTGGATCAAAATTTGGGCCTCTGTTTAAAAACTCATGTGGGCATTATATCGAAAAAGAAAATCTTTATTTTATTTTACAGAACAGAGAACTTCAGATCATGAGAAAGTTAGAGCACCACAATATTGTCAAACTTAAGTTCTTCTTTTACTCTGCGGGAGAAAAGGTAAGTAATTTTTTTTCATTTTGGAAGCAACTGTTAATATGAATAAATGTTAAAAAAAAACACAAAGCTCATACTTCTTGAAAGTTGACCTGTCTTGTAGTAAGGATCATGGATTCCTCTGATTTCTTCCTATTATGAGGATGTTTATTCACCATGTGTCATTCAGCCATAAAGCAACATTACACAAGTTTGTAAATGTTAAAACAAGTCTATTTTCAATGTACATAAACCTACAGTTCCACACCATCATAAATTACTTTTTATGTCACTTTTAGTGTCACTGTTCATGACATACTTTCACATATTGTTTAAAGTAGGTTAACATCATGATGGAGATGTTTTTTTGTTATGCATCATTGCTCCAGATAAGCTTTTCTTCAAATGAGTATTTTACCCCTCAAATTATGCAATGCTTTTTTTTCAAAATATTAAAGGTAAAAATGAAAATTCTTATTAGCTTACCATTTAAAACAAACTAATCAACACTGAAATTGAGAATAACCAATGCTTATTTTACCCATTAATTTAAATTCCAATGCTTTATTCAGAAATTTCAATGCTTAAATATCCCCCATATAGTGCTTATCTGGAGCACTGATGCATTGCTCCCATTTTTAGTGAGGCTGATGTTAGAAAAACAAACATATAGTCTTGTGTATCTTCGCGGAAGGCTGCTCAGACTCCTGAAGATTGCCAGTGTTGACGTGATGAACATTAAATGGAATGTTATGACTTTGATATTCGACAAATTGAATACTTGATGATTGCTCAGCCATGTTCAGCAATAAGAAAGGCTACATTAATACAAGAAACTGCGCAAAAAAAAGTTGTATTTATTTATGATTTCATGCTTAAAAACATTTATTTCAGATTATATTCTTTTTTTTTAATGATGTGATTTTTGTAACATAATTGAAAAAAAAGTCTGATTTCCATATACCTAAGTTCATATTTTACTTTTTCAGTATATTAAAGGTAGTATATCAGGAGAAATCGCTATAAATGTGTCTAAAAATGTAAAAAAATATTTTTAAAATATATACAAAGTATCTAGTTTTTATTAATAACGGTAAATAAAACACAAACTATTTTTTTTTCTCTCAAATCCACGAAAATGTGACAAAATATTTTAATCAGTGTGACGAATTTGAAAGAAATCTTCATTCTAAAAAAGAAAGCGCAAATGCTGCTTGATGACATTCATCTTGTCATTCAGTATCTTTCTAGTTGAAACAAATTTTACTATATATGTAACCAATATGAAAAATTGAATTTAAATACAAATGAAGTGACTTTACTCATTCGATTTGTCACAAAATATGTTGCAATTTTAATCGCGCTATCTACCTTAGTCTATACTTGGCAATTTGCAATTTAAAAAATCATTTTTTTATATATTTGGCATTTTTTACATAAATTTTCTGATTTGCGATAACCTATCAATAGCAATGATATTTATAAATAAGGAGAAAAGTTTTTGGTCAATTTTAAAATTTTGAAAAATTCCTGATATACTTCCTATGATATTAATATTACAGTATAACTTCAGATGTTATTTCATCAGAAATGGAATTTTGTTTTCACAAGTGAGCAATACCAATTTTACGGGATGTTTTACTGTTTATTTCTGTATCTAGAAAGATGAAGTGTTCCTGAACTTAGTGTTAGAGTATGTACCAGAGACAGTATATCGTGTTGCGAGACATTATAGTAAATCCAAACAGACTATTCCCATTATCTTCATCAAGGTATAGTTTGAATGGTTGAACCAGAGAGGGCTCTCGAAATACACACCACCTCAGCACCAGTAGGGTCCTCACAGTGAACAAGGCAACTCATTCTATCAGTCATTGAAAATCATTTTTAACAAGTAACTCAACTGTTTTCTTAATAAAGATATTTTGTCAAAAACTGAAGAGAAAAAATGGTCAATGTGATTGTTGTTGCGAAACGGCTTGCTAATAAAAGTTTTCAGAGTCGACCCTGCTGAAAGCTGTGATGGGATGTGTTACTGGAGGTCTGTACATGTATGTTAATCATTGTTTGCTTTGTGAACTTTTTTCAGAAAGATGAGGTATTCCTGAACCTAGTTTTGGAATACGTACCAGAGAATTTATATAGGGTAGCTCGACATTACAGTAAAAATAAACAAACAATCCCCATAATATACATCAAGGTATGTATTCACGGGCCTTCCATCACGACTCTACCTCACTCGGGATGGACGCGGTCTTTTTGTGTCTTCCATTTACTCACCAGCACGTTGGCTCTTCTTAGTTAAATGGAATTTATTGTGCATTAATCGTCATAAGATGACGAAATTGGGCATTTGAACTTGTATCTATCTATATATTATATTCTTTTTTTTGTGCAAATAGTTCTTAAATCTGCATGGTAATACTGAATTTTGGGTTCTCCACAGAATTTTCATTTCTTTTTCTATCTAAGTTTAAGTGGACATAGCTGTATAGTGAATGCAATGTCGAGTATATAGTCAGATTGGTGTTCAGAGTACGATCAGTTTTATAAAAGTAATTTTTAATAATTTTTTAAAATTCTTCATTCCCACACTCCTCAAAGATCCTACATAAACGGCATGCAATAAATGTAAAGGCCCACATAGGGGAATATATAAAATATCGCAAATCAACCCGATTTTTTGGAAGGTATTCAGTATGTGTTATGACACTGTAGGAAAACCTGATGTTACACATTTGCCATAAAGCAATGCATTAAATAAAATACATCTGAAAATTTCAATTTAAATCAGGGGAAAAAACATATTTTTGGCAAAGCAAATTGGTTCGAATGAGAGCTCTGTTCATAGAAGACCTGCGCTTACTTTGGAAAAGTGTGCAAGATGTCTTGTTCCTTTACAGTTATTTAATTATTCAACGCGATGTTATGTTCAAAAGCATTTTTTTCTATTAATGAAATAATTCTCAGGTGAAAATATCAATTTGTTGATTACAATTTTGTCACTAAGAAATATATTTTATAGTCCGATTTCAATATATAACATTAAATTCTGATGAATTTGCAATTATGCTTTACCAAACTCCTTTTTAGATATTTTTTTATAGTGTATCTTTAATGTTAATGAGCATAAGATCAAAACATGTTGCAGATTATGGAGAAAATGGATTTTTGGATGAAAGACTACTTACCTTTATTGTTACATCTTTCTCTGCTATCTAAAGATATAGACTAACCAGTTTCTTCTCGTTTACGACCGTAATAATGGAATTTTTTGCGAGTGACTAGAATTCTGTGGAGATCCTTCTGTTCCATGGTACATGAAGGGTTAGATTGTTTCAGTTGTTGATGGGTACGAGTACAGGCTGTGCTTTATTGTTACTATTTATGTTTGTCGTTCTTTAAGCAGAGCTGAATGTGATGGTGTTAGTTTCCTTCAGTTTAACCCAAGTGCTTGAGATTAGCTTTTGGCAGATGCTTATAATTCTATTGTCTCTGTCTTAAGACTGCGATTATATAAACAATTTTGGAGTAGAACTATATACATGTAGTCATATTTATTTTCATGTTTCTTTATGTATGCAGAGCTGTATATGATTGTATCTCCTAGATCAAATTTCAACCATTTTGCTTTTTGTTCTGTTTCCCCAAGCTAAGCTTCTGGCCTTCTGTACAGTCTTTGCCTTTTCCATGTTTTTGTACGAGCGCTTTAGTAAACTCCTACTGCTGTTGTGGCAATGGATGGATATTAGAATTACATCATGTACAAACTGTTAATTTAACACATTCATCTTCAAAACAATAAGTTTTGGATTTCAAATATCATTTATACCTTGAAAAGAATTCATGGTGAAATGGGAAAGACTCGTCAAATGATAAATTGAAAATGGTCATTGACATTGTGTTGTTGGTCATAAAACTTGCACCCAGTTGCAATTTTACCAATAGCATGAACTATCTTATTAAATTTTTAAAAGATTGTGTGGAATCCCAGGAAGTGTCCATTTATTTTGGTTTATACTAATTTATTTTAGCTCAATTGCGATGAAAGCTCAGAACTTATATGAACCACTCTTGAGTCCATTTCCTGGGTAGAACCAGTAACCAGTACCAGTAGAACAGTATGAGAGGCACCTGGTCGACCAGGGGATTGAACCGGCAACCTCTGGCGAGAGCGGCCAACACTATCCATTAGACTACCACACTGCTTATTTTGGATTTAATTATTTGGAAGATCGTGTACTTAAATCAGATTGATCCGAGGCACAACCTCAAGTCATTTATGATTTCAGGAAATAGATTTGAAGAGATTCGTATTTATATTATAAGGTCCGAGTTTTCTTCTTAATGAAGCTAAAATAAATTAGTATTTATAACTTGAATCAAGTGAATACTTACGTTTAGGTAATTGTAATTTTTAAAATGATGGGATGTTTTAGAAGTCTTAGTAGTTTATATATCTGAGAGTCACCATGTAGCTTTGTGCTACGATCCTATTTTTTTGGTCAAGGGTTGAAGTTACAGCTTATGTTTAGTATTTTAGAATTCTGTTCTTAGTTTTTGGTACACGGTTTAACCGTGACTTGTTCTATTTTGTGGAATCTTTATGTTTGTTAAAATAATTATTGGTATGACGATGAAAGAAGCAAGGTTTTGAGTTGTAATTCAGTTGTTTGAGCCATTTAGCTCTGTCGGTTACGCGTCCGACTATCAATTCAGTGTTCTCATTATCAATCATCTCTCACCGCTGATCCAAGTGGGGAAGTTATACTTGCAGAGATGGGGTCTGCTCGAGTACTGGTTAACCTTTCAAGATCCCAGGAAACAGTGGTTAGGTTAAGTGATTGTCTGTTAGCCCTCGATGGCATAAAAATGATTCTTAATATTCAATCAATCAATCAGTTGTGTGCTAAGGTTATTTACAGATTTTCAAACAGATGTCATCAAAAAGAGAAGTAGGAGACAATAAAATGTATGTCCACACCAGCACATCATCCTCAAGTCTGTTATTACTCAATAGACATCAGACATCTCTCTTCCATATGCTTTACTATTTGTAGGCATTTTAACCATTGCTTTTGTTAATTATGTTCGGTCTTGCAAATTGCATTGCCTATTTGAATTTTATAA
This sequence comes from Panopea generosa, assembly GCA_029582155.1. Taxonomy (NCBI): domain Eukaryota; kingdom Metazoa; phylum Mollusca; class Bivalvia; order Adapedonta; family Hiatellidae; genus Panopea; species Panopea generosa. The sequence continues at coordinate 79,119,705 of CM055894.1, read as the reverse complement.
CATTTAACCGATATGATTATCTTGTAACTGATTGGCAAAGTAACTGATTGGCCAAGTAACTGATTGGCCAACATGAAGAGAACATGAGTAGTATAATCATTGACATATTGCATGAATCTGTTTTCTAACTTCACGTTAATCGTGCACTTGAATGTTTCTGAATAATATTCTTCATTGCAGATTTTAATGTCACATGATCCTTTTCCTAGCTATCTGAATGTTTCTCAACGTTGATATCACGATTTGTTCCCACTCACACATAAGCAGATCTTTGCTATATTCTTAAGTTCTTGGCCTTAGCTGTTTGTTTTCTGAGAAATATTTTCATGTGGCATTTGTCTGCTATCAGGTGTGACAAAAGGGTTGCTATTTACGTTAAACAAATGCCATTTGATGTATGTCTAGAGTGCCACCTGGTGTCATATGTGTTTATTTGTGGTACCATTTCCGTTGACATTTAGTGTAATGGCTGGTATTTGTGTGGTTAACTAATTATGGTAGCCACTAGATAAGATATTTGCAGTTGTACTTGGTGTGGTTGTACTTAGTGCAGTTGTACTTGGTGTGGTTGTACTTGGTGTGGTTGTACTTAGTGCTGTTGTACTTGGTACAGTTGTACTCGATGCAGTTGAACTTGGGTGATTGTACTTGGTACAGTTGTACTTGGTGTGGTTGTACTTGGTGTGGTTGTATTTAGTGCTGTTGTTCTTGATACATTTGTACTTGGTGTGGTTGTACTTGCTTCAGTTGTACTTGGTGTGGTTGTACTTAGTGCTGTTGTACTTGGAACATTTTTATTTGATGCAGTTGCACTTGGTGTGATTGTACTTGGTGTGGTTGTACTTAGTGCAGTTGTACTTAGTGTGGTTGTACTTGGTGTGGTTGTACTTAGTGCTGTTGTACTTGAAACAGTTGTATTTGATGCAGTTGCACTTGGTGTGATTGTTCTTGGTACAGTTGTACTTGGTGTGGTTGTACTTGGTGTGGTTGTACTTATTGCAGTTGTACTTATTGCAGTTGTACTTGGTGTGGTTGTACTTGGTGTGGTTGTACTTAGTGCTGTTGTACTTTGAACAGTTGTATTTGATGCAGTTGCACTTGGTGTGATTGTACCTGGTACAGTTGTACTTGGTGTGGTTGTACTTAGTGCAGTTGTACTTGGTGTGGTTGTACTTTGTGTGGTTGTACTTCGTGCTGTTGTACTTGGTACAGTTGTACTCGATGCAGTTGAACTTGGGTGATTGTACTTAGTGCAGTTGTACTTGGTATGGTTGTACTTGGTGTGGTTGTACTTAGTGCTGTTGTACTAGGAACAGTTGTATTTGATGCAGTTGCACTTGGTGTGATTGTACCTGGTACAGTTGTACTTGGTGTGGTTGTACTTGGTGTGGTTGTATTTAGTGCAGTTGTACTTGGTGTGGTTGTACTTAGTGCTGTTGTACTTGGTACAGTTGTACTCGATGCAGTTGAACTTGGGTGATTGTACTTGGTACAGTTGTACGTGGTGTGGTTGTACTTAGTGCTGTTGTACTTGGAACAGTTGTACTTGGTGCAGTTGTACTTGATGCAGTTGTTCTTGATGCAGTTGTTTTTGGTACAGCTGTACTTGTGTGGTTGTACTTGTGTGATTGTACTTGGTACAGTTATACTTGGTGCAGATTTACTTGGTACAGTTGTACTTGTGGGTTCTACTTGGTACAGTTGAACTTGGTGCGGTTTTACTTGGTACAGTTGTACTTGTGTGGTTATACTTGGTACAGTTGTACTTGTGGGTTCTACTTGGTACAGTTGTACTTGGTGCAGTTTTACTTGGTACAGTTGTACTTGTGTGGTTATACTTGGTACAGTTGTACTTGTGGGTTCTACTTGGTGCAGTTGAACTTGGTGCGGTTTTACTTGGTACAGTTGTACTTGTGTGGTTATACTTGGTACAGTTGTACTTGTGGGTTCTACTTGGTGCAGTTGAACTTGTGGGTTCTACTTGGTACCGTTGAACTTGGTGCGGTTTTACTTGGTACAGTTGTACTTATGGGTTCTACTTGGTACAGTTGTACTTGTGGGTTCTACTTGGTACAGTTGTACTTGGTGCCGTTGTACTTGTGTGGTTGTACTTGGTACAGTTGAACTTGGTGCAGTTTTACTTGGTACAGTTGAACTTGGTGCGGTTTTACTTGGTACAGTTGTACTTGTGGGTTCTACTTGGTACAGTTGAACTTGTGGGTTCTACTTGGTACAGTTGTACTTGGTGCCGTTGTACTTGTGTGGTTGTACTTGGTACCGTTGAACTTGGTGCGGTTTTACTTGGTACAGTTGTACTTATGGGTTCTACTTGGTACAGTTGTACTTGTGGGTTCTACTTGGTACAGTTGTACTTGGTGCCGTTGTACTTGTGTGGTTGTACTTGGTACAGTTGAACTTGGTGCAGTTTTACTTGGTACAGTTGAACTTGTGGGTTTTACTTGGTACAGTTGAACTTGTGGGTTCTACTTGGTACAGTTGAACTTGTGGGTTCTACTTGGTACAGTTGAACTTGGTGCAGTTTTACTTGGTACAGTTGTACTTGTGTGGTTGTACTTAGTGCAGTTGTACTTGGTACAATTGTATTTGATGCATTTGTACTTGGTGCGGTTTTACTTGGTACAGTGATACTTGTGTGGTTGTACTTGGTTTGGTTGTACTTGGTGCACATTTTCACAGGGACTTGGGTGTGGTAGCTTAGGTATTTAATGGCCTAAGAAACCTTTGAAGAAAACCATTGAGATGAAAGTTTTCAAAGAGATGGCATATTATGCAAGCCGTCAAAAAGTGGCAGGTAATTCCCAGACTGGCTACATGTAAATTTACAGTCTATGATATGAGTAGGACATCAGATTGGTTTGTGTCCCACCATTTTTTTGAATTGACTGTCATAAAGGGACGGAAAGCATAGGAAACTTTTTTTCCTGTCAATGTTTCACGAACATTTTCTATCATTGTAATCAATGTTTCACCATGCGATCATCTTTCTACCACCAGCCTCTAACTCTGTATCTCTGTGTGACGATCTTGTCTGTCTAAAGACGTCTTAAACATTTTAAATTGATAACACATGGTGCAATTATATATACCGCATGTCAACACCATAGTGAAATGATAATGAAATGAAATTGCACCTTGCATTCGTTTCAATTACGGGTCATGTTTAATAACTTACTGTGAAATCATTAAAAACAAAATTTGGGGGGGTGGCGGGCGGGGCTTATTTTCATTGACTTTGCGGGAGGCCTTGCCAACGAAACAGTCGTTGGCAAAATTTTGTTACATTTGTACTGCATGGCATTTTCCTGTACCTAAAACGTAGACATATCTTTCTCAGCTAGCAGTGTCCTCCACAGGAAAGAATGCAAGCACCGTTGACACATTTTCAAGCGCTGTGTAAGGCACTCATTGAAATATATTTCACTAGTAAAATGTGTATTAGTCAGTTTAAGTCATCATATTGTGTATGTTTTATTTTAGGCATTAAATGAGGAAAAGTTATGCAAAGAAAAATAATGATTTAGAGGAAAGTAAGCTTTTGTAAAATTTTGTTCAAGAATTTAAGCGCAAGGGGAAACCATTTCTGATAGTCAAGTGCTGGGGTGCCCCTGTACCTAAACGGCATGTGGAGAAGCCTGGCTAAATCTCAGTTTTGTCCAAAAGATTCTATTTAGTATTCACATTTTGCTGTCAGATCTGTTGAAAGTTTATTTTAAATTTTGATTCTTCAATTTAGTGCACTGATCTCTAAGTTAAAACACTGTATTAATATTCCATTCATTTCGTTACATAAAACATGTGTGTTGATATCAGATGTGTGTATTTCATTTTCGTCACTGGAAACCGCTAAAAATAGATTTTATCCTGGAAGAATATGTTATTTACAATAGTTGACAACACATATTTCGTCTGCGTGACTTTTTTTTTCCTATCATGTATTTTTTAAAGGGTAAATATGAGTGGATAAATTAGGTAGATTTCGAGCATATTAGGCTATTGTGTTTTTATTATTTTTTTGTCGACGAAAAGTTATTTTCTAACAAGTGAATTTGCGTTGGTCTCTGCCTACTTGTGACACACCCACTCCACTTGTTGATGAAAACTCTTAACATCAAAATGCTGATTAATTGACATTTTTCCCCACGTTAACCCGATGTTATGAAGAGCATTAATTACGAGTGTAGGTACAGGCAGTGACTTAATACTGGTACAGGTCAGTAATTAAAATGTGTTATGTAATAGAAGTACTCGAATTCAAAGATCGCACCAAATAATTTTTTTTCAAAATTCGTTTCCAACAAAATTAAGTCCGCACGAAAGTGTCCTTGAACCAAAAACAATAAAAAAATTAATTTTAACAAAATTTAGTGATTTCACAGTACATTATATAGATGGTAGATGTCCTCAGTTTTTCCCAATAGAGGATTCATTTTGTGTCATTTTTGAACATGTACATTTTATGTTAAACTGTTTCAGAAGTTACTATGTGAAATTAGGATTTATATGAATACAACTCGTGTCCACTAGCACTGTCAGTTACGTACCTGATTATTAATCCAGGGAATGCAAATTTGAATCGCCTCCCGACCACAGTCTCTGGTGATTGGTAAAGCACTTTGTTTTTGGTCTCCCACCTCTGAATATGTGGAGAATAAGTCTTGTAAAGATGAGTTGTCCATGACATGTAGAAAGAATAATGATCAGGTGCAAGTATTGAACACTGTTAACTGATATTATATTGTTGAAAGAAGGCGCAAACCTTGTACATACTTGCATATTGATACAATGACATTGTTTTCTTTTCGTTTACTTACTAGTTATTTGGTAAAGGTTAAATATTAGGCCAACCTTAAAAAATATTTGTTTGCTGTGCTCCAACCCAGTATTTTACATGTGAGTAGGTAGGCAGATTATATTTTATTTTTGCCAAAATTTGATTTGCAGTCATTTTAAAGAAAATTGGACAGAAAGTCTGGTAAAAAAAATTAATTGGTAGTTTGGGTAGCTGCAATTTTGAGTGAATAGGTAGGAGCACGGCAAACAATATATTTTTTAAGGATGGCCTTATTTATTTATAAAAATAATCAAGTAAGAAACATATGGTTTTAAATGTTGTCTCCTTATTTAAAACATAAAAAAAATACCGACTATGCTCATTGTCCATCTGTAAACATAAACATTATATTCTTGTTGATATCCATATTTAAAGTAAATTTTGCTCTATTTCAGTTATACATGTATCAGTTGTTCCGAAGCCTTGCCTACATCCACTCTCAAGGGGTATGTCATCGAGATATTAAACCACAGAATCTTCTTCTTGACCCAGATACTGGCGTGCTTAAACTCTGTGATTTCGGAAGGTCAGTCAAAAATAAAATCTGGTAAATTTTTTTATAGAATGCCGACTCCAGCTCAGTGGAGGGTCGAAGTATCAATTGATAGTCGGAACAAAAAAATTATGGTTCTACTAAATTGATCAATGTACACTGAGGAACTTTAAAAAACGCAAAAGTCAGCTTTTGTAAAAATAAACAAGTTCTTTATTTATCAATTTTAATCAAATTTGGCAATGATAAACTCTTATAAGTCTAACAAGTAGTGTGAATTTATTACAAAATATTATCAAATCCCTGAGAATTAACGTTTCAAACAGCGATACCATATATCACCAACTTTGCAATTACTACCATTTACAGCAATGCAGGCAACACGACCCACCTCGTTGAAAACACAATTTTTGCAATACAGTGTTAAGAATTATTGTTCCACTCCTGACCCAAGGCCTGGGAAAGGTCATTTACGTTTCTCGGTGGTGGCCGATGAGCGTTAATGCATCTACCCAACTCATCCCAGACATGTTCAGTTGGAGTTTTGTGTATTTAAAGTCTCAGTGTACAGTAGTGGGCTTTTTTCTTCAAAAATTGACGAGCATTAATGTTTTAAATTTGCCAAATAGCATGATTTAGTTCCTGGTTTTTGGCCTTTGAATAGTAAAATTATTTAACAATTTTACTGTATGTGTGCTCTAGCACTGGTATTTTTCATATTTAAATGTTGTACACACCAAACACAGTAGTTAAATATCTCTGACAGGTTCTTGCACTGGTCAATATAACCACAATATCTCTGACAGGTTCTTGCACTGGTCAATATAACCACATCTCTGATAGGTTCATGTCTCGGTCAAACCAGATACTTGTCTTTTCATTATTTTAAAAATTGCTCTATTTCACCTTTTTGCACTCTGACACCAGCATTTATGATCGGTTCTTCGCCAAACTCCCACTGTGCTACAGTTAGTCAGTTGCTTCAGTTGAAATATTGAGTGACATCACAGTTTAGTAACCGTTCAGTTGTTTTGAATTGTGGGAAAGGCATAGAATTCCCTGCTTTTTCATTGGGGGTTAATAGATCTGAATTGGGAGCTATCAGTTTCTGGGATAGACTAAATTTACAGCAGATTTGGTCCTCTGGCTATCAATTATAGTCTAAGGACCTATAGATACCTACCAGATACCAGTTATAGTCTAACGACCTATAGATACCTACCAGATACCAATTATAGTCCAAGGACCTATAAATACCTACCAGATACCAATTATAGTCTAATGACCTATAGATACCTACCAGCTACCAGTTATAGTCCAGGGACCTATAGATACTTACAAGATACCAATTATAGTCCAAGGACTATAAATACCTACCAGATATCAATTATAGTCCAAGGACCTATAGATATCACCAGATACCATTTATAGTCCAATGACTATAAATACCTACCAGCTACCAATTATAGTCCAAGGACCTATAGATACCTACCAGATACCAAGTATAGTCCAAGGACCTATAAATACCTACCAGCTACCAATTATAGTCCAAGGACTTATAGATACCTACCAGATACCAATTATAGTCCAAGGACCTATAAATACCTACCAGATACCAATTAGTCTAACGGCCTATAGATACCTACCAGATACCAATTATAGTCCAAGAACCTATAAATACCTACCAGATACCAATTATAGTCCAAGGACCTATAGATACCTACCAGATACCAATTATAGTCCAAGGACCTATAAATACCTACCAGATACCAATTATAGTCTAACAGCCCACAGATACCTACTAGATACCAATTATAGTCCAAGAACCTATAGATACCTACCAGATACCAATTATAGTCCAAGGACCTATTGATACCTACCAGATATCAATTATAGTCTAAGGACCTGTTGCAAGATTATTTACCTCTCACTGCAGAGGTCATGAACTCATACCCAGCTCTGTCTACAAATCATTTATTACAGAAAGTTAGTGATTCTACTGACATATCATTTATTCTGAGGTGTTCCTTGCTCAATTAAAACTGAATGCAATAAACATGTATAACGTCTAGTAATTTTAAATCAAATGAAAATTAAGGTTTTGAAGCAGAATACATCAACATATGTGCACCCAAAAGTTTCATGATGTTACAACTGCAACTTTTATGTCAATTTTAATATTTTAATTATATTCCACAATTGTTCACAGGGTTTATTGTTTTCTTACAGTGCCAAAGTGTTGGTGCGCGGGGAACCAAATGTGTCGTATATCTGTTCAAGGTATTATAGAGCTCCAGAACTTATATTTGGCGCAACAGATTATACATGTCAAATTGGTAAGTAGGCCTCAATTTGCTGTTGATTTATTTTGCTGAAGATTGGTTAGGAATTCTGTCAACTTGGAGACAAGCATATCGTTTAATGATAGAGCTTATAAGAATTTACTTACAGTCAATGTAAAATAAGTTTAAAATGCCTTGATGAAGATTAAACATAGTTCCGACTAGATTTGTTAGCAGTGGTCAACTTGCTGTAGATTCTGGTAGTTAAGTTTGATATTAAAGTAGATCCAACCAGATGTGTAAGTAGTGGTCAACTTGCTGTAGATTCAGGTAGTTAAGTTTGATATTAAAGTAGATCCAACCAGATGTGTAAGTAGTGGTCAACTTGCTGTAGATTCTGGTAGTTAAGTCTGATATTAAAGTAGATCCAACCAGATATGTAAGTAATGGTCAACTTGCTGTAGATTCTGGTAGTTCAGTTTGATATTAAAGTAGATCCAACCAGATGTGTAAGTAGTGGTCAACTTGCTGTAGATTCTGGTAGTTCAGTTTGATATTAAAGTAGATCCAACCAGATGTGTAAGTAGTGGTCAACTTGCTGTAGATTCTGGTAGTTCAGTTTGATATTAAAGTAGATCCAACCAGATGTGTAAGTAGTGGTCAACTTGCTGTAGATTCTGGTAGTTCAGTTTGATATTAAAGTAGATCCAACCAGATGTGTAAGTAGTGGTCAACTTGCTGTAGATTCTGGTAGTTCAGTTTGATATTAAAGTAGATCCAACCAGATGTGTAAGTAGTGGTCAACTTGCTGTAGATTCTGGTAGTTCAGTTTGATATTAAAGTAGATCCAACCAGAAGTGTAAGTAGTGGTCAACTTGCTGTAGATTCTGGTAGTTCAGTTTGATATTAAAGTAGATCCAACTAGATGTGTAAGTAGTGGTCAACTTGCTGTAGATTCAGGTAGTTCAGTTTGATATTAAAGTAGATCCAACCAGATGTGTAAGCAGTGGTCAACTTGCTGTAGATTCTGGTAGTTCAGTTTGGTATTAAAGTAGATCCAACCAGATGTGTAAGTAGTGGTCAACTTCCTGTAGATTCAGGTAGTTCAGTTTGATATTAAAGTAGATCCAACCAGATGTGTAAGTAGTGGTCAACTTGCTGTAGATTCTGGTAGTTAAGTTTGATATTAAAGTAGATCCAACCAGATGTGTAAGTAGTTGTCAACTTGCTGTAGATTCAGGTAGTTCAGTTTGATATTAAAAGTTGTTTCAATCAGATTTGTAAGTAGTGGTCAACCTGTAGATTCAGGTAATGCAAGGTCTATGTGTTTTTCGTTCAACTTGGATTAGATTCAGATAGCTGAAGATTGACAAGTACTTGGTTAGATCAACATTTGTCCATTTGAATACAGACACTGTCTGGGTGCAATGCTATACATTTACATATATCATGATACAATACTTGTTGTTCCTTATGATACGATGCAACTTACTAGATTAGTTCTCAGAATATTGACCAGGCCCCACTTTCACTAAAACTGTTCTCAAATATTAAATTATATTCTCAGTTAAGGTATTAGATCTGTAATAGTCAATATCACAACCATGCCTAAACTTGGTGTATTAGTTATCACCATCATATGAGGGATGAATTTCTTAAATTTTAGAAAATGTTACTGTCTTCAATAAAAATTATTTGAATTTTAAGTGCCAGATGCCTATAACCTCAAAACGGCGAAAATTAACAACTACAAAACACAATGAAACAGCTATAATTTTCATATATATTATGCTATAAATGATATATAAATTATATATATATATTGTTGAATAAAAAAACAAACATTTAATTCATTTCAAAGCAAAACAATAAGAAAAAATCAGTTCATTTTCCATCACATGAATAAACTTAGCCAATAATGATATAATAAAAGGCATTTTTACATCACATCAACACCACTTAATACACAAAACCTAAAGAAACTAACATATCTAATCTCATTTTTTATAAATCTTAAAAAATCTTACCCTACCCCCACTTTCAAATTGTTACTTTTTTCACAAAATATTCTAAAACTTAATATTTTAAAATGTTTTAACATCATTTCTATTATAATTAACCACTAATGTTATATGCCAATATTTTCCACATTGTTAGAAGTGAGAAATGCATAAAGATAAACAACTTCTACTGTCTTGTTTTCTCATAATATGGCATTTATAGGATAAGTATCAAAATAAACGGCAGCAAATTTGGCGACGTAGTGTTTTTTCCACATCTTCTTACAGTAAACAGATAATGTGCACTTGTTAAATATTATATTTAGGCAACTGTTTTTATTCAAACAATTTTGCTTATGTAATGACACATAAGAACCTATGTTCATACTCTTATAGCTTGACTAGACTGTTAATAAATTTAAAATATTACCCCACCCACCCAAAAATAATGTTGTTTTTTATTAAAAAATTGTGACAAAAAATAGTTATTTTCTAATATTTTAGCCCCACCACTATCACAAAACCTTTCTTATATTGTATATCAAACTATACTATATTGTAAAAAGTAATAAATGAACAAAAATAAAACAAACTTTTGCCATAATCTTTGCCAAATGGTGAAATATTTAATAAAAATGTACAACCAATGATAGGAACCTACATTTTCGTCAAACCTTGGATACTTTCTATTGAAAACTTTAAATGTAAGGTGTAAATATTGCTAATAGAAATATTTCATATAAACTTTGTCTTTTATCTTAATAGTAATAATTGTGTATTAATTGGTTTGACTTGGCAAATGATATACAAAACAAGAACTGGTAGCTACAACAATAAAATTAATTTGGAGTGGGTGGGGGTCAGGTGAGATGTACTGAGCAAACCATTTCTGTAAATAAAAAAAACTATAAAAAAAAATTGAGAGCAAGTCGGGATCGAACCCACAACGTTTAGTCTGATAATCCAACTACAAACGAGTCCACAACTAACGAGTCCACAACTAAATGTTACAAGTAATTTAGATATAATATGAAAAGTAAGAAATTGTGACGCTTACAATAACATTACGGTTTTGCTTCGATCAATATCAAAATGACGAAAAACAAATGTGACATTCCGTGTTGTTACCCGGATTCCCATCTTTATTTTACTCACATGATGGTGTGCGAATTCGATTTTTTACCCACATGATAGATGTGGTCAACATTGATATCATAGGTGTTATTCTGATCTGTTTTTGAACAACAACCTCGACAATCAAAATTTGTTTTAGCTTCTTCTGCCATGATGGAAAAAACAATGTGTCGTCACTATGCGCAAGAAAACACCTATTCATCTGACAATTTTACTAAAATTAGTCACAACGAATGGTTTTCTGACTGGCGGAAATTCGTTTCGGAAAGTAACGATTGAGCACGGTGTTAGTCGATTTCTATCGAGAGCATTACAGATCTAATATCTTAAAACCATATAGATGCAAGTTAGAAGCAAGATGACAAAATGACATCAGGATCATTTGCAGTAGTGTTAGTTGTCAAAGAGTTAACATGAAAATTAAACCAGCAATAAAAGTAGTGTTAATGGTATAAAACAGATTGTAAAATAATACACCTATCTGCATAAAATCAATTTTAAAAAAAGAAGAAAGCAAACAAACAAAATATGAAGGAAAAAAAACCCATAGATTTTCATGAAATTGTTGCCATTATTGTATGTGAACCTGTGCATATCTACATTGTGTTGACGCTGTCCTTTATGAAAATTCTTGGGGCAAATAAAGTTAATGTCTCCAGCATAGCAAGTATCTGCAAACAATAACTGGCAATTTATTGTACTGTGGAACTTTAAACAAGTAAAAGTTTTTTTCAATCTTTTTAAAATGTATTTTCCTTACGATAACTTGTTGATAATAACCATACATGTATTTAGAAATACTGAATGAGTTGATTACCTGTTACAGATGTGTGGTCAGCAGGCTGTGTGTTAGCAGAACTACTACTTGGTCAACCAATCTTCCCCGGTGATAGTGGGGTGGACCAGCTCGTAGAAATCATTAAAGTACTAGGTACGCCTACCAGAGAACAAATCCGCGAGATGAACCCTAATTACTCAGAATTCAAGTTCCCACAAATCAAAGCACATCCATGGACAAAGGTAAGCTGTAACGTGTCTTGTCTATTTTGTTAAACTGGACCCAGTTGTTCAAAGCTCGGTTAACTTAACCATCTGTTAAGTGAAATTTTACAACTTAGATATTTTCTATATTTAATAATTTTATGGCAATTTAAATGCATTTTAAGAAACAAAATGGCATATTTTCATAATTTTCAATAAAATAATAACCTTAAATGCTGTAAATCTCAAAATATCGTGATTTGAAAATTAATTTGAAAAATTAACTTAGGGTTTAGCTAACCGAGCTTTGAACAGTTCAGTCCTGATAGTTATTTAAAGGCAGTGTATCAGAAAAAATCATGTCAATTTGAATTTTTAAAAAAATGGAATAAGTTTAAAATGAATATAGTGCATCTACATTAGGGTTTTTACAGGAGTGGAATGAAAGGGTGCAGCACCCTGCCCCTTTTAGGCTCCGATCTTCTGCCCTAAAAACGCCGCCATTCTTTGTTTAAATCCCCCCTGCTGCCCCAATTACAAGTCGTATATAAACAAATCAACTGTCAATCACATACATGTGTTAAACGTTTGCCGATAGTTTACTGATATGATACGCTTGGCCCGAATACACAGGTATTCACCAGTCCTCTCTTGCTAAAATATATAACAATCAGCTAATCAGGTCCTTGTCGCGTGTGGATACAGCAATTGACATCACACTCCAGTTACTTTTGTTTAAGGGTCAAATATCATTCCATGTTTTTTTTTCAGATGCGCATATTGCGGAAACCAAGTGAATTGTTGTTACAGATATGTTTACTTAGAATAAGCGTTTATGCTTACTATATGACTTTGAAAAATAAATTGCAGAGGAATTCAGGGTCCAAGCTAGCGAAAATGTCGTCATATTCAACTTTTATACTTCGCTTTGACAGTCTGGAAAAGCTATGTAGACTTGTCCTAATTTTCAGTATACTGTTTACATAAGTCGCTAAAGGTCGCACTGTATTGGCTTGCCAGTTTGATCCCTATAAATAATCACAACTAACACATAAATTATCGGATTAATCGGCATCAAGCTGTTTTCCCTCCAGTCAAAATCAGCCAAGATTTGATCTAAAAATAGGTGATGACGTGATTCGCGGGTATCCCTCAAAATTTAAAAGGGAATATTATACTTGTTTTCCTCCAGTACAAGACCGCAGGGCGGTCTAGTGGTAGAGCGTCCGCCTCGCATGTGGAAGGTTGTGGGTTGTGGGTTTGATCCCCAGACGGGTCATACCAAAGACTTTAAAAATGGTACTAGAAGCTTCCTCACTTGATGCTCGGCATTTAGAGGAGAGTTCCAGGTCTAGTCGGCCCGATGTCAGTATAATGTGACTGGGTGGGGTATCATACCATGTGTCTGCGGCATGATACTCCAGTGTGACAGCACTCAGAATACTGTCTCAAGTAGACACCGTCGCGATATGACTGAAAAATTGTTGAAAGCGACGCTAAATACCATACAACCAACCATCCTCCAATATGAAGAGCAATAAAATTATTATCTTCGGTCCCATGCCAAAATGGTGGTAATTTCTAAAATCTGGTTATGTTTCTGCAGAGAATTCGCGATAAACCGCGATTTTTATATGTCAGCGTTAGGTTCTGATAATTATATGAATATTTTGTCGATTTACAGTAATTGGAACTGCATGTATGTAAATATTCTTCTGTGAAAAAGTGAAACTTATTGTTTACTCGTTGTTTATATTCAGCGTTTAATTTTCTTTTGACAGTCATATCATGATTACATACAGTATTGAAAACAACAATTAACATAAATTATGTGGGCTTTTTTAAATATTTGAAATATAGTTGACTAGTTACAATTTCCTAGGTATTTGAGGTCTATCATAGATTGCATTTATTTATCATATTGCAAAGTTCTCTTGGATGGATTGAATAGCTTTGGAGGCTTGACATTGTCATTATAGTATGTAATGACAGTTAGCAATCATTAAAAAAGAAAAGGGCGATGTTTAAAATAATATTTGAAACTAACTCCTGCTCCCACACCGCCAAAGAGTCTGGATAGAAAAGAAATGATAGTTATTCAATAAGACTAAATACAACATAATTAGTTGGTCATATTCACTTCTCCCTGAATTTCTCTCACTTTTACCTTTCTTATTCAAACTCTAATACTTGTGATTTACACATGTATAATGAAAAGGGGAGATAGTCCTACATAAAAGAGACCACCAAAGAAAAAGTTTGACAATGAATCGCGCGCAAACTTTTTTCTTGCTCCCTACCCCTTTTCCTGGTCTGTAAAAAACACTATACATGTAGTTACCATTTTAATTGAAATACAAATGATTTCAAATTTCATATCCACCAAAACATGATAAAAACAGAGTATATTTTAATAGGAGTTATAATATAAAAACTTAACTCCCAATTCTAAAAGTAGACAACCTTCACATCATCATTCAGAGAGCAATGTGTTGTAGTGAAGAGATTAAAACTCGTCTTGACTGATCGCAGAATGATCTTCTCTGTTGTACTATATTTTTGGTTATATTTGCTTGTTCAGTATATATATATATATGGAAATAATTATTTGTGAATAACCAAGACATAAATGTACAGACCAGACTACGGTGAATGCGCCTAGCTACAATGCAAACCATAGATACAATATCAAGGCCTCTGCCAAACCAATAAATTTGGTGTCGACTATGACTTATACACTATTGAATTACATGCAACACATCTGGACAGGGTGGACAAATTTACATACATGAAGTGATAGCTTTATATGAGTAAGATCCAGTTAAGGATTCATGACTACTCACATGCTATATAAAGGACAGATACAGTCAAACCTGTCTTAAGCAGCCAGTCAAGGGAAAGGGCCAAATTGGCCGCTTAAGACAGGTAGCTGCCTACTACAGGGTCATCAATTTTCACCCAGATTAGCGAAGTATTTTTGTATATTGGCACAATTTCACAACCTCAACACGTTCATCCAAAGTCAAACACTTCCGTTTTGGTGGCATTGTTAACACGCTGACAATCAAAACGTTTATGATTTAAGTCACAATAAATCATTTCCAAATTTTATATTTTCCACAATTAGCGCTTTTTACAAGTGTGAACTTAATGAGTTAATTCCTTATCGTTCGTTAAAAGCACAAACAAACTGCCATTCTTATTATCGTCTCAAAAACGTTAGCTTCTTTAGTCTTTTTATATGCCGACTTTTTCACAGTTAACGTGTTTACACAAAACACTTTGATCTGACGCGAGCTAAAAATAGAGATGTGAAAATTATCACGCACTACACTCGTGTTTGAGTCGAAAAAATTGCGATTATGTAGAACACAATAACAGCTTTGTTTGGTTTGAGTCAGAAAAATGGCGAATATGTAGAACACAATAACAGCTTTGTTTGGTTTGTTTACGGCCAATTAAGAAAGTTTAAACTAAAAGAAACTTATTTTAAATTAAAGATTTATTATAATTATTTGATTTATTTGGTTTTTAGTACTTTAATTAAATATTAATTCTGTGGCCGTAATGAAATTTTTATATGCCAAAATCGATATTTAACAGTTAAATTTGTTTATTTGGTGGCCGTTTTAGGAGGTTTTTAATGCATTTGGGACCAAAATTGTTGGCCGCTGGCCGCGTCGGCCAGGTGACCGCCTATTGCAGTTAAATTATATAGTAAATTTCGACGGGAGGGTCTGAAACTGGCCGCTTAAGGCAGGTGGCTGCTTATAACAGGTGACCGTTAGTACAGGTTTGACTGTATATATATATATTCAAAGTTTGAAAGAGAATTTATCAAGACTTGGAACATGGAAAAAGGTCAATGTGTGGAAGTGTAGAGTGCAAGAACCAAGAATCTGTTCTCAGAATTATCTTCCCTTTACACTTCCCTTTAAGACATTTACAATGGTATTTTGCTGATACACAAGAAAATGAAAGATATTTATTTGATATATTGATGAAAATTAGGAAATGTCAAGAATAAATTTAATGTGTCTAAAGTGATAAAGATGTTTTGCTGTAAGAAATAGGAAATGGTCTTGATTTCTTTTGATATTTTGACGGAACTTGTTTTACTGGTCTTGTAGGTCAACAATTATTCTTGATGACCACTTTGTTTCAAAGACTTCTACTTTAAGTAATTTCTTAAAATTTCAAAAGAGAACAAACTATCCAGACTGCAACTTTGATCTTGGCTGATGTTACAATGGTCAAAAAGTTCTTGAATTAATAAAACACAAATATAAAGGAAAACCAATTCAAAAACAGAAATTGAGTGCGTTTTATATTTACTTTACCTCTATGCTCCATTTAGGTATTTAGACCACGAACACCACCGGAGGCTATACAAGTTGTCAGTCGACTATTGGAATACATCCCATCAGCACGTATTTCCCCATTGGAAGCATGTGCACATGCATTCTTCGACGAGCTGAGGGACCCCAGTGCACGTTTACCTAATGGTAGAGAACTGCCAGTCTTGTTTAATTTTTCTCCACAAGGTAAGTTAACCACATGCCGCCACCATCTTGACACGATAGCTAACAGCAGAATTTAACTACCAGCTAAATATGTTTGTAACTTTTTGTCCCATTTGCGAAAAGCAGGAGACACTGATTTGGGTCTGTCTGTCCGTCACACTTTGGTTTATAATGAAGAAACACAGGTTAAGTTTGATTTTAGGAGTTGTGACTTTTGTGTTAAGTTATGCCCGTTTAGTTCGTGAAAAATCATATTTTGGTGGGTTTCCATGCAATAAGTTAAGAATGCCTGAATCAAATTTTTTGAAATGGTTTTACAATGTTTACAATGACAAAAATTGGTTTAAGGAGTTGTGACTTTTGTGTTGTAGAGTTGTGCCCCTTTAATTTGTGAAAAATTCTTAAAATTTTGGGTTTCCGTGCAGTAGCTTATGAATGCCAGAATCAAATCTTTTAAAAAACAGGGGAATAAATTCACTAATTTGCTTGTTTTCCGAACAACCTGTCTACCCATCTGTCTCAATGATTTAACATCTTACGAATGGCCCCAAACAAGTATTTACGAGGTATGTCCCAAAAGTAATAGGATGACCCTGTAATTTTTGTGATATCAATGGATAGATCGACACATCTTCTATTGTCATAAAACATCAAATCAACTTTCAGTCATTGTTAAGTTCATGCAAACGGCACCATAGTAACGCGAGTTTGGAAGTACGGGGGACTTTGAAATTAGACATCATTTAAAAAAACAATAGTGCCTTTGAAAGCAGACATCTTCTTCCTCAATATCGTGCCAAATGTTATGAAATAATAGTGGACTTAATTTCAGATCATGTACGAATGTCATTTAAAAATTTGACGTTATCGATAAACATTTGATTATTGTGCGCACAAGTGCGGATTTGAATGGTAAAGAAATTGGACGATGTCACGCCTAGAGTTGAAATTTTGAGTGTGGTAAAATTTTGTGTTGGGTGTGATATAATCCTACAGGATACTCTGAAGTTTATTTCACACAGCTCTTTAACAGAAGGCATATCATGGAGTCTTACCTTTTGGTGGTACAGACGGGTTTTCAATGGTGAGACGAAAGTAACTGACCATTAGCGATCTGGACGACAGATATTTTGTGTGGTTTTCCTGGGATTCAAGTCAGATCTTTGTGAAAAGTGCTTTCAGTACCTCCAGGCCATGTGCTGGAGTGTACATTCTGTGGTTAGGATCTACGAGTCATCATAGTATCGTGACATGTACCAGAAGTGGGTGCAGTACCACAAAATTTGTGTTCATACTTCGAAAAAAGAATGACTTTCATTTGAATGTCAATTTGACGTCACACAAAGAACGTCAATCTCCCCCGTACTTTGTAACATATACATTTTGACTTGTCAAAATTAATGTTAATTAGTGGTGCATAATATTGAAATTTCGCATGCTTATAGTTTAGATATTGAAAATTATCCATGCCAAGTTTTGTTCGGATCGAAACACTAAAAGTCATATTTCTAAATGCATCCTATTACTTTTGGGACATACCTTGTATATAGAAGGATAGGAAACTTGCATCTCCTGATTAAATGGTGATAAACAGCACACAAAGGATTAATTATTTTGCAAATTATTCATTCAAAATTTATAGGCAACTGCTTTCTTGTACAGAAAATGTAAGTTGTATTTAATCTTAGATGTTTTAAAATGTTTGCATCACACAAAATGATCTAGAATTACAAATATTGAGGTTTGAAATAAAATTTCTCATAATTTTTGTTATTTTAACTGCAGTATACACATTTTGTAATCAGAAGTACTTAAATAGTTTTGACCTAATTTGCTGGCAATGGTATTGTTTTGATAAGAATTCCATTCTGCAATGTAAGAATTTTGATTTGTGTTCCTGAGACGTATGGAAGTCAAGATAATTGAAAACAATATATTGTGAGATTTTGTGTGAATATGCGAGCGTTCACAAATTCTCAATCAGTTGCATTTCCTTCTCTATATAATTCCTTGCCCCAAACAACAATGTTTCCAAGAAAATACATGTATCCTTATTAAGCTTCTATGTTAAATCATTGCTGTAATTTGTAAATATGTTGAGGCCCTCATTGAAGATTGAATTTATTCAAATGAGTTCTCTCGTCAATTATAGGTTTCAGTGCACTTAACCCTCTACTCCATAGATATGCGTTTTCCCGCACCAATCACAGAAAGCTTTTGCTGAAGCTGCTGAACGAGCAATCTGAACACTTCCTGCACTGTTTTCCACTCTGTCAGTTAATATAAACGTAATTCACCCATTGCTGATACGTGGTGAATTAATGCTTTCACTTTTGAAGAGTCCAAGAAAATGCTTATGGAGCAAAGGGTTAAACATTAATATAAACTGATACCTTCAAAAGTGTCAACCTCAACATTACAATGCCATCTTTTTATCATGAGTTGATTTAAGGAGCGACTAGGTTCAAACAACGGGAAATAGTTGTATTGCCCCAGGTCTGGTTCATATTGGCTGGGTTAAGTTTGTTTTGGCTGAGTTCGCATCATATGAAGTCATCTTTTTCATCGATATTAAGGCCAATACAGAAAAGTTAATTAATAAAAGTCTTAAAAGTCTTAAAGTTAGTTGATATTTTGATTAATATTTTAACCAACTTATTTCACATCTCTTCAGTTTTCACGTGAACAAACTACCACAGAGGTGTTTAATACCTGAGCTAAAGTTCAAAGTATTTACTTCATGAAATGTGCTTCAGTGGAAGGGGATACATATATAGAAAATTGTATATGTGTTTTGCTGCATGGGTAACATAAGTGTGAAAAATAATTGATTGCAGATTGAAATTTCCCCCTGCGTTTGAAATACAGTTTGTGTTCTGAGACTAAAATGAAGTGAATAAATATTGAATCAGTCATAGTATCCAGATGTAAAATATCCTCTTAAAACTGCTGTAGTTATTATTCTAATTCCTTGATTTCTATGCATGAACTATTTTCAGAACTGTTGATTGCCCCACATCTGAATGCAACCTTGATACCTCCGCACGCCAGGTCCACCGGCACTGACGCTCAAACAGGTGGCTCATCTGGTCAGACTGCAGATTCAACAAATGCAGCTAACCCTGGCGGCGATGCCTCCACCTCTCAGGGCGCTATAGCAGCTGGGGGCAATGCATGAGGACAGCAAAATTTTAGAAAAAAAATAAACAAACACTGTGTAAACAAATCTTTATTTATATATTTGACAATTTCATTTCTTTACTCCAAGTACTCCCAAGTTAAAAGTGTGTATATATACATATGCATGTAGATTTCAGTTTTGTCAGTTGTACAGCCTTGTGAAGGAAAAATTCTAATCATTGAACAGTTTTCATACGAATACAGATGGATTTATACCTGTGGTGCATAATTACCTGACCTGGTGTGTGTTCATGTGCTGATGAATAAACAAATTATTACACATGTTTACCATGAAATATCAGGATTTATAACCTGTGTGAAATGATAAAATAATCGTTGAAATGCTTGGATTTTAGTCGTCAGAGACATTCTATAATAATGCCTGGCAAAGTATTTTAACTGTCAGATTTTAAAGTAAAGACGATTTACACACAAGCTGATGATGAGTTTTTTTGTTTTTTTGTAATGACACAAGTGCGGGGTTTTCCACTGAGAGAAGCGATGATGTTTTTCGTATCGAAAGAAGTGATTGTACATTTTTTTCTCCCAGGAACTAGACAGTTTTAATGTTGATTGCATGTGATTTAGTCATTTACAGTATAAGTGCTCAAACACTTGCAGAACATACAAACGTCTTCGTGATGCCATTACTAACACAGACTTGTGTTATACTTGACACTAACACTGGCATGTTTCTAAAACACTGGATCATTTAACTTTACTTTTATGTATGAGATGGTATTCATGTGTCAACATAGATCGAAATATCATGCACGTAATGTATTGGAAGAAAATGTGGACTATTACAGATTATAGATATGTATTGTGTAGCATTGTGGTTGTCCAGAATGACTGATTGGAGTGTGGGATTTTGTATTCGGTTTATATAAGGAGATAAATGGAATTTCATTAAGTTCTTGGTCTTACATGTATTTTATGTAATTTTTTTTCTCAGTCGTCTTACTAGCAGGAATGAGATAGTCAAAGGTTATACATGTATGTGTTGAGTATAAGCTGAAAAATTTTAAACTATTAGATTTAGGATATGTTTTATGCACTGCCTTGGTTTAACTAGCTTCTGAGAATTTTTTAAATTATTTAAAATGGTATAATGAAATGAAACTTAAATGAAATAGTCATAGCATTTGACTCTAATTTTTTTTACGCACTTAAATGATTTTTGAATTATCCATAGAAATGGAAAAATTTGTATATTAAAATTATAAAATTTGTTTTAATGCCTAAAAATAGTATTACAATTTTTTTTTAAGTAGTTGATACTTTAACAATAATTTTTCAAAAAAGATTTCTGGTCACGTTTTTAACTACAGAGTAATTCTTTTTATTTTATGAGTCGTAATACTGGCACAGTTTATTGAACTTGCATGGCATGATAAAACTATCAAAAAGCTAATATAAAAAATACAGTCACCTCTCATTATCTCAAACTCTGTTGTGTCAAACTACCTGATATCTCAAAGTATTATGGTTCTTTTATATATTAACTATATACACTGTTTACCTTAAACTACTGGTTGTCTCGGAAGTATTTTCCTGGTCACCTGGACTTTGAGAAAATGAGAGACCATTGTATTATATAAAACATGCTGTTAGGATTTTACTGAAAAATATTTCTTTAAAACTGTATACACTTTCATGATCAGATATATGTAATACACTTGGATCTTGTTGACTTGTTATGTCAGTATTCTTGCAGTTTAATTTACTTATGGAAATTGTTCAGCAGAGGCCATGTTCACTGTTGAGTGAAAAATATTTCGAAGGTTTAAGATTGAAATTGAGAAATGGACACAAGATAAGTTTAACAAAACTCGAATGGTTCTTAGTATGTTATTTGTCTTTTTTGTCCTTCCACATATTCATACTTTTCCTGTCATGGACTTGGTCCTTTCACGCACTTCAAAAAATTTCCTGGATAAGTTCTATTGCTGTGTTCTTCTGAAGGCTTAAAAATAAATTAGCTGTTAATTAACAAACTTCCAACAGGCTTTGGTTTAAATGTTATATTACATTGTCATGATTCACTGTAGACATTCATGCCATTTTTACAAGGCTTATCGGACTATTTCTTTTCTGTCCCATTTGATATATTCAGTCCGAGTATGCACAAAATTACCAGCAGATAGGGTACACTGATCGTTATTGCTAATAAATTCACAGTCCACATTAAAGTATATTAAAAAATGTCAAATACTCGAATATTTATAATGAAAATGATTCTGTCAACTATTTGAGTATTTGTAAGAGAAGTTATATTGTAAACTACCCAAGTATTTATGATAAATAAATAATTCTGTCAACAACTCGAGTAATAATGCCATATGATAAGTTTGAAGTATTTTAAATAAAAACAAGTCATTTTATAGAACATATGAATATTTGCTATTTAGAGCACTATTTGCCAAATATCATTGCCAGGTATGGAGATTCCTGTGCTCTATCTTAAAACAACATAATAATACAGTTAAACCTGTCTTAAGCAGCCAGTCAATGAAATGATCAAATATTGCCATTTAAGATGGGTTGTTGCTTTATATAGGTGAATTTGCATTGAAAGAATGAACATATATGGATATAGCAGATGTGGCTGGTTAAGACAAGTGGCTGCTTAATAGAGGTGACTGCATACACAGGGTTGGCTGTACTTTATAAGAAACAAGGGTTAAACATCCAGTATGATAGTTTGTTACCTTTGTAATTTAAATGTGAAATTAGCATAGTTAAAAACATTTGGTTATTTACTTGACCTATTTTGTTAACCTGTCGTGAGATAAGGTTGTTCAAACAAAACTCACCTATTTATGTGGGTATGATTCATGTCAATAGGATACAATGATTTGTTTACAAAATGTGATAATGCTGGTAAAAGGTGAAATAAAATAGGGTCACTGCCTTTCCCAGACCATTTCCCAGGCCAAAAAGCATGTGGTCATTTCACCTTAACTGTTGATGGTTGGTAAAAAGTCCTCATCACAGTTTCATGTTGGATTATAACAAACTTCCCAATTTGAAAATATAGCCCTGTGATGAAAATATGTCATAAAGAAGTTAAAATATGTCGCAACAGTTGTTTTTGCTTAATAGCATAAAGATTAATTTAAAAGAAAAAAAAAATGTACTTGAGTGTTAAACTGGGAAGAGTTTGAGAAATTATTACTAATATATAAAAAAATGCAGAAATTTCTAATGTACAGTACCATTACTGTCGGAGAGATAAAACCAATAAAATAAGTTAGTATAGCAGTAAATATAATAAAACATATATAAAGTATTTATACATAGTTGCTACAATTGCAATAATGTGTTGATTGGCTTATTTGACCTATCGGCCCGCGTCCCGGTTCAATACCTGTAAATAGGAGAAAACGACAGGAACCAGGCCCAGTTTGTTTATTTATTTATTTATTATTATACTTGAAAAGTAAATTTAAAGTTAAATATAAACATGAAGCTGGTCTGTAAAAATACTTTTTATTATTATTTATATTTCACAAAAAAGTATAGGAAATAAGGCTTTACATAAGTCCTTGTGGTTACGTGGTGCCACATGAGTTGTGGAAATGACTAAGAGAAAAATTGTGAAATATGCATTTGTAAAATTTCTAGATCTGTTCTACTTTAAAAAATAAATGTTAACTAGGTGTGGGGCTATTTGCATCGATATCTTTATATTTTATTGTACATTTTTTTTATACTTTTTAGATAACAATGAAATCAGTCATTTAAATGCATTTTTAGGTTTCACTGTGGCCAAGTGGTCTAAGGTGCTGTTGTCTTCACAACCACTTACTCTCACCACTGGTGGTTTCAATCCCAATTTGGTTCGAGTAACTTTACGTGAGAAAGCTTGCCAGATACTTGCAGGATGTTGGTTTAACCCTTTACTCCATAGATACACGTTTTCCTGCACCAATCACATAAGGCCTTTGAAAACAGTGCAGGAAGAGTTCAGATCGCTCGTAACGAACAATCTGAACACTTCTTGCACTGTTTTCCACTCTGTCAGCTAATATAAACATAGTTCACCCAATAATACAAAAGCCTTCTATTTTAGGTGTCCAAAGGCGTCTATATAAGAGGTGTCCAAAGGCGTCTATATAAGATGTGTCCAAAGGTGTCTATATAAGAGGTGTCCAAAGGCGTCTATATAAGATGTGTCCAAAGGCATCTATATTAGAGGTGAAGTAAAGGGTTAATCCTATTTATTCAAAGGTCTTTCTTCATCAGCATAACTGGATATTCCATATATAACCTGTCATGTGTTGACAATGGCATTAAACCCCTTTCAGTTCAGTTAAATATACATGTATGACGCTGATGCTGTAGACAAATAAACATGTACAGTGAACATTAGTTTAATCAATTCGAAATTTCAAATCTTAATTTAATAGTACTGTCATAATGACATTGTTATGTATGCTTGTCACTAGGTCTCACACTTGAACACGTGTCCTTGCCATTTGCATACAATATGATTGAGTGAAGAATCATTCGCTGGTTGAAGTTTTGAATGAGTGATAAATCAGTCAATGGTTGTGTTATCAATCATGTGACTGAGTGATTAATCAATCACAGGTTCATGATATGGCAGAGTGATTAATCAAACAATTGTATGAGATGTTAATCACAGCTCTTGGTAATTTGACTGAGTGAGTGACTGATCAATCACAAATGAAGGACAAGGATCAGTCGATCACGGGCTGAGGACTTGTAGTGAAATGTGGATTTTTAAAGTTACGATACCAATAGATAAAAAGAAAATAATCTTTTAACATACTAAACCATGAAAATGCGGATGCCGGAGTATGTCTGCATTTTAGTTTATTAAATGTATAACTGGTGGTATGAAGTTAATAATGAAAGTATGTTTGTTGCCCATCAAGCTGACAATTATCATTATTGTATATTACACAAACATGTATGTAAACTTGTGTTACCTGTTGTTTTTAATTCACTACAAATGTATTTGATAGTGTCCAAAGAATTATTATAATATTTACCTTATGTCATATACCAGTCATATTGCTGATTGGATGAATTTATGCAACAACGTATTAAAACATCACTGTACCATTTTATATAATGTTCTGTTGCTTGTGGCATATGTTTGACATACAGACAGTTTTTTTAGCTTTCTTCCATCTGGTATTTGGTGACATTTCAGAAAATGATCCAGTTAATGATCACTGTCTTTTAATAATTTTCTTTTTGAAATTCCATAAAGTGGTCTTGAATAATTAACTTAATTGTATCAAAGTTTAATTTGAAATTCCTATTTCGGATGCCCTGATTGTCAAAAATGCACTCTTGTAAAGAGCATGTCCTGTAGATACAGGTCTTTGTTATGATAGTATGCAGTTCTTTGAGATGTTACTTTGTCTGAAAATGGGAGTTTTTGGGATCCTAGACATGTGACACGAACAACTGTGAAACTATTAGACAAAGATTGTAATTTTAATATTTCAACCATTGTTTTATATGTCTACCTAACATGCTAGTATACATTATCTCAATGTATATAATCTTATGTTCACTACTCAGTCATGTACTCAGTTTTGTAGTTTGGGAATGTTTTTTTGTTTTGCAAATTATTTTTTGGCAGCTGCTTTTGCAGATATATGTTTTTTTCTTAATATATTCTTTTTATCACTTTTGATGATAACAACATTTAAAAGTGAAATCAAATTGAACAATTTACTGTTGGAGTAAAACAATATATTTCAGTGTAAGGTTTTTGAGGCCATCCTTAAAATGCCTTTTTGAACAAAAGATGGACAGAATTGAAAGCAAACTCTTTTAAGTATGACCTGAAATTTCCAAAATTAAAAAAAAAAATTTCAGACATTTTAGTTTTGGGTCATTGATTTTACATTGCAAGTTTAGAATATTTCAGACATGAGTATTTTGATGCAGATTGTTTTGAAAAAATAATTAGAAAACCATATAAAAATAGCTTGAGCAAATGCTGAAAAATATTTAGACAAATGAATATGCCCAAAAGTGGTAGGTTAGTGCTGGTTTTGTTTTTAGACTATAACACACATTTATTCTTTTTTTCAGAAAAAACTCTTTATATAATGGTATAATCTTACTTCATATTAGCAGTGGATAATGAGTGTAACTTAAATTAATGCAACTTTAAATTGAAAGCCTGAGAATTTTATAGGTAGTTAAGTTATTGAATAATAAATCACTGGAGTTTGATTTGATCAAGAGATACTTTAAGCCTCTCTGGAAAGTAAAGTGTGTTGTAGTCCTTACAAAAGACAGTACTTACCTGTGAAGAGTGGATCTGTGTACCAATATTAATGTTACACCTGTATTCTGTGTCAAGAAGCAATGGTCTGCATGTATTTTATGCAAGTGTAAATAATGGTATAGCTGAAAGATACTAAGTTGTAACCTGAGTAAATAAATTAGCTTTATACTAGCCTAGGAGAGTCGTATTGAATGACGTGGCCTTGTTGCACTTGACAGTGTTCAAATTGTATCCTCATTGATTTGATATCAATTCTCATTATCTCGTATTAAATGGAATTTTACATTTAAAGAAGACTTGAACAAAATCTCCTCGTTCTGTCCTTTTTTTTTAGTCAACCCAACATCTCCTGTTTCAGTTTTTAACATTGACATTCGATCAAAAAAGTTTGTTTTTTTGCCATCAAAAGTTCTTCATGATATCGTTCTGTAACTAAATGCCAGTGTACGGAACAGAACAAAAAATTGTGTTCATAACTGTATTTTAACAAATCACATAGCATATAATCATGTCTAAAAGAATTTATTGTGTTACCAAGTCTCCATATTGTTTCAAACTGGGTTTATGCTCTGACCATGATCTTCAAGGCTAGTAAAAATCTTATGAAGTTTCAGCATTTGAGGTTGCCTGTATGAATTTTGATTATTATGAAATACAATTGTGTGGAATGTGGAATTACTTAAAACAAATGACTTCTAGTCGGTGTTATTACTGCGTACATGTGTAACTGGCCATACATAAATGTGGACCCCGTACCCTTGTATGTACATTATCAGTCTCGAGATCACGCATTAACTATACAAAACCACATTGGAAACTACACACCGAAAATTTATGTACATTTATAGTATATACCTGTATAAATGTGTCTGTACATTGTATATAATCTTTTGAAATGTTGATTCATTTTGTGTTAGAAATAGAACAACTAGTTGCCCAACTTGACTAACGAAGGTTTATACAGAATGTATGTTTATCTGTAAGAGTGGTTTCTTGTACATTTTGCCACAACCCTGATTCTGTTTTTCATGAATCAAGGTGTAAATTTGAAATAATCTTACTTTCTGTCAGAATGTTGAATTGAATAAATGCCTGTTTTGTGTCCTGTATTGTTTACACCAGAATGAACACTCTTTATTAAATAAATGTTTAACGAAAATAGACCGAAGATGGCCCTTAAGCCAAAGTTATGAGTAATAAATGAAAGTTTTGAGAGAGTTAGTCTAACATTAAAATAATTTTAAAAAGTTTACAATTCACAAATTTATGACATACCTGAATATTGTAATTTGTGTTTAATTAAGCAAATATTGAAAAAGTTTATAGCTCAAATTTGATTTAGTATAAATTGTTCCGTTGTTAATTTGAATCTGTTTTATTTGAGTCTAGTTCATTTGACACACATTGAGTTTAAATTGAAATACCATGTTGATTGGTCATTTATTCAACTGAGGAGTTTTCCTTCAACTTTGGTTGAATTGTGGTCTCTACACGGTTTCAATGCCACACTGAACCTAAAGGCCTCTTAAAAAACAACAATTGTACTTTTTCTATCTAATAGACTAGCGATTTATATAAGCTACAAGCTTACTTTGAAATCAAGAGTAAATAAGTTAATATTAACTAAATATATTTAACTTCACTCATATTTGCATTAAGCAGGGCATTAGTAAAGTATAAAGAGTGTTGGCTGCTCATGGTAGAGGTGGGATTGGAATTTTATACATAATCAAGCTAAAATAGATTTATATAAACAGTTTTCTAAACTCAGAGTTGCTTTGTTCTAAACAAATGCTACTTTTTAAAACTGGGAATATTTGTAGAATCATAAAAATGATATTGTTTGTTATTAGTTCTGGATGATTAAAACCCTTTGTATTTTAGCCGAGATTCTTTTTGGGGTATTTTACATGCTAATTCTATCAAATATTTTGTTATTTGTTGTTATTCGAGAGGTATTTTAAGCTAAATTGTTGAAAATACAATCTGCAGATTGTTGTTTTACTTCAAATTCAAACTTTTGAAATATCCAAAAATGGTGTTATGTTATTTTAGATGAATTTGAATAACCAATATATATTTTATTTGATAGATATTTATGCTCATAGACGTTGTATGTGTAAGGTATAGACTTTTCTTTAAACTACTGGATTGACATTTTACTGCACCAAAGTTTGTCGGAAGAATTACTTGAACTTGTGTGAAGTTGGGCAACTGTATGTTGCAATTTTTTGAAGTGTTAAAAAGTTTGTAGATGGTTGAAAGATGATAAAGGCGAGTGGATAGGAAAGAAGAAGTTGCTTTAAAATCTTTTTACCTTCTTATGGTCAGTATGTTGAATCATGTTATTTGTTGGTTGGATGGTTTTATTAAAATTTTAATCACATTTTTTTGTTTATTTAGTTTTACAGAAACAACTAAACTGCCAATTTCGATCTAATTGTTAAACCAACAACTTGTTTGGGCTTTGTTTTATGTGTTATTTTCTGGGATTTTTTTAAATCGCAGATGGGTGGCATGTTCAATATTTTCTCATGTTTATATCTGTTGGTTCAGTGTAGCCTTGTAGTGGTTTTAGGGCGTTTCATAATAAGAGAGATGGCACGAATGGGAGGCACTATATTCAGGGTTCCTGTCAGGTAGTGTACACAACAGATGAGTGGAAGCTCGACTTTATAGTACAAATATGGTACAAATATTCCAATGTTTTGCATAAAAGTGAAGTTTGGAATATTCCACTCTGATCGTGCCATATATTTTTTGTGTGTTTATGCACTCAGAATATTGTTTCTACAAAATTGAAATAGTTTTGTGGAATTGTGTAGAGCTAATTATACAGAATTGAGTTTTAGCTGCAAACTGTAGAATGGTTAACTTAAGTGGTAGATTAGAACAAATATTTGGTTTATAAAGTAACGTATTGTATGGAAATTTTCAGTACTGATTAAATGGCCGGGTATGTGTTATTAATATTCTGATTATTCTGTAGTAAATAAGACTGGTTACTTATCAATAAGCAATAGTTAACAGTAAAAAGACTAATATTTTATTCAACTATTAGTCTCGGGTAAAAATGAGGTGTTGATTTCCTAGAAATAATGTCTAGATACATGTAGACACGATGCGTTGAAACAAAATATTTTAAATAGACGCACAATTTATAGTTACCAGTTTACATGTAACTTTATTTCCAGCAGTGTTGGATATTTATCTTGTTATTGATAAGTATATGAAGCAGCGGTGAATTGTTGTGGTATGAGATAGGAATGGGCGTGAAGACATAAATGTGAAAACATGCTGTCATGTCACATTTATATATATATGGGACTTGAGTTTCTTCTATTTCAGCGTTAAAACAGTAAGGATAATAATTCCGAAGAAGTAATAATTAGCATTGTTTGAACCTGTGCTTATGTAGAAGGAATATGATGCACTGATAATTTGGTTAATTTTTGTATATAAGTTAAAACGAAAGGTATTCAGTATTTTTAAGTTACATACCCATTTTATACAATTCTTACATAAATTTGTTAAAATTTCTGGGATTATAGCATTTCTCTTGCTTGTCACACAAGTCTTATTTTTTGACAGTTCTCGAAAATCAATTAAGATAGAGATAATTGTTAATTGTTACCTTCATATAGGTAAATAATCTAACTGGGAATTCTAAAGTGGACAGAAATCTGGGTTCAAAATATTTTTAAGATTTACTAGATTTTACTGTCTGCGATATTCATGGCATAATTTATTATTTGTTAAAAATGCATGAATGTTAATCAACATAAACAGCTACATGTGGCGGTATTTGATTTCTTGAAATCATTTTGTTTGGTGTAAAAGGTATGAATAATTGACAAGATTATATCTTCTTCATTAATCCAGTCTGTAACATGGATTTCATTCGTTATGAGATCAGGTGTGTATGTCACAGGATTGTGAGAGAATGTGTCAAATGTGATAAGATTTGTGTCTCAGTTGTTTTTAAATCATTGTAAACTAAATAATAAGTATTTCATGGTATGTATTGTTTGTTTTCTATTTATTTCCATTCTTTCATAGCGACCACAAATATACATGTGATAACAAGAAGACGTGGTCGTCAATATTGCCGGCCAAGGGTTATTTTATTTAATAGATGTTTGGAAACTTAAAACAACCTATTTCACTGAACAAGAAATGTCACTGTTAAGTGTCACATGCCCCCAAACATGTCATGATGTTATGTTGATCATTTGTAGCAAGTAACATTAAAATTCATCTATGCACGACAAAGTTACAGGCCAGAAACGAAATCTCACATAAACTCAAAGTTTTGTCAAACAAACTGAAATTGTGACTTTGACCTTTGAGGTACGGGTGTGGGTCTTACTCGCGACACGTCGTCATGTTCTGTTGATCATTGTTGCAAGTATCAACAAAATCCATCTATGCATGACAAAGTTACAGGCCGGAAATGAAATACCAGACAGAAGGACAGACGGACGCTGCGATTACTTTATGCCACCAAAAAATTTTTGGGGACATAAAAAAAATATTCACTACAAGATGGCTAGGTTTTGGAGTTGTGCACTAAAAATGGAAAGGGAGAATTTTGTAATTTTAGCTGTTTCCATGGTACCAACAATATTTGAAAATGAAAACTCTAAAAGTAAAACGGCACTATGAGGCCACTAGATTTGCACGTGTATGAAATAATGTTGTCTTGGAACAGGTTTGGAGTTATGCAGGTTGTAATTTTGGCTAACATTTCCATGTTAACACTTCATATATTGAAAATGAAAACAAGTTTTGAAATCGTGAGATTTTCTCAATTTTGGCGCTATGTTTCCATGGTAACAGAAATTATTTTGACAAGCAACTTCAGTGAATTTATGTCCCCCACTTTTTTCACAAGACTTGATTCAGGTATTCTTAAATTATTGCACGGAAACCCCCAAAAATACCATTTTTCACAAATTAAAGGGGCACAACTCTACAATTACTTAACCTGTGTATTGTCATTATAAACTTTGTATAAAAATTTCAAAAGATTTGATTAAGGCATTCTTAAGTTATTACACGGAAACCAATTCATAAATTAAAGGGATACAACCTCACAACCCTGAAAATCGAACTGACCATGAGGTTACCACATGTATAAAGTTTTGTAACATTTATCTTTTGAAGAAGTGATCTGGTAATGGCAAATTTATATAATATTGGCTATTTGCTTCCATGGTACCGGAAAATATTTCGAAAATGAAAACTCCCCCATAGCAAAAGACATTACTGCTACTTTGGTAATTTTGGCTATTTGTTTCTGTGGTAATAGAACATGTACGATACTAAAATAAAGACTCCCTCATACCAAAAGGCACTGAGGTTAAAATATGGACAAAGTTTCATTATGTTACATGTATGTTGGTGTTATGGTCTGAAAACAGCAAATTTTGAAAACTCCCATAGCAAAAAGGCTTCGAGACCACTAGGTTGACATTGTGTTGGCAAGTTTTATGAATTTGTCTCTAAGGATTTTAGAGTTGTACTCCTGGAAACAGCAAACTTTGGCTATTTGTTCCACAGCAACAGAAAAATATTGAAAAAGGAAACTCCATAGCAAAAGGCATTACAAGACCATTGGGTTGACATGTACAAAGTTTCAGGAAGTTATGCTTCGGAAACGCTTTTGGACAGATGGGTGGTCTTTAATTAAATATATATAGTTATGCAGTTAACAGTAACACATTCTCAGTTTGAAGTAATGAATAGATGTGCTGACAGCTGCAGTTAACAGTGACACATTCTCAGTTTGAAATAATGAATGGATGTGCTGACAGCTGCAGTTAACAGTGACACATTCCCAGTTTGAAGTAATGAATGGATGTGCCGACAGCTGCAGTTAACAGTGACACATTCCCAGTTTGAAGTAATGAATGGATGTGCCGACAGCTGCAGTTAACAGTGACACATTTTCAGTTTGAAGTAATGAATGGATGTGCCGACAGCTGCAGTTAACAGTGACACATTCTCAGTTTGAAGTAATGAATGGATGTGCCGACAGCTGCAGTTAACAGTGACACAGTCTCAGTTTGAAGTAATGAATGGATGTGCCGACAGCTGCAGTTAACAGTGACACATTCTCAGTTTGAAGTAATGAATGGATGTGCCGACAGCTGCAGTTAACAGTGACACATTCTCAGTTTGAAGTAATGAATGGATGTGCCGACAGCTGCAGTTAACAGTGACACATTCTCAGTTTGAAGTAATGAATGGATGTGCCGACAGCTGCAGTTAACAGTGACACATTCTCAGTTTGAAGTAATGAATGGATGTGCCGACAGCTGCAGTTAACAGTGACACATTTTCAGTTTGAAGTAATGAATGGATGTGCCGACAGATGCAGTTAACAGTGACACACTCTCAGTTTGAAGTAATGAATGGATATGCCGACAGCTGCAGTTAACAGTGACACACTCTCAGTTTGAAGTAATGAATGGATATGCCGACAGCTGCAGTTAACAGTGGCACATTCTCAGTTTAAAGTAATGAATGGATATGCTGACAGCTGCAGTTAACAGTGACACATTCTCAGTTTGAAGTAATGAATGGATGTGCAGAGAGCTGCAGTTGACAGTGGCACAACATTAAAAGATAGATATTTTCCTCAGGCTGGTATTTGTTGTAGCGAACATAAGTTCTTTTGTTCTAGAAACAATTTGGAATTTGAAATAAAATAAAACAATATTTTCTATCAATTCTTTTAATTTTCATACAATCACATGATTTTTGTGATAAAAAATGTGTATATAGTTATTGCAATGGGAAAAACTGGCAATTTAAATAAAAAAATTCTATAATTGTTTATAAACATTAATAATGATCACTACAGCAGTTTTTCATTATGTAATTACTAAAGTTATACAAAAATGCCAATCAAGATATCAGTACACAAAATCTATTTATAAATCACATCAGCTCTAATAATAAATGTATTTTGACCAATTTTCGGCAAAATCTATGCAGGCTTTATAAAAATAGCATAAAAATTATGCGATTACACTTGTCACAGCCAGGGATCAAAGTTGGTAACAAGGTCAAACAGGTTTTTTGAGAAACAGCTTAATTCAAGAATAAAACATTGTGTTGTCATAGTAACAGTTATTCATCCAAAGCTGTCATGGTCATCCAAAATCCTGCTACATAGTTTTGAGCAGTACTACCCATAACACAACTTTTAACCAAATTCAGTGACTAAGTGAAACATTTTTGTGAAATTGAGTTAAACGTAAAATTTAATGGTATGCTAGCCAAGTTACTTGTTATGCCAACTTGACAAGGTCACCTGAAGAAATGCTGCTTGGTTTTGAGCATACTGGTAACTATTTATATACACACCTCGAGGTCAAACAGTTTTTGAGAAATGGAGCTTAACGCAAAAGCTTAGCGTTGAATTAACAGCTCTTTCTCTTCTGAAATTGAGAGAGAGAAAATGAAAATGACAGTTATTTGGACGATTCATACTACTCCAATAGGTTCCAACAGTATTCTTTCTCAGAACTAGAGCTGTCACATTTATATGTGTCAATGGATCCGTGTCATTTAAAAGCATATCACATTTGCTAATTTCTTTGTACACTACCTTGACCTTA
This sequence comes from Panopea generosa, assembly GCA_029582155.1. Classification (NCBI taxonomy): domain Eukaryota; kingdom Metazoa; phylum Mollusca; class Bivalvia; order Adapedonta; family Hiatellidae; genus Panopea; species Panopea generosa. The sequence goes on along the minus strand of CM055894.1, from coordinate 79,086,352 downwards.
GACCCGAGTAAATTAGGTAAATAAATATATAGATTGTTTGACGAAATAACTGGCTGTTATTGAATATTTTCCAACCATCCTTGTGTATTTCATAGCATTAATAATCATTATGACTGTGGAGTTAGATTCACAGAGCCAGGGATATTTCAAAATTTTACAGAAATCTGTAAACGTAACAGCCATACTCAGAACACAGATTATTAGTATACATGGAATGGTTATAATCAATCATGACATTTGTCATTCAGAATTACATGTGTCAAAATACAGCAACACTTACAAGGCCGGATTACAGGTGAGGACTTAAATATGACATGGGGCCACATAAACAATATTGTGACGACTGACCCTTGAACTTAAATAGCTCCGCTGAATATCACTCAGTTTAGCTAGGTATGTAATGGAACTAAGAATAGATAATCGTGGTTAAAATCAACATTAAGGATAAACAAAATACACACCCCACATGTATAAAAGCCGCAAGCCTAATGGTCTATTGATTCTGTTTACAAACAATTTAATTTTAAGATAAAATGCTTTTTAAAAAACATTTGCCAAACAAAAATGTAGAAACAACATTATCTTGTTTCTAAAATACATCAAAATTATTCTAAAAAAATTGGTTAATATGTTACTTTAAAACAAAATATAAAGTCACATAGACTTAAATCTAAATGACTTGTTTACAACTTGATCCAGATGTTGACATTGTGGTAATGTTTAAATAAAATATAAATTTACAATTATTTTGACAAACATATCTAAAAATCAGCTGGGACAGGTAAAAGCAACAAGCACCAGGAACGCCATTTTCTGTTTTCTTACCAATACAAATTTAAGTTTTAATGCCTTTTTTAGAACAAAAACAAGAAAAATCTACACCGAACAGAATTGTTTGACATACAGACAGCATAAATATTATAATGTTTTCAATACTGGGGGAACAAAAATAGAAATTCCTCTATGTGCAACAATTCAATAAAATCATGAGTCGCTAGCATTGTAAAATTAATATTTACAAGACAACTTGTAAACTGAATACATAATTATTATGTTGAGGAGAACTTGGAAAGAAATTCATTCATTTGGAATACCTCAACCAGAACGTTAATAACAACCTCCAATAATGTATCAAATTCCTTTTTTTTTCACAAAATAATTTTTTGTTTTTTTATTAGACAGGGATAAACACATTTTACACTATATTGCATGTAGTTTTAATGGCAGAGGAAGCACTTTCCTTCCGTTGCCAAACTTTCTTACATAAAGTTTTTGAAGCAAACAGGACTCGAACCTACAACCTTAGTGGTGAGAGGTAAGTGATCTTGAGAAGACACCTTAGGCGCCGGGGGACCCGATGATTTAAAACACCTGTCATTAAATCAGTAACAAATTGTTTAATGTAACAACTTTCCTGTGATGCACCGATATCAAATAAAAGTGTGTGTGTGACATGGTGGAAAATTATACTACGGTTATATCACCTCACCACCTGATGATATTTACATAACCAAATTGTAGGCCAGATTACAGATTAGTCCAAACAGAACATTGACGTAACAAAGTATGTTGTTCTAGAATAAGACCAGTCAGTTAATGTTCCATTTACTTGACATGAAGAGGACATTGTATCTGCTTTATATCTGATAAAGCATCGGGCTGTTCATGACACATATACAGGACGCAAGTCACGCTAAGGTCTTGATCTTGTTATATATCTCAGTACTGGATTAGTAAAGTAAATATTGCAGTGAAAATCAACTTCTATAGAGAGAAAAAATCTGAATGACACATGCAATAACAATTCATCCAAAAGTTCTACAAATACTATCTTTAGTACTCGAGGTTTAGAAAACATTAATATCACAGAAGTCTCTACTACACATGTAGGAAATAAAAATTGATTAAACAGTCTCACTTTTGTGTGCTTAACTTAACAATTGAATTCATGATTTTCCAATATATAGCAATTGAAATGTTAATAATACACTTGCAAACTTTAGAAACGCAACTTTTATTTTTTTTGTTAATTAATGAAATAGTAGACAATTTTGTTTATTTATTCTTTCTAGATGATAAGCTTACCACTGTTACATTTATACAAGCTGACGATTAACAGGTTGAAAAAGAAAACACTGATTTATCACATGATAACGAAATTCAAAGATGCCACGTTTGACAGAATATGTACGGTCTGAAGCAATTAGTATCCAACTTTGTTTTCTATAAAAATTATATGTTTGTTTAGGTGGTGCTTCTAAAGTTTGTAATTGTAGTGTAGTGGTACTGTATGGTGATGTACAGTACTGGGGTGTACTGTATGGTGATGTACAGTATTGGGGTGTACTGTATGGTGATGTACAGTACTGGGTTGTACTGTATGGTGATATACAGTACTGGGTTGTACTGTATGGTGATGTACAGTACTGGGGTGTACTGTATGGTGATGTACAGTACTGGGGTGTACTGTATGGTGATGTACAGTACTTGGGTGTACTGTATTGTGATGTACAGTACTGAGATGTACTGCAGTGTATTGTAGTTAAGTGTACTGTTACTTACTGTTGTGTACTGCAGCAAACAACAAGAGCTTAAGTACTGTATGATATAATTCAACAAAAAAAGGGCACATAATATGCTCTGGAAAAAAAACTACTTTTAAACATGCATTGAACATCATACTGTTTTTATAACAATGACTAAAATGGATTCTACATTTTACATAATTATAAAATTAAACTTAAGATTTATTATTCATTTCATTAATTAAACCAGTCTTTATAAACCAGTCAAAATAGCTATTTATATAAAAAAAAAAAGAAAAAAAAAAGGTATTTATATACCAGTTAAAATAGTTCTATATAAAGCAGTTCAATATATATATATATATATATATATATGTTTATATCTGGTCAAAATAATATTTTTAATGATACACATAATTTAACAAACAAACGCACACTCATATTACACTAGTATCATTGTATTGATATATATATACATTTAAAATACAGTTTGCGTCAAGCAAACAGAAAAACATGCTGTTATAGAGGTAAAATCTCGCATACAGTAGAACTTCAATGGGTCGAACCCGACGGGACTAGATAAAATAATTCGAGGTAATGGTTTTTCATACCGTACATCTAAAAAGGATGTTGGTAGGGACCAGATCATTGGTTCAAGCTATGTATGGTGTTCGAGCCAACGAAGTTCTACTGTAATTGAAAAATATGTCCATCCATACAAATATATTCAAGATTCCATTTTCATAAGAAATGTATCTTGTATTATAAAGATTTGATTTAAAATAGGCAAATTTAGCAAGTAATAGCACCAAATAAAAAAATATTTGTAATCACCAAATACTGTGTGTTTATCATTAGCCATGTATACCATAATTGTTTGATATTTGTTGGTTCCCTCTGACAGAGGAATTAATATTATTCATGGGTAAAACACTGATATTGTATGTTCATTTCAGTGTTAATCATTAAATGGGTGATATTTTACTGAAACCAACTGGTGTATTGTTGCACAATTGAAAACAATTAAAAGAAACTATTACAATTTCACTTTGTACAGTAACACAGTGAAATAATGAATAATAATTAAATGATAAACTCCTGCAATTCACAAAAACACAATAATCATTTAATAAATATAAAAATATCTGTTCAACATTTGGCACCAAGTGTTTGGTATTATTCAAGTGAAGAATTGAATTAGAAGTTGTCATACTTTGCCATTTTTGTCAATATTACGGTAATGATATTGCGTGAAAACCTTTGAGCCAGGTCAAAGGCATATTAAGTATTTCGTGCAATACAAACTTGTAGTTTAAACTTATTTATTTTACTTTGATTGTGAAACAAGTTCTTAAAACTTAGACAAATCATGCTCAAAGTCTTCCTTGGGTAGAACCAGTACAAAGCATATGCAGAAAAAGTGTCTTGCTCAAGGACACCACACAGCCGTGGCAGAGGACCAAACACACAACCCTCCGATCATGGGTTCGGTGCTCTACCACTAAACCACAACTTGTGAAATCATATAATGCAGTCTGCGAAAAAATATGTATAGTCTGAGAACCAGTCTAGTTTCTTTGCTGAAACTGAATCAAATTATGATTAAATGATAAAAATTTAGAAAATGAAACTTGCTGTAAATTTTAGGTCTTCTTTTGTTTACAGGCTATAAGAATTGAATTCAGACTACGAAAGTTTGGAATGCCTCTAGTCCAAAGGACTGTAGTTCTGAAATGTTTTTGGCACAGACTGATTATATATGACAGTGAAGCAGTTTCATGTATATTTTAATTACGGGTACGATTTTAACCATACTGTGGTGTGATAAAATGCATTTTTAGCATGTCTGCATATAATTGTTTATAATTATTAAAATTAAGCTTGATTGCAAACAAAGATCAGAGCTTGCAGGCACCACTCTCAAGTCTGCTGCCTGGGTAGAACCAGTACTACCGAGTATTAATTTTTAAAGACTTACTTCCAGCTAGGGACAAATCCGTAACCTCAGTTATGAGTGGCTTTACACTATCATTTATTAAAAAACTGTCATTTATTTAAGACTTATGAAACTTGCTATAAAATAAGACAACTCTTCAAAATTAAACTTGTTTCATAAAGTTTATACTAAATAGAGATTTGAATTTAAGGAGATTAAAAGTTATCTAACTATCTATATATATATATACATATCAACATAAAGATAAGACAACTGGTAATAATTAATAAGGGACCAATTAAAAATGTCTGACAAACTGCTGAAACAAGGTTTACAAATTTATACACCAGCCCTTACCATGCTATGGTTTACATTTGCAATATATCTTGTATAAATGTGAACAATCAGACCGTCCTTAAAAAATAAAATGTTTGCCGTGCTCCTAAATACTCACTCAAAATTGCAGCTAACCAAACCTTTTTTTGACTTTCATTTTTTTTTCATGATTTATGCCCATTTTTTTTTTAAAATGAATATGCAAAATCAATATTTGTTAAAAAAAAAAAATTCTAACTACCTACCCACATGAAAAGTACTGGATCGGAGCACAGCAAACAAACATTTTTTTAAGGATGGCCTGACAGCAAACACGAAACTTAACTCTGTTATGATGGATTGGAATATTAAATGTTAGAACAGTGACTAGAAATGCTTTTAAACAACATTGCAATTTACATCATGCTTATGGTTGAAAACTATCTATTGAAAAAGAATAGATACAAGTTCTGTAAAACTAAAACAATTATTAAAGATAGTGTCAACTAATCTGAAATTGGACATCTCCCGAGTCCACTTCCTGGATAGAACCAGTACTAAGTGTTGTTTTATTAGTCGCATCAGGGTCAACCTGAGATCGAACCTTCAACTTCTAGCGAGAGCGGCCAACACTATATCCGTTACAGTACCTTCCCTGCTTCTGAGTTTTTGAGTCTGGATATTATACTAATAAGTTTGATGAATTTAAGACCAGGTGCTGTATTCATTACATTACATCTCAAACTGAGTATGTACTCAACTTTCACCTTCAATCGCAAATAGAGTATGTACACATCATTCCCCTACAATTTCAAAGTGAGTATGTACTCAATGTTCACATTCAATTAACAAGTTATGCTTTTGCACAGTTTCAATATCACTACACAGTTACCCTTGATAAGTTTTGTCTTTAAAACAATTTAAATGTAAAAAGTATTTATACATTTTCTAATAAAGCAGTTCCAATATTTCGTAAATACGGGGACTAGTCAATATGACTTAGTTTATATTAATTCATTTCAGCTTTGTTGTGAAGTAAATGTAGGAGTCTATATGAACTGTTCTCAAGTTTGCTTCCTGGGCAGAAACAGTACTGAGTGTTGTTTTTCAAGGCAGGGATCGAATCTGCAAGCTCTAGTGTGAGGGATGAACACTATTTACTGCACTTCTCCCTGCTTTATGAGTGAGTTGAATCAATATGATTTCCACTACACAACTTGCAGGATCAGGTCAATATGATTTCCACTACACAACTTGAAGGACTTCTCCTACACAACTTGCAGGATCTGTTTAATGCCCTTTCTCCTACACAACTTGCAGGATCTGTTTAATGCCCTTTCTCCTACATAACTTGCAGGATCTCCTAAACAACATGAGTGAACTTGCAGGATATGATATTCAATATCATTTCCCCTATGCAGTGCTTGTAATGTAGTCAATGCCATTTCCATTTCAACCAAGCAAAACTTTCTTCATCTTTGTTTTCGCGGAGTCTTCATCATCTGTTTCGCTGTCACTGCAGACCTGTGTGTACGTACACTTTGGTGAACACAAATACTGGAGTAGAGGCAGTCTGTATTTACCACAAAAGTCCACAAACTTGACATTCTCTACTTTAGAACTGAAATACACCCCTGAAACAAAAAGGAAAATAAGTAAATCACATGATATTGATATTAGGCCATCCTTAAAATATTATTTGTTTGTTGTGCTCCGGCCCAGTATTTTTCATGTTGGTAGGTAGGTAGGTAATTTTCCCCCCTTAATTTTGAATTTGTATAGTCATTAAAAAGAAAATCATGAAATAAAAAACGCTTTGAAAGTAAAAAAAAAAGTTTGGGTAGCTGCAATTTTGAGTGAGTAGGTAGCAGTATGGAAAACACTTCATTTTTTAAGAACGGCCTTATGTAAGTTATTTTGTTATAATTGAGCTTACGGTCTTGTGAATTGGTTAAGGATGCACTAAAATCTTTAAGGCCCCACCCTCGGGGCCAAACCGCAAGACCGAGGAACATGCAATTCACAATTTTTATAAAGGACCCATATGTGTCCTTACTCATGCTAACCATTTGTTTTCCAGTGCTTCCTATATTAAGAAAAAGATTTTTAAAGTTTACCTTAAATTTGACTGTTTTGGCCCCACCCCCGAGGCACCAAGGGGGTGGGGACCTTGTAATTCACTATTTTAATTTACCCTTAGGTACCAAAGCTGCATGCAATATTTAAGTATGATTGAGCTTACAATTTTTGAGAAGAAGTCGAAAATGTAAATTGTTTATGGATGCATGATGCACACCAACGGCCAAAAGGTGATCGCAAAAGGTCCCTAGAGACAAAGTCTCAGGTGACCTAATAATCTAAATCTGTCCACTAAATGGCAAAAATATAAAACTACAATTTCAATAAACTGACCGTTGCAATTAGCATTGACACATCTCTGAGCTGATGACAAGTATTTGACTAGGTTGGCTGGTAGATCTGTGCTTGAGTAACATATTCTTTCTATCTTCACCACTCGGCCAGCAAGTTCCATCAGTGACGGTGGATCAAATATCAAATCCTGGACAAAGCGCACTACAAGAGGATTGTTTCTGAGACTAAGTTCGACAAGATTGAGCGAAACTATCTCCTGTGGCAAAGTGGACAACTGATTGTTATGTAAACTGAGAGATCGCAGTTTCCTGAGGTTGGAGAATGTTGGAGGTAGACTGTGCAACTCATTATCACAGAGAAACAGTGAGACAAGTTTGTGTAGGTAGCCAATTTCTGCTGGTACATCCTTCAGACTATTTCCTCCGAGGTACAGCACTTCTAGGCTTAATTTAAAAAAGAAAAATAGATGACCATTACATAACAGATACAAATATTTTAATGACCGCTATCAACTGTAAAGGGAAAACTGCCAATGTTGAAATTGATTTTACTATGTTTATACATAAAATCCACGTGCACCGGTCATAATATCTTTTTTTAAATATATGGTCATATAGTATCTATATTGTAGCACAATATATATATACAGTTTTTGTACTATAAGATCATATATTCTACAACAGAGTTTGTGACCAGAGCCTATGCTCAAATCAGTAATTACATTAAAAAAGTATAATCACATGGAGACAAGACTTTGTATTACTACCTGGATTGGGACTAACTATATTAATTAAAAAAAAAATTTTTTTTTCAGTAATGATATAATTAGAGTCAAGCGGTAGCTGGATTTTCATGTGCTTTCACACAATGGGAGCCCAACATTATCACATGTCTCTATGACAACCTGACAAGTCATTATAATTATATTCTCGTTTCGCTTTTATTCATATACTATATCAATCTCAACACAACTGGTTTATACATGGCATATCCAGTTATACATACTGGTGATGCATTCTAGGAAAGCCTGAGAATATGAGTAGAACCACCATCATTCTGCAAGTAACTTATAAACTTTGTAAATTTTTTATCCAGCTGGGGCACAAACACAGATACATGGTCATTAAACGACAGCTCTCTGTAGACCACTCAGCCAAAGAGGAACTGCACAATCCATGTTTTTGTTTAATTCCAAAGTAAAAATGAATTCAAATTGCTCCTTATTGATATATGATTAAATACCTTGCTAAAGTTTACACTAATTTATTTTAGCTCAATTACAATGAAAGAGCTTATATGAACCGATCTCAGGTCCGCTTCCTGGGTAAAACCAGCACTGAGTGTTGTTTTATGAGAAGCGGGGGATCAAACCCACAACCTCTGGCATGATCGCCCAACATTCTATCCATTACATTACCGTCCATGCTTGGCACAATTGTGTATAAAAACAAGACACAGTATGGTTTCTACTCGGAAAACGGACTCAATTCATATTTACAGGGACTTACATTACACAAGTCTTTGTTATCTATAAGAGTCATCAAATTAAAATAAATCAAAATAACATCAACATAAATACACACCTGGTTAAACTTTTTAAATCACCAGTTATTTCTGAAATTTTATTGGCACCAATGTAAAGGTTTTTTAAATGTAAGATTTCAGTAATTTGCATAGGCAATTCTGTAAATCTGTTACCACTAAAGTTGATCGTTTCTAATGATGTCAATAAACCGAAATCCTTTGGTAGTGATTGAGATTCTAATAAGTTATTTCTCGCAGTTAACGTACGCAACTTTTTCAAATGTAGAATTTCACTGCCTATAATAGTTAATCCGTTATTGCTAATATCAATGTTCACTAAATTGAGGAATGTTCCAATTTCTTTCGGGAATTCCACAAAATCATTGTGACTGAGTTGAATAGATTTCCAGCACTTTGAGTCAACCGTCAAATAGGTCGGCAAAACATCCAGTTCGCTGTGTGACAAATCTTCCGAATTTTCATCGTTAAATTCTCCGTCCGATGAACCAGAATCTGTGAGATAATTTTGCGCCATTGTTAATACTGTTTCTATTACACTGTTTTTCGACGGAATGAATGGTATACTTTTATAGCCACCTTCTGTTTTGTGACCTGATATTTGTTATTCACGTTCTTGTTATCACGTCTTCGGATCGTGAACTTTGATTTGAGGAAGGTATTGGAGGTAATCCGAAAAAGAGGTCAAGTAGGTAAAGTAGTAGCCTGGTTTTCGGACCCAAAATGCTCTCGACGTTTTGCCTTCGCATCTTATATGAGACCGGGGACCAGTCCAGTAAAAGCAGACGGTTCCCAAAGCAGTCAAAATGTAAAGCCAGTTAAAATATACTACATAAAGCAGGATATCAGAAACATGCATAAAAGAAAACAAACGGTAAATTCTATTATCAATATAGCGACAATCATTTTTCTATTGCTACATAAAGTAATTTATCGAATATAGGCTTGAAAACACATATAAATAAATTTAATTTGATTACGATATCATGGACCGGCCGCGTGGCCTAATGGATAAGGCGTCTGACTTCGAATCAGAAGATTGCGAGTTCGAGTCTCGTCGTGGTCGAATTTTTTTTAAATATTATTTTATTACATTTCCCCAACCCAACTCTTTCTATCTTAAATGATTTAAAGTTTCCCTTTAATGGGAACGGCTTTCCTAGTTGAGTGCTAAGTAACTTGCGTGATTTGTAAATCTTTTCAGATAAACGATAATTGCGTAAGAACGCTTTGATTAGTTTTTGTGGGGAGGCAACATGAGAGGGAATGTGGTCCCCCCCCCACACACACACACAAATATTATACATATCACATGATATGCATATATAACTATCGATTTTCTTATACACATTTTTATTCAGTGCAATGGCGTTTACAGTTCGAAAGTCGTTGTCGTGGTTTTGTCTTATTTGTCAATTAATTTTATTTTTGGCCATTGTTGTGTTTTTGGTGATACCAAAGGAAAAATTTTGCCTGAGCGGTAAGTGGAGTATATTTTATTCAAACTATCAGTTAATGTTTACGAAATGTAGATTTTCCAGGACATAGACGCCGGCATAGGCTAGTTTCGTTTTCTAGATCTACCGTTTTAAGTTTGTTTTATGTATTTTATGAATGTTTTTTATGCAGAGAGAGGAATATCATCTAAATGCAGTTTACTGAGTGCTTTAAATAGGCAGTGTTATATGTTTTAATATTATACTATAATGTATATTTAATATTATAATACGCTTGGACATTATCGGGGGAATTTCCAAATGTTCTATTTTTAGATTATGGTTCACAAGAAAATGTGTCGGTCGGTGTGTTGATTTCTGCAATTTTATGGCTGATATGGAACGCTGTTGCTATTGCATTTTTGTTAGAGATGATGTATTGGTTATGAGGTATCTTTTTCCGATCTATCCAGTTTTTATTGATATTAACAATTCTTTATTAATTTTGTACTCAACTAATTGAATTATGACTATGAATAATTAGATTAAAGAAATTATATATTCTGTATTAGATCTAGGATAGTCTACCATTTCATGATATGTTATTGAAATCGATTTGTTCACATCATTAATTTTTATTTTGATATCATCATATCGAATTATTGTTAATGAAAACGGTTATTTAATGATATCATAAAATATAAGTTATCATATGAACATTAAATTTTACATCAACTATTTTTGAAAACTTTTATAAAAATCCAGTTTAATGATATTACATGCGGGGGAGGCACTTGACCTGCAAGTGGGTACATATGTGCCCTGTGAGCTTCAAAACAATGGCACAAACTCTACAGTGCATTCTAAACTTTAGTGGTCAAAACTATACATTCAAACCAATCATAGGGATGCAGCCAAACAAATTATATAGAAGTTAAAACTCTACATTTAATCTAAATAAATATTTGTCTAAACAATGGCATAAACTCTTGGATTTCATTAAGAATAAAATACATGAGTCTTATGAACTAAATTAACATGGCGACTTAGTTATATCACTTTAACATGCCATGATATCATTAAGATATTATTATTAACGAAAAATATCTAATAGTTCATATTAAAAATCAATCCGATTTTTTTATTTTTATGTTTTTTTGTTGTTTTGTTCCTTGTTTTTTTCTTTCTCAATAAATACATTCAGTGATCGTATCAATCACACAGTGCACACGGCAAACTAATAAAGAATATATAGTCGTCTCAAAGCAAACCGCGGGGGCGGTAGTCTAATGAATAGAGTGCTAGCCGTTCACGCCAGAGGTTCCGGGTTTGATCACCAGCTCGACCCGTTGCCTCTCATAAAACAACACTCAGTACTGGTTCTACCCAGGAAGCGGACCTGCGAGAGCGGTTCATATAAGTTGAGCTTTCATCGTAATCGAGCTAAAATAAATAAGTATAAACTAAAGCAAACCGCCATTTTATGAACATACTTGATATTGGTGGAATTATCGCATCATCAATCACACACGTTTTATTTTGAAAAAAAAACAACATTGCAAACATATGAAATTGACCGTAAAGCTCTGACCAATATGTATATTGTCTTTGCTGTTAGCCCTCGATGGCATAAAAATGACGCTAAATATTCAATCAATCAATCAATCAATACATAGCTAGAAAATGCATACATAATTATATAAACATTTATTATACTGAGAAAGAATTTGTTATATTACCAAGGGAGACAACGCGTACATAAATAGAAACTTTGTTATTCCCCCTTATTGTTTAAAACTATACTTACACACCGGATATTACTTTTAACCTGTATTTTTTAACATCATAAATACCATTTTTGGTAAAAATATTTTTTAAGAAAATATCCTTTTCCACAACTTCTCACGCCAGAGCTATATGCTTTGCCGATTACTTCTCAAAAACCATACCCAATGCTGGCTATACACAGGAAACTATAAACTTAAACTGGATTAAGGTGTAAGCCACTTACTGATTTTTGTTCTTTATTCTATAGTAATTAATAAAAGTTTGAAGGTTTGTCATTCATAGAGAGACCCAAATGAAAGAAGTGAAACCTACATTTTACTGTTTGTCAACCTTTGCACTATCAAAATATGATGAGAAAAGTAGGGGTCATGTGTCATATAAGAGATTTTTTCCTGCTCAGTGTGTACACTGGTGATAAAATGAAAGTAGACTTCCGAAATCATGTATTCATACCCACAATTTCCAAGCATCAATTTTTCCTTTCTAAATTCACCATTCAAACATGACAATGCTGTCAAAATGTTCAAAATACATCAATAATGCCATTCAAATAAAAAAAAGAGCATTAAAATAAGGAAAATGCATTTTTAAAGAAGAAGAAATGAGGATTTTTTATAACCGCCGTTCAATCTCATTAAAATCATCTCCTATTTACGCTACATTTATGGAAGATCGTGTACTTTAGTCAGATTGAACCGCCGTTATGCGACTACCCCACGGACGCTCTTCCTTTTGCCAATGGTGGTACTATGCCTTAAGTCAAAATTATAAGCAGCCTGCCGCACTTAATGGTAAAACTAATGCCGATCACTGTCACTTTTAACAGTGCTGGCTTAAAATAACGTTTACGTCGTCTTCATTTTTCAGAAAGAGTGATGGCAGCAATTTTGACAAATGTTTCCATCACAAATAAGGTGCGATATGAAACGGTCGGAATTAAACTTGGCTTCAACGAAAATGAGCTGGACAAGATTGACAACCTGAAACATCTGGTTGCACACTGGATGGATGACAGAATACGTAATGGTCCGCAACATTACAGTAGGACAACCCTCCTCTCAGATGTAATCGAGAAAGACGCGTATTATATTGAAAATGAGGACATCATTATGATAAAATGTAATTAACTTTGCCTGTTTTTGGTTTGGATTTATATTGTTTGTAATTGGTTCACTCATGTTATGCATGACTTGAACGGAGGGCGACTCTGGATGTTTGTCCTTTATTTCGTCATATCGTAGACTGGGTAAATACGGCGTGAATGGGCAGTTGATAAGTTCATCTGAAGGAATGAATTGTTCGTCCGTCTGTCTGTTTATTGTTGTCCATAATTTCTAAAAAATATTTTACTGAAATTGTTGCAGTATTTCATTCGGAACGCTTTATCGAGTAACATAATGCAGAATTATGTTTTGAAATAACACACAAATAATGCACAAATAATCACCATACCATGGCGACATGTTTGGTCCATAGCTTATAAAGGTAAAATAATATGAAAGAGGTAGAAAGCATCTTTGCTTCCACTGTAACACTTTTAGATGTATGACCTGTTTAAGCAAGTGCTACTATCTTAAAGGTTAATACTTAGCGGTTAACGGAGTCACGATTGTGATATCCAATTAAGTGATATTGGGTGTGTTGCTGATTAAGCTAATGGTACATAGATATACCTATACCAGTGGACCAATATTAAAATACTGCATAAAATGTCACTTGTTTGGTCACGTGAATGCCTTTGGTTATTGTGTTAGAACTTCTATTTACGTAGTTGCGTAAGTTCACCCTTTAATAAGTTAGTTGCAAGGATCACCGTAGATATTGTAAATTACCAAAACTTTTTGTAAGCACGGACGGCCGACAATCTATCTAAATAAGACTCACTTGTGAACACTGCAACTGTACGTCTGTTTTTACAAGCAAACAATTATTGTATTAAACGGGCATGCCATTAACAAGACTATTTCTACATGGAACAACAATGATTATATACATTATCATCCATATTTACTATATATATGAACTCACTTTATGCCTGTAGATTGAAATATAAACATAAATCCAAATATTGATAAATAGTGTTTTAAATATAAAGATTATTTTTAACATAAGTATAATCAGTCTAAACAAGTTTAGATATATTTATCTGAGGATAGATGAGAGTATCCTTGAATGACCTTCCAAAATATCTACTGCCAGATTTCTGCTGTCAACAAGAATTATTGGGTCTCTGTTTTCAGACTAATGCAAAGCTTTCCCAAGTTATAAACACAATTTATGATGGTAAACATTGATTAATGTCTTACCTTCAAATAATGCTGTATATTCTCAAATAGGAAATCATATTTGAATTTCCCTCCTCGAAAGTTGCCAGAGTGGGAAGATTTGAAAATCTGTTCACCTCAAATCTGGCATCTTCATTTCTACTTTATTTCGAGTTTTAATATTAACTTGCATATTTGCATCTGAACTATAACAGTTTTTATCGTTTTAAATGAACTTTTCGTGTATCAGATCTGGCAACATGGCGGAATTTTTGTCAGATTAGCCAGATTCTGGAAACCAGTGGATATGAAATGCACGCATTTCATTGGCTTAGAAGTGTCAGAATCCCAGACTTTTTGCCTATATAAACGCTTAGGAACTTCAGATTTCAGCTCACTTTAGTTTCAGACATCAAGAAAATCAGTTCCATTATTTCCGGTACATTTTTAATCTTAGTATCGTACAACAGTAGTATTCATTGTGTATATACAATCTTGCCTTATTGGAGTTGCTGGGAGTTAATTAGTTGTCTATATAAATCAGCTATTCCATCTAATCTTGTTGCTTTCATATTTTGCTCGTCATCTATCTAATAACACGACCTGGAGTGTTTCAACTATCGCTTGAATGTTTCTTCTATATTCATTAGTTTTATATTATTAGATATTTTCTATAACAAAGATTTTGTACAAGATAACTGCCATGACTTCCGTACGAATACATATTTTTGAATTTTATTGTAACATAACCATTGCAAAGGTACGTCTGTGTCAGCAAATCAGATTTAAGCGTTTCTTCTGCACAAGTTATCAAGACGTTTGTTTTTTTAGAAAAGCAAGCGTCGCATATCAAGACTAATGCAAAAAATATTTTATTCTCATACAGTTGTTTCGCTATGATTATGTCGTTGCAGACTTCGAGGGTTGCTCCGCCGTGGTTTACGACCTGTCGACCGTCAGTCTGTATGGACTATTACTTCTCTTCATCACGACACTCTCTACCCTGGGCTGCTGGGAATTTAAACCTTTTTGCGGCCAACGCAACTATATTTGGACAAGGTTAAACCACTTTTTTGTTTTGCTCATTTGATCATCCATAAAAAGTATACATGTACATTGCTTTCTTTTGTCCGGACATGATTGTTTATGCGGGTTGGTTAGTAAATGGTTATTAGGTAGAATAGTTTTTGCTATACTTTCCTTTTAAAAAGGGGCCTTAATCGTGTAATACTTAACACTTTTGAATCCAATCAGAAACGTTTGGCTAGATGCATTTTGAGTTTATAGATAAGATTATTAATTGTTACAGTAAAGCAGTTCTTATCACATCCAGTCCAAACTTGGTTGATTGTCACTAAAACATAGACGACCAGATGAATTATGGACAGACCCGTTCGGATTAAAAATGAGATAACGTCCCCGAATCGTGAAAAGTGATGATTGTTACTTTTTTAATACTGTGAGATCTTCGGTTGTCATTCGGTTATTTCTTTGAAAGTGTTTTCATGCCGATTTATGCCCAAATATGAAAGGTTTTTTTTTGCCGAAATGTTGAAATATAAGGGGTATGGATAATAATTAACATAATCGGATACTCGCGGCTGTTTTCGCATCATCATAATTAATGTAGATCTGTATCTTATTTATTATATGAAGTTTACGAAAAAGATATCATGAATATTTGCAGGGAGGCTTTTGTTTTGTTTGAATCATGGACACATACAGTTTCATACACATTGAAAGTTTCCGTTGCAGACAAAGACGATGCCGCAATGAGCGTGTACGCACAGACAGCGAGAAGACATACAAAGAAGGATCGAGTATACGGATCAATAATCCGACGTACAACAACAACATTACTGTCAACATAGAGGCGGGATCGTCCCACAACACCAACAAGCTTATGATGTTTCTTCCCTGTATACCAGGTCGATCACAGAGGGTGACATCTGAATCAGGTATTGCTATATGTAACCGGAAGTACAGAGAGAAATAGGATGCCAGTCTGGGAGTCGAACCTGGGCATTTTGCTGGCAGGGCTAATGTTTAACTTATGTTCCCCCACCACCCAACCACACTTTTTAAAATTTTGTTTTTTGGAGAATTGTTCTTAAAAATGTACACGATTTGCTTTTTCTTCAGATGCGCTAACTGATATAACGCAATCGTGAAACATCGGGTATTTCCGTAACCTCCGTATAATACACCTCATGTATAGCTCTAGAATTTCACCAACGCTATTCGCCTGTGTTACATGTCTGTGTTCATTCGCGTGAAAGTAACAAATTATGTATCCGTCATTAAGTTGAATATATGGCGTTATTATATCGATTTTTTTTATTTCTACACTCGACATGGGTCATGTTTATAAGGAAATTTAAAATATCAGTCTTGATTAACCAACGTTTATATTTTCAACGTACACACACACACACACACATATATATATATATATATAAGGGGGCCGCCATTTTATTTTATTATGTGTCTGAAAGTTGTTCCAAAATGGCGCCTTATTTATTATGTCAGAGGTCTATTGCGTAGCCGAGGTGATTAGATTGTGATATAACGTATAGATGTTCATTCATTCCAAATACTTTACAGAAAGTGGACAGGACAATAGCACACCCCGGCGGCTATTTAAGAGAGAGATAGATGCAACGTTGAGGCGAGAAGGTGTGCACCTGGTCCATGAAGCCATGAAATCCGTGGGAATACTATTTACAAAACAGAACGGCAAAGGAACGGTTGTTCGGATTGGACAGAACTTCGTCATAACTGCCTGGCACGTCATAAAGGATATTGTTCGTAAGTGAGCAACAATTTCAGTTCAGTGGCGTGGCTGACCCTACAACGACGTGAACGCCATCTTCTGGCGAGCATACCTCCACACTCACCCAAGAAAGCGTTTGATTTTTAGGATGCAATCTGGGGGACTTTGCAGGAGATATAATGACACATTCGCAAAATTTTTTTGCAAGCCTGGGGGTAGTGGCGAAAAGACAACCAAGCCTCTGCAGTTAAATGACTATTTTACTTTTAAATCAAAGTTTTTGTCAAGCTGTCAGCAATTGTTTCTAAATTGTAGGAAATTGTTCCATTATGTGATTATTACTATTTTCCGTCATACTCTGAGCTAGTCTTAGTTATGCGAATAATACCATTTACTCAATCGTTGATTTTGTAATTATATTATGTAAATTAATACTTTTAATTCTAGTGTTGCGTATGTGAAATAATACCATTTACTCAAGCGTTGATTATGTAAATCAGTACGTTCAACACAAGAGCTTGCTATGTGAACTGGTGCCATTCATAACTCAAGTGTTGGTTATGTAAATTAGTACGTTCAACACAAGTGCTTGCTATGTGAACTGATGACATTCATAACTCAAGTGTTGGGTACAATTCCCTGATTCACCTTATTTGTTAAATCAAAATGCATACTAATCTATCTGGATAATTAAAAATTGAATAATTCCTTCCCACAGTTCCAGTCAACTTAAATTTGAATAAAAGGCCTATGGATCCAACTCTGCTACACAGCAAGACGATCTACGTTGATTTCCATGACAGCTGCAGACAGAGCCCAACCTACATGCACTTCCAGATTTTACCAAAAATACCGTTTTGGGATCCCGACCTGGATATTATTATCCTGGAACTGGACGTTTCCAAGAACGAGGAACATTTACCACCACCGTTCGTAAACTTCGCAGATGTGTTGAAGCTTAATTCCAGGGAGAATCAAATTCCTTGTGTTCACATTATTGGACAACATCCGAAAGAGGAAAATGTGGTAAGTTTGTTTTGAAAAAAGAAATGTCGTCATTTTATTCTAGTTTTTAGGTGAAGTCACTTTACCCAAAATACTTATTGAAGATCAATAACATAAAAATTACCATTGTGTTTTTTTTTCTTTTGTTTTCTATTAGTTTTATTCACCTTTCTATTTTAATGTGTTTCATGTTTTTCATTTTTATACGCTAAAACGCATTGGTAATCTCAATTTTGCATCATATCGTTTTCCTAGCTGTCTATTCTGAAGTAGTCGGGTACACTGACTCGCTTCTAAAGGCATAGTACCACCATTGAAAAAAGGGAGTTCTTCCGTGGGGTAGTCGCATAATGGCGATGATCCTTGTTTCTTCTTCTTTAAACTTTTAATGGCATTATTCATGCATTTTAAACATTTTGGAAACATTGCCATGTTTGAATTGTGAATTTATAAAAATATCTTGTATGAAACATCGAGGGCTCAGCGCAAAACTATTGTAACTCCGTTTTTTCCAAAATATCGTGTTTTTTTTCATAATTACTTTAGTTTTACAATGTGCATCTTGTGTTAAAATTTGGTCCTGATATTTTAAATAATTTTGAAGATATTCACTTTTGGTGAAAATATGTTATCTCAAATACACTAATTCTTCAGCGCAATAATATTGTAACTTGAGTTACAATAGTTTTGCACCAAATGATATCTTGAAGACCTTTATTTATATCAGTGCAAAACTATTGTAACTTGAATTTAAATTTTATTAAACCTAGTTATGTATATCCACACTTTTATTTAGTACAAGAAAATTGCAATACAAGTTTCAAATGATAGTTCAGTAAAATCTTGCAAGATTTTGAATAAAAACCGGTATAGAGACTTTTTAGTAATTTTAGTCAGATGAGTATGTTTAATGATTTATTGATTTGGAGATTTGTGACAATGAAATGGATGATTAATATAGTTATTGTGCTATAAAAGAACTATTTGTTGATATTTTGTTAAAAAATCTGATTATTAAAATTTGCACTGAATTTTTTGCTTTGCATTTTTTTAATAAAAGGCCGTCCAATCTAACAATATTACTCAACACACTTTTAATTTATACCAAATATAACTTTACTTAACCAATATACATGTATATCCCTTTTGAATAGTTCCAGAATGAGATATTATTCTAATTACCTGGTACACATAGTATTATTCTTTTTAATAATCAGTACTAGAAGTCAACAGTATCTAATTATTTTAAAATGACTGTTGAAGAATCGAAGCAATATATTTTAGATATCGATAAACCTTGGTTTCCCAGAATTAATTTGATGGGTGTATAGGTTACAGTTGGTACTGTAGTTGGTATTGTGGGTGTAGAAGGTAGAGCTGGTAGTATAGGGGGTATAATGGGTGTAGAGGGTACATCTGGTACTATATTTTGTAGTGTGGGTGTAGAGGGTACATCTGGTACTGTAGTTGGTTGTGTGGGTGTAGAGGGTACAGCTGCTAATGTAGTTGGTATGGTGGGCGTTGAGGGTACAGTTGGTAGTGTAGTTGGTATGGTGGATGTAGAGGATACAGCTGGTAGTGTAGTTGGTATGGTGGATATAGAGAGTAGTGTGGGTGTAGAGGGTATATCTGGTACTATAGTTGGTAGTGTGGGTGTAGAGGGTACATCTGGTACTGTAGTTGGTTGTGTGGGTGTAGAAGGTGCATCTGGTACTGTAGTTGGTATTGTGGATGTAGAGGATACAGCTAGTAGTGTAGTGGGTAGGGTGGGTGTAGACGGTACGGCTGCTAATGTAGTTGGTATGGTGGGGTTTGAGGGTACAGTCGGTAGTGTAGTTGGTATGGTGGATGTAGAGGATACAGCTGGTAGTGTAGTTGGTATGGTGGATACAGAGGGTACAGCTGGTAGCAGAGTTGGTATATTGGGTGTGGATGATAAAACTGTAACATAGTTGGTATGGTTGGTGTTGAGGGTACAGCTGGTAGTGTAGTTGTATGGTGGGTGTAAAGTGTACAGCTGGTAATGTAGTTGGTATGGTGGGTGTAGAGGGTATGGCTGGTAGTGTAGTTGGTATAGTGGGTGTAGAAGGTACAGCTTGTAACGTAGTTAGTATGGTGGGTGCAGAGGGTATGGCTCGTAGCATAGTTGGTAGAGTGGGTGTGGATAGTACAGCTGGTAGCATAGTTGGCATGGTTGGTGTTGAAGGTAGGACAGGTAACATAGTTGGTGTGGTGGGTGTATAGGGTACGACTGGTTGCATAGTTGGTACAGCTGGTAGCGTAGTTGGTATGGTGGGTGTAAAGGGTATGGCTCGTAGCATAGTTGGTATAGTGGGTGTTGAAGGTAGGACAGGTAACATAGTTGGTATGGTGGGTGTATAGCGTACGGCTGGTAGCATAGTTGGTAGAGTGGGTGTAGAAGGTACAGCTGGTAGCGTAGTTGGTATGGTGGGTGTAGAGGGTATGGCTCGTAGCATAGTTGGTATAGTGGGTGTGGATAGTACAGCTGGTAGCGTAATTGGTATGGTGGATGTAGAAGGTATGGCTCGTAGCATAGTTGGTATGGTTGGTGTTAAGGGTACAGCTGGTAATGTAGTTGGTATGGTGGGTGTTGAGGGTACAGCTGGTAATGTAGTTGGTATGGTTGGTGTTAAGGGTACAGCTGGTAGTGCTGTTGGTATTGTTGATGTAG
The DNA here is from genome assembly GCA_029582155.1 of Panopea generosa. Classification (NCBI taxonomy): domain Eukaryota; kingdom Metazoa; phylum Mollusca; class Bivalvia; order Adapedonta; family Hiatellidae; genus Panopea; species Panopea generosa. Next base: position 79,065,703 of record CM055894.1, on the reverse strand, counting down.
AAGGTACAGTATTTAGTTGAGTCTGAATGGTGGGTGTAGAGAGTACAGTTAGTAATGGGGTTCTGGTTGGTATTATAGATAATAGTTGGTAGAGAGAATCGGTACCTATATACTGGAGAAATGTAGAGGGAGCAAAGGAGTTCATAAAGTGAATGTAGATGTTACAGTGGATAATGGTACTGGATTGGTGGGTGTAATGGTTCAGTAGTTAATTAGGTCAGTATGATTGATGTAGTGGATGCAATGGGTAGTGGGGTTGGTACAGTGGATGTTGAAGGTACAGTCACTGGGGATAGTTGAGTTGGTATGGTGATGGAGTCGATACATGTAATGAATATAAAGGATCAGTGTCTTATGGATTTGGTTTGGTGGATATTGAAGATGTAGTTGAAAATGGTGCTTGTAGAGTGTAGAGTTGATGGTGTTGGTATGGTTGTTGTATAAGGTACAGTGGGTATAATGATGTTAGTTTGGTGAGTGTAAAGGGTACAGTACCATGGTGGTGGAGTTGGTACATGTATGAAGACTAAAATGTGTTTAATTAATTTGGTATGATGGATTTTGATGGTGCAGTTGGAATTGGAGTCAGTATGACGAATGTAGATGGTATAGTTGTAAGTGATGTTGGTATAGTGGGCCCAAGGGACACAGTATCCACTTACTGCTTGTTTAAATTAAACGATAACTTTTTCCAAATTTTTAACTAAATAAAACACATGTATATTTTTGTCTAGTTGTCTATAAATGAGGTTTTAACCAAAACAATCATGCAGTATGCAATTTGATCTCAACTGCCTTTTGCCCCCAGGTAAAAATTCGTCAATACATTTATAAGACTGAAAATAACAGTTTTGTAATCTTGTTTGATATTAACTGGTATATTATTATCAAAATGTCACATTCTTAAACATGACAGTTTTTTACGATTATTCTGTGGTCCAGATAGTATCTGCATACTATATGAATTTACACAATATCAATTTCTAAATACGAATTTGGAAATATAATTATATTTATTAACTTATATTAACATAATTTAATACTTTCATAACTGAAATATTATGCTTTACAATGTTAATGACATAGGTTCATTGATTATAAACATGAGAACTATCAAAATTATTGTATTTATAGGCTAAAACATAAATAATACAGCTTAATATACTTTTGTATATGTTTTTCTTTATTTCCAATACTTCTTATATGTTTGTGTTACCCTTTAATAGAATTAAAATTGGTTTTGGATTAATAACAACATAATTTTAAACAGTTTTATATTGAGTTACAATATTTTTAAACTTAGAAATTAATTCTTTATCCCGTAAAACTTGTTGCAAAACTATTGTAACTTGAGTTACAATAGTTTTGCACCAAATATAAATTCAGTTTTATTGAATTTTCAACGCAACACTGTTGTTACTCAAACTTTTACAAATAAATCAAGTTATATTAAAGCTTTAATTGATAACACTTGTTAATATTGTAAGCAATGCAGTTTTCATTTGAATTTTGAAAAATATAAGCAAAAATACCTAAAAAAGAAAATAAAAACATTTTTTTCTCCTCCTGAACAATTTGCAAAAACCTAGTTACAATAGTTTTGCGCCAAGTCCTCGACATGACCCCTACTTTTCTCATCATATTTTGGTAGTGAAGAGGTTGACAAACGGTAAAATGTAAGTTTCACTCCTTTCATTTGGGTTTCTCTATGAATGACAAGCCTTCAAACTTTAGTTATTAACTATAGAATAAAGAACAAAATTCAATGGTGGGGTTACATCTAAATGAGTGGTAGTCTTGATTATCTGACAGACAAATGACAGATTTCTAACAGACAAGCGTCTTGATACTCTTGGCGCTCGCCCAGGCCCCTATATAGGTTTTACCTATTTCACATGAATCATACAATTGTAACACATAAATATCTATAAACCTAAGTAAAACAAACATTGATGGTATTGTTCTATATGTTTATTTTCATAGGTTCTCGACCCTGGATGTAAAATTATTACTCGTGATGATAAAAATGTCAAGAGAGCTCGGAAATGGATTAAACAGAACATGACAAGTTTAAAGAAAAGTGCTAAAAAGAACAATGACAATCCTAACAATGTCGAGACTGCCTACTATGACGTTTTTTCCTGCAGTAGGCGCCTTATATTTGACACATATTTGGAATTTGGCGGCAGTGGTGGCGCTGTCATCGCCTTATTACCGGAAGGTGGTGTCGCTCTCGTAGCAATTCTGACACACGGACTACCTCCGTTTTATTGGTACGCATCAACAAGGCACATTTTTCCGGAAAATATGAGGATGGAAGTAGGCTGCACGATGGAAGCCATTACGGACTCCGACAAATGGACTGGCAAGTTGCATTAAATAATAAAACTATCTTCTTCAGAATAAGATTCAGTGGTATTACCATTTTTGTGACGCATTTTAATATTAATTTAAGTCTCAGTGTACACTTATATATAATACATTACAATGCATATAAAAAGGTGCTATATCCACATTTATAGCACAAAGTTTTTCAAATAGTAATTAGAGCAATGAACAAAAAAAAAAAAGAAGAAAATTGGGAAGGTGATGCTTACTAGTATATTGCATTAAAAACTTGTCATTAAAAAAGAATAACACGCGTGAGCGGCCAAGAATCTGCCCACTGCATTACCGCCCCATGTTTAGATCTGCTGGTCAAAGGCCCGCAGGGCTTATTTTATGGTAAATTGTCTGTCGTCAGGTGTCAGGCGTCCGTCTGTTAACCCTTTCCTTGTAGAGGCGATAGCAGCCCCATTTTTAATGAATCTTAACCGAACTTGCAAAGCAGTTACAACCACAAAATGTAGGACGACGAGTTTTGAATCAACGTGATTCGACCATTAATGTCCCCACCATAGGGCTTACAAGCACATTTTAAGGGAAAAATTTTCTCTGAAAGTTCAAACCATTAGACGTGTAACGTAATGAGGGTAAAGATTCCCCAGTGAGTCACTGTCCGTTAATTGATTAATACGTATTTTAACATGTGAAATCAATTAGTGCATAGCGTTACTGTTATAATGCATTTTATTTAATATCTGTCTTGACAATAAACTTGTTTAAAATACATATAATTTTTAGAAGGTTTTCTTAAATTCTAACAGTAACTATCATGACCGTATAGCTTGTAATTGAAAACCAATGAAAAGAGGTTTTACACTTTCTGGTGAAATTTATTAATACCTTTTTTGATATGTTTTGTCAAAATGTATAATGAAAGCGTTCGTGATCACGTTCCTTTTTCATCAGGCTTAAATACCAAATCTGATAAAAAAAAAACGTCTATTAATTCAATATAAATATCTGAGTGCATTAGCTGTCCGAACTAACACTCTTATTGATTGAGGAAGACCTCAGCATTAATTTGATTAGAACCAACGCACTTCCGCATGTAATTGGCAAACTTTTTCACCTAAAGTTTTTGGAGCGAGTGGGACTCAAACCTAAGACCTTAGCGGTGAGAGATACGTTGTCTTGAGATGGCGTCTTTGAAATGGCCACGGATGACCTTTTACGCTGAAATAAAATTCATGTTTAATCACTATTAATTCAGAAACAAATATATTAAATCAATCCATTGAGGTCCCCTACATGGGTTGTTGAAATCAGGTCATATGGGTCAAATTTGGAACCGTTACAGGGGTCACTGTTTTACACAGAGTTACAGGTATATAGATAAAATGGTAAAATGTAAGTGTATACGCCTGATAACACTCCCATCTTTCATTGAATCTTAACTAACTTTGCACAGCAGTTATATAACACAATATCTCGGAACATTTCTTGAATCAGTGATTCGGCCACTAATTCTCCCACCACAGGGCTTATATATCCTTATATGGAGCGCTTGACTCGGTGGTATAGCATGTGAGCCAATTTCGGAAGGTCGTGTGTTCGATCCTCTGCCACGGCTATGCATGGTTCCTTGAGCAAGACACTTTATCTGCAAATGCTTAGTACTGATGTTTACCCAGTAATACTCCGAGTGTGATTTGTCTAAGTTGAAAAACGTGTTTTACAATGTAAGTAAACAAAATACGATTAAACATACATGATACGTATGTGTTAAGCCATTTTGTAGTCTTAGCTATTTTCTGCCTTGAGGTCTATAACCCTATGCTACTTGTAAAAATTGCTATCTTTGTTATGGGCATTTTTTATAAAAAAAAAACTTAAAATAAAAAAAACACGCACGCAACATAGATAACAAAGGTAAATATATGCGCTGTTTTATAGATAGACGGCTCTTACTCGATGTCGTTAATCAACTCTGCTATCTGATCATTTATATTTATGTACTTAGTATGTTATTTTTAGGTGCGGAGTCATTAAGAGATAAACTTTTCGGTCCAGGCAATATAAGGCAACCGATGGAGACCGATGCAGAAGTACCAGACCAAACTGACGTGAACATGACCACACTTGCTGAAAATCTAAACAACTTGACACTAGCCGAAAATGTCCTTGTGTAAGATTTCTTTGTTCTATAGAAGAAAGACAAACTGTGTTGGCATAACAAGTTGTCGCTCAACCATTTGTATCAAATGAGACTGTCGACATAAAAAATGGCGCTCAACCAGTTGTGGTAAATGAGACTCTGCCGGCATAAAAAGTTGGCGGATATACAGTTGTATGTGTGTCATATGCTTTTAAACATTTAAAAGAACTATTTGATACTCTTCTCTTTAACTAATACTCATTTATAGGGCAATATAGTTGGTATTACGTTTTAGCTTCATAGACAGACAAATGCACTTTTGCAGGGTATGAAAATGGAACATATATTGAGAATGAAAAAGTATTAATAATTCTGTACAAACTTACTAAATATTTTTGTAATGCATTTCTGACAGAGCATGCTATTGGAGCTGTGGTTGACAGCAGGTACTTAATCTTGATACATGCTGCAAATTTAATTAGAAAATCTATAAGAAACCTATGCGTAATCTCAGAAACTTGGAGTTGTCCATACATGCACAAACATATCAAACTTATCAAAATGATACTCAGGCATTTTCTGTTAACATTCTTCATTACAATTTTAAGGATATGTATAACAATTCACTGTGTTTTTTAAAGTTTGTAAGTGTGATCACGGCAAAATGTGTTCTTGATTGCAACAACCATCAGGGATATTTTCAGGAAATAATTGTTGTCAGTTAACGTCTCGCACCACTATTACATTTCCATAGAGCTCCATTGTAACATTCAAGTCCAAAACACAGTGAAAAAACGAATCTGCAGCACGTGTCTGAACTTAAATTCTTCACTGGTTCAAGATCTGCAATTATAGAGAAAAAAAATCATACTTAGTTTTTTTTATTCAATGGTTTTGTGATACCAATTTCGAGAGTAATAATGTGTCAAATTTTCAGTGGTGATTTCTTAAATACTGACCATTTAACACGATCATAGGAGAATAGCTGCAATACAAAGCCTGGATAAAACAAGAAAAAGAGAACTAAAGTTGCAAGTTGATCACCTCTATATTAATGTTGATATATTTAGAAGCCGGGTATATGCACATGTCTAGATCATAATTATCTCCGATAGACCTAGGTCATAATGCAACGATGCCTAGAGCACAGTGCAGGCATATCTAGATCATATCTCCGATAGACCTAGGTCATAATGCAAGGATGCCTAGAGCACAGTGCAGGCACGTCTAGATCATATCTCCGATAGACCTGGGTCATAATGCAAGTATGCCTAGAGCGCAGTGCAGGCATACCTAGACCATATCTCCGATAGACCTAGGTCATATTGACAGTATGCCTAGAGCATAGTTCAGATATGCATAAATTATAACGCAAATATACATAGATATTTTCAAAACATGTGCGATCGCCCTGGGGGATATGACCACAACGTTTAGCTATTAAAGTTCAAGTAAGCAGTTTGTGTTGTTATATTCACGTAATCTATAATCAAAATTCAAGCTTTATACAAAAATGTTGATATAATTGATATTCCATTGATATGTGCTTTTTTATATATTAATTTGTATTTTGAAAATGTTTATTATTTAAAGTACAGTATGTTGAATTTGTTTAATGCTTTATTTTCTATGTTATTTACAAAGTAATCGTCAATAGTACCATATGTCTAACATATAGTGTACATTGAGAAATTGTTTAATTTATATATGTAAGTAACATTTAATGTATTTTTTAAAAAGGTTTCTTATATTATGCTTATTTGATACTGTTATATTAATTTTAGTTTTGTGTATTTGCTTCTTATGCACCTCAGTTGTACTTTACATTTTACATGAAAGGAAAGAAATAATCAAAAAATTAAAAAAATGCATGTCCAAAAGGCGACGCATCATGCAAAAAAAAACAAAACACAACACAAATCAAATATTTTTTAATTTAATGCTGCGAGTCAAGCACTGCTTATGAAAAGAAATGTTTTATTTGTTGTTATGTTTATTTCAATTATCAATACATTTAATTGAGAATTCTTAAGTACATAACTATTACATACATATTTACTACATTCGAATAGAAGCTGAAGTACTTTGATTTTCTCACAAAAGTGCAATTGTATTCTAAACACTCTCAGGGCGCCAGTGCCGCTATATTTTTGCATTAATGTTGCAAAAATTTAATAATTTTCAATCATTGGTTTATATTCTATAGAAACTATGGAAACGTCGATATGCGTGGTCGGGGCAGTTTTTGCTTTTTTTCTACCTTTACTATTCAAACAAGCGTTTTATAACCCAAAACGGGTTTTATTTTTAAATGTAAAATATCTATGTGTGCTGTATCGTATGCTTGTTTACATCCTTGAAAAAATTGGCAACAATTATGTGCATCTCAAAATGACGTCAATATTCTGATGTTACACAACAGTAAGCCATTTTATTTGAAACAAAATGACGTTGGTGCACTTGAAAATGGATTGGCACGCAGAATATCGCAGTTCCGTAAAGTTCTGCTCCACGTTAGGTAATACTCCTGCTCAAACAGAGAAACAAAGGTATGCACGGTGAATCTAAGATTTCAAGGTCTCTTATGTTTAAATGTTACAAAAGTAATGTTGTTTTAGATGGCCGGTAATCAATCATAAAAAAAGAGCAAATGGGAAATCGATTTGCAGACATTGGAATTGAAGCATGTTTTACTGACTTTTGTATCCAGTTTACCATCTTCGGATTTTGTTAACATGTTCATTCAAATTTGTCAATGGTGGCAAAAAGGTATATACCACGGATGAGAGTATTTTGAGAAGGAGTGACTTAGTAAAATTGATACAAAAGCACCTATTTAAAATATTGACGTAGGTTTTTATTTAATACGTCATCATTTTGCTCCGACATATCTAACTGCTATGCTATAAATAGCGTCTTATTTTTTAATAGTTGACATATCATGCTAACATTTTGAATATATGTCCCATATACATTTATTTCAAATACAATAACACTATTGTACTTTGCATAATTGATATAAATAAGTTATGGCAAAAGTCTACGAACTTTTTGATCCCCCCCCCCCCCTTCGGATATGGGCATTCATTTATATTTTTCTCGATTCAGCTTTTTTATGGATTCTTTTTGTTTCGGAAGTAATGGCATTTGTGATTAAATATTACTTGGTGACGTTGTCGAGACCATCTCGAGTAATACTGTAATAGTTTATGAAGAATTCAAATTCACAATCCTGTCCTATCAAATCGAATAGGATTTTGAAAAAAATACTAGCACGTTTCTGATAGCAATATGTCCGAAAAATTTAGTTTAAATAGAAAATGCTGTTTAATGTACTGAAGTAGTCACCGACAGAAGATAACACGCGTTTAGTGTATTACCACATGTGCTATCTCTATAGATTAGTGAATGTCAGATTATTTTGTGGGAAAACGTCTTAAATACCTCATATTTTGTACCATTTGACTTATTAAAATAATGAAAAGAAAGAGACATAAATATACAGTCAAACCTGTCTTAAGCAGTCAGTCAAGGGAAGGAGCAAAAATGACCTTTTAAGACAGGTTGTTGTTTAATGGAGGTTAATGTGTCATGTAAGCATGTCAATGGGAAATCACAAGTGTTGCTGCTTGAGATAGGTGTCTGCTTAATAGAGATGACCCGCGGCGCTTATACAGGGTTGACTGTATGTCCGAATGTCAGAGGTCCTGTTACATATACGTTTTGTTGCCAGTAAACACAGTCTAACCATAAGAAGCCACTCAATGCAAAATAACCTCTTAGCGCAGGTGGCTGCTTAATACAGGTTGCTTTATAGAGGTGACCACTAACACAGGTTTGACTGCAATACGAAATTACCAGTAATATTTACAGCAATTATTTGATCTCATTTATAGCGGATACATATTTGTCTCGTCTAATTGTGATTAAACTGTGATTAAGTCAGTACGGACAATCTCTTGTATTTGCTTTGTTTTTTTTATACATATGAAGAAATATCTTTTTTTTGCAAATAGCACGTACTTGTTTCTTATTGTTATATTTTGTATTTTCATTATAAATTGTTCAAATGACATTGGTTAGAATGAAAACAATGATAGTGTCTCTCCAAACAGAACACATACTTAGCTAACAGTGTTATAAATTATGCATCTTTTTCTAGAACATTATGTAGATGTGCCTAGAACATAGTGCAGACATGCTAAGATATTGTACAGATCTATATGCCTAGGACATATCTCCGACAGACCTAGGATATAATGCTAGTATGCCTAGACCACAGTGCAGTAATGTCTAGATCATATCTCCGATAGACCTAGGACATAATGCAAGTATGCCTAGAGCACAGTGCAAACATGTCTACATCATATCTCTGATAAACCTAGGACATAATGTTAGTATGCCCAGAGCACAGTATAGACATGTCTATATCATAATTATCTCCGATAGACATAGGTCATAATGCTAGTATGCCTAGAGCACAGTGCAGACACGTCTAGAACATATATTCGATAGACCTAGGACATAATGCAAGTATGCCTAGAGCACAGTGCAGACATGTCTACATCATATCTCCAATACACCTGGGTCATAATGCAAGGATGCCTAGAGCACAGTACAGGTATGTCTAGACCATATCTCCGATACACCTAGGTCATAATGCAAGTATGCCTAGAGCACAGTGCAAACATATCTACATCATATCTCTGATAGACCTAGGACATAATGTTAGTATGCCCAGAGCACAGTACAGACATGTCTGTATCATAATTATCTCCGATAGACCATGGTCATAATGCTAGTATGCCTAGAGCACAGTGCAGACACGTCTAGAACATATATTCGATAAACCTAGGACATAATGTAAGTATGCCTAGAGCACAGTGCAGACATGTCTACATCATATCTCCAATACACCTGGGTCATAATGCAAGGATGCCTAGAGCACAGTACAGGTATGACTAGACTATATCTCCGATAGACCTAGGTCATAATGCAAGTATGCCTAGAGCACAGTACAGGCATGACAAGACCATATCTCCGATAGACCTAGGTCATAATGCTAGTATACCTAGAGCACAGTGCAGGCATGCCTAGACTATATCTCCGACAGACCTAGGTCATAATACAAGTATACCTAGAGCATAGCGCAGGCATGTCTAGACCATATCTCCGATAGACCAAGGTCATAATGCAAGTATGCCTAGAGCATAGTGCAGGCATGCCTAGACCATATCTCCGACAGACCTAGGTCATAATGCAAGTATGCCTAGAGTATAGTGCAGGCATGTTTAGAACATATCTCCGATAGACCTAGGTCAAAATGCAAATATGCCTAGAGCATAGTGCATGCATGCCTAGACCATATCTCCGACAGACCTAGGTCATAATACAAGTATACCTAGAGCATAGCGCAGGCATGTCTAGACCATATCTCCGATAGACCTAGGTCATAATGCACCTATACCTAGAGCATAGTGCAGGCATGCCTAGACCATATCTCCGACAGACCTAGGTCATAATGCAAGTATGCCTAGAGTATAGTGCAGGCATATTCAGAACATATCTCCGATAGACCTAGGTCATATTGACAGTATGCCTAGAGCATAGTGCAGATATGCATAAATTATAACGCAAATATACATGTACATAGATATTTTTAAAACATGTGCGATCGCCCTTGGGGATATGACCACAACGTTCAAGTAAGCAAATTGTGTTGTCATATTCACGTGTTCTGTATCCAAAATTCAAACTTTCAACAAAAATGTTGATATAATTGATATTCCATTGATATGTCCTTTTTTATATATTAATTTTTATTTTGAAAATGTTTATTATTTAAAGTACAGTATGTTGAATTTGTTTAACGCTTTATTTTCTTTGCTATTTACAAAGTAATCGTCAATAGTGTCATATGTTAATACGGTGGTTTCATCTCACCCATCAATAAAACCGGTCGCCATATATATCCGAAATTTGGTGCAAATGGTAAACATTTCTATTAAAAACCAATAAAGATTAAACGTTTTATTTATTTTTTGTCAATTTACAATGTACTTATAAAATAGTTTGTAAGCATATCTAATAGAAATGGTAACACATTGTGTGCGTCTGTGCGCGCGAGTTTATGCGCATGTTTTTATTCGCGTGCGAATGGCGTTCGTATGTGTGTTTTAATTACAATCTAGAACATTATATGGGTTAGGTCGTAGGTTCGAGACTCGCTCGCTGCAAAAACTGCATGAACGGAAGCTTGGCAGGTACTTGCGAAAGGACGGTGGTTTTACTAAGACTGAGTCTGAGGTCTTCCTCAACCAATAAAACTGGATATGCCATATATAACCTGAAGTGTGTTGTAAATAGCGATAAACACATTCAACAAAAAAACTAACTGAATCTAGTCTTGATGATTAGGTGATATTTTTACATTTTATGCCCGATGTTGAGAGAGAGAGAGAGAGAGAGAGAGAGAGAGAGAGAGAGAGAAGAGAGAGAGAGAGAGAGAGAAGAGAGAGAGAGAGAGAGAGAGAGAGAAAGAGTATTAATCTCCCTGTATTACCATATAACGATATTAATCGCCCAGGATTACCAGGTGACGATATTAATCTCCCAGTATTACCAAATAACGATATTAATCGTCCAGTATTACCATGTGACGATATAAATCTCCCAGTATTACCAAGAGACGATATTAATCTCCCAGTATTACCATGTTACAATATTAATATCCCAGTATTTCCATATAACGATACTAATCGCACAGTATTACCATGGGACGATATTATTCTCCCAGTATTACCATGTTACAATATTAATATCCCAGTATTACCATATAACGATATTAATCGCCCAGTATTACCAAATGACGGTATTAATCTCCCAGTATTACCATGTAACGATATAAATCTCCCAGTATTACCATGTAACGATATAAACCTCCCAGTATTACTATATAACGATATAAATCGCCCAGTATTACCATATAACGACATTAATTTCCCAGTATTACAAATCGGGGTAATGATGAAAGGATAACTATAGTTTTTGCGATGTACAAACCACTGGTAAATGAGTACAACCTTGATACCTGCAGAAACATCTGCTTAAATGCCGTGCATGATTAGCTCAGTCGGTTACGCGTCTGACTATCAACCTAGGGGTCGTGAGTTCGAATCCCCGTCCGGCAACAGTCTCCGTGATGATATATGGCATTGTGTCTCATAATCATTCGTCTCTCACCGCTTATTCAAGTGGGACATTTATCAGTTACTTGCAGAGATGGAGTTTGTTCGAGTACTGGTTAACCCAAATACTGGTTAACCTTTCAGGATCACAGGAAACAGTGGTTAGGTTAACTGATCGTCTGTTAGCTATTGATGACATAAAAATGACGCTAACTATTCAATCAATCAATCTGCTTAAATGTGCGTTAGCCCTTTAACTTTGTAACAATATAGCTTAAAATATGTCTTGACAATGGTATGTCTGTTATTCGGTAGCATTGTGCCTTTAGTTTTGTACTGAACATTGTACCCATAACTTGACAACGGTATTTTTATTCCTCGGTAGCATTGCGCCTTTAGTTTTGTACTGAACATTGTACCCATAACTTGACAACGGTATTTTTATTCCTCGGTAGCATTGCGCCTTTAGTTTTGTACTGAACATTGTACCCATAACTTGACAACGGTAGATCTGTGTTCGGTAGCATTGCGCCTTTAGTTTTGTACTGAACATTGTACCCATAACTTGACAACGGTATATCTGTTGTTCGGTAGCATTGCGCCTTTAGTTTTGTACTGAACATTGTACCCATAACTTGACAACGGTGTTTTGTTCCTCGGTAGCATTGCGCCTTTAGTTTTGTACTGAACATTGTACCCATAACTTGACAACGGTATTTCTGTTGTTCGGTAGCATTGCGCCTTTAGTTTTGTACTGAACATTGTACCCATCACTTGACAACGGTATATCTGTTGTTCGGTAGCATTATCTTAAACTTTGTATCATTGTACCCATAACGTGACAGCGGCATGTCTGTTGATAGGTAGCATTGTGTTTTGAACTTCCAAACTCTGTACCTGTCACTTGCTTGTACTGTGGCTTTAATTTTACAACACTACGCTACGATAATCTTTATTTACTTAGAAAACAATCATTCAATATTCTGATTGAGCAATGCCACTTGCAAGGTAAAGACGATAAAGTAGTACTCAAGTAAAGTTTTAAAATACTCAATATTTGAGACATTTATTTCTGCACATTTTAAAAGAGCAACATCAATTAGTGAAACATGTGACGAGTTATACACAAAGTACATTACATTATATCTCATGAGTTATACACTCAGTACATATACATCATATCTCATGAGTTATACACATAGTACATATACATCTTATCTCATGAGTTATACACTCAGTATATATAAATCATATATCAGTAGTTATGCATTCAATACATATACACCATATTTTAAGAGTAAAACACGCAATACATATACATACTAGCTTATGAGTTATACACTCAGTACATATGAATCATATCTCATGAGTAATACACCCGGTTCATACACATAATATCTAATGAGTTATACACACAATACATATTCATAGTATCTCATGGATTATTCACGCAATGCATATACATAATAGCTTATGAGTTATATACTCAGTACATACACACTATATCTCAAGAGTTATACACCCAATACATAAACATCATATCTCATGAGTTATATACCAAATATACATATATAATATATCATGAGTTATACATACAATATATATACCTAATAGCTTATGAGTTATACACTCAGTACATATACATCATATTTCCAGTTTAATAACCCAGTACATATACAACATATCTCATGAGTTATACACCCAATACATATACATCATATCCTACGAGTTATTTACTCAGTACATATACATACTATCTCATGAGTTATACACTCAGTACATATACATTGTATAGCATGATTTATAGACTCAGTATATATACATAATATCTGATGAGTTATACACTCAGTACATATACATTATATCTCATGAGTTATACACCCAATACATATACATCATATCTCATGAGTAAAACATTTAATACATTTACATAATATCTTATGAGTTATGCACTCAGTCCCTATACATAATATCACAGGAGTTATACACCCATTACATATATACCATATATCATGAGTTATACACTCAATACATATATACCATATCTCATGAGTTATACAATCAATACAAATATACCATATATCATGAGATATACACTCAGTACACATACACCATATCTCACGAATTATACAATCAATACATATACATCAATTCTCATTAGTTATACACTCAATACATATACATCATATCTCACGAGTTATACACTTAATACATATACACCATATCTCATGAGTTATACATTCAGTATATATACACCATATCTCACGAGTTATACACTTAGTATATATACACCATGTCTCACGAGTTATACACTCAGTACATATACACCATGTCTCACGAGTTATACATTCAGTATATATACACCATATCTCACGAGTTATACACTCAGTATATATACATCATGTCTCACGAGTTATACACTTAATACATATACACAATCTCTCATGAGTTATACACTTAATACATATACACAATCTCTCATGAGTTATACACTGTATACATATACACCATATCTCACGAGTTATAAACTTAATACATATACACCATATCTCACGAGTTATACACTCAGTACATATACATCATGTCTCACGAGTTATACACTTAATACATATACATCATGTCTCACGAGTTATACACCTAATACATATACACAATATCTCACGAGTTGTACACTTAATACATATACACCATGTCTCACGAGTTATACACTCAGTACATATACACCATATCTTATGAGTTAAACACTTAATATATATACACCATATATCATGAGTTATACACTCAGTACATATACATAATGTCTCACGAGTTAAATACTTAGTTCATATACATCATGTCTCACGAGTTATACACGTAATACATATACATCATATCTCACAAGTTATACACTAAATACATATACACCATATCTCACGAGTTATACACTCAGTACATATACACCATATCTCACGAATTATAAACTCAGTACATATACATCATGTCTCACGAGTTATACACTTAATACATATACACAATCTCTCATGAGTTATACACTTAATACATATACACAATCTCTCATGAGTTATACACTGTATACATATACACCATATCTCACGAGTTATAAACTTAATACATATACACCATATCTCACGAGTTATACACTCAGTACATATACACCATGTCTCACGAGTTATACACTTAATACATATACATCATGTCTCACGAGTTATACACTCAATACATATACACAATATCTCACGTGTTGTACACTTAATACATATACACATGTCTCACGAGTTATACATTCAATACATATACACCATATCTCATGAGTTAAACACTTAATATATATACACCATATCTCACGAGTTATAAACTAAATACATATACACCATATCTCACGAGTTATACACTTATTACGTATACACCACATCTCACGAGTTATACACTCAGTACATATACACCATATCTCACGAGTTATACACTTAATACGTACACATCATGTCTCACGAGTTATACACTTAATACATATACATCATATCTCATGAGTTATACACTCAGTACCTATACATAATATCTCAGGAGTTATACACCCATTACATATATACCATATATCAAGAGTTATACACTTAATACATATATACCATATATCATTAGTTATACTCTCAGTACACATACACCATATCTCACAAATTATACACTTAATACGTATACATCATATCTCACAAGTTATACAATCAATACATATACATCATTTCTCATTAGTTATACACTTAATACATATACATCGTGTCTCACGAGTTATACACTTAATACATATACACCATGACTCATGAGTTATACTCTTAAAACATATACACCATAGCTCAGGAGTTATACAATTAATACATTTACACCATGTCTCACGAGTTAAACATTCAGTACATATGCATCATGTCTCACGAGTTATACACTTAATACATATACACAATATTTCACGAGTTATACACTCAATACATATACACCATAACTACGAGTTATACACTGTATACATATACACAATATTTCACGAGTTATACACTCAGTAAATATATACCATGTCTCTTGAGTTATACACTTAATACAAATACATCGTGTCTCATGAGTAATACACTTAATATATATACTCCATATCTTATGAGTTATACACTCAATACATATACATCTTGTCTCATGAGTTATACACTCAATACATATGCATCATATCTCACGAGTTATACACTCAGTACCTATACATAATATCTCAGGAGTTATACACCCATTACATATATACCATATATCAAGAGTTATACACTTAATACATATATACCATATATCATTAGTTATACTCTCAGTACACATACACCATATCTCACAAATTATACACTTAATACGTATACATCATATCTCACAAGTTATACAATCAATACATATACATCATTTCTCATTAGTTATACACTTAATACATATACATCGTGTCTCACGAGTTATACACTTAATACATATACACCATGACTCATGAGTTATACTCTTAAAACATATACACCATAGCTCAGGAGTTATACAATTAATACATTTACACCATGTCTCACGAGTTAAACATTCAGTACATATGCATCATGTCTCACGAGTTATACACTTAATACATATACACAATATTTCACGAGTTATACACTCAATACATATACACCATAACTACGAGTTATACACTGTATACATATACACAATATTTCACGAGTTATACACTCAGTAAATATATACCATGTCTCTTGAGTTATACACTTAATACAAATACATCGTGTCTCATGAGTAATACACTTAATATATATACTCCATATCTTATGAGTTATACACTCAATACATATACATCTTGTCTCATGAGTTATACACTCAATACATATGCATCATATCTCACGAGTTATACACTCAATACTTATATCATGAGTTACTCAAAATTTGTACCATTTATTTTTATGTGAAGTCCATTCATTTCATCAATTACTAAATTTTCATGCATACACATCTTATAAATAAATAAACATATTAAAACTTTATAACATAGAAAAGTATACATGTTCACATATACAAATGCTCAACATATTTCTATGCACAACCTTTTTTTCGATTGTTGAACTAAGTCTGGAATAAAATATTAATAGTTCAATAGTTGAGCACGTCGTAGTATAACTGATATACTGCTCTATCATCGTTTCAATCGGCTCGTTGTCAAGGTGATACTCCCGTGAAGGCAGTATCCGGTGTTACAGAACTAGATCTGGCATTTTGCTGAAAGGTTCCGTTAGGATTTGGCTCCATCGTCACTGCGGTATCCCGGTTTGATGGTGGAATCTGTAGTAGACCGGAAGTTCCGCTTGTTTGCGGCAGAATACTGGCCGGTAACATTTGTCCATGTGCGGTGTTGCTCATTCCGGGATAGTTATTTTCGTTAAAGACTCCTCTCCGGGAACCAGTAGCACTTTGATTAGTGTCTATGAAAATTTCTCGCTGGTTACCCGCTTGTACAGTTTTGTTCATGTCCATCTGATATTGCATTTGAGTATGGCTAGCTCTATTATGCATCTGCTGCTGTACTGGTTCGTTGCCATACATTGATTGCATGGTTTGATTGCCATGCATTTGGTGGCTATTATTTGGATTTATCGCATTCCTTTGGTAGAGCTCATATTGCATTGCATTTTGATTGGCTGCTGATTGCACGTGTCTTTCCTTGAGATGGTGATTAAAATGTTGATTTTCTGAGATACGAAAATCCATTGGGTTTATACAGCTTTGTATTGGTACATTAGATTCCTGCTGGCTGCCAATACTATATTGCATATTGCGTTGATTTGCTTGACCCGGTAATTGACCTTGAGAAGGATAGTGCAAATTTGGAATTGCTTGATTGGGACTTGGTCTCTGCAGCCACTGGTGTTTGATATTCTGATTTTGCAATTGTTCGCTGTTCATGTGTGATAGACCATGCGGATTACTTTTGTTTTGAATTTGAATTCTATTCAAGTAATTATCTCTATATTGGCCAGTTTCGTGTGTAACAGTATTCGGCATTTAGTTTTGAACATAAAAGATTTCTCGTGCACGCGCACTTCTTTGCGAGTGAATTGCACTACTGATTCCATTAAATGACTGTCCTGTAAGAAGATTCGCGTTCGCTCCCTGTTTTTAACAGCATCGTATGGCATATTAACACCGCCCGTGCCCGAGAAGTGCGCACTGTAGTTATAGCGATGGTTTGGCAGCCCTGTATTAACTTTCATTTTGTTTAGCACTGCAGGATACTCTGGTAGTTTTGACATCATTTGGTGCACTATATTCATATCCTTTTGGTCATGGGACCCATGCACTGCTGTTTGATTGAAGCGGCGAGCAGCCGTGGGTCCATGCAGTTGTTGCACATTTTGGTTGCTGATGATGTTTGCACCAGCTGGATCATTTATTCGATGCATTGTTTGATTTGTATGATATAACGTTACTCTCGTTTTCGCTTGCTCAGCTGATGCAAGACTGTTTTGTCCAGAATAACGTTTTGAAATAACACACAAATAATGCTCAAATAATCACCATGCCATGGCGACATCTCTGGTCCATAGCTTATAAAGGTAAAATAATATGAAAAAAGGCAAAAAGCATCTTTGCTTCCACTGTAACACTTTTAGATGTGTAGCCTAATTAAGCAAGTGCTATTATCTTAAAGGTTAATACTTAACGGTTAACGTAGTCACGATTGTGATATCCAATTAAGTGATATCGGGTGTGTTGCTGATTAAGCTAATGGTACATTGATAAACCTATACCAGTGGACCAATATTAAAAAACTGCATAAAATGTCACTTGTTTGGTCACGTGAATGCCTTTGGTTATTGTGTTAGAACTTCTATTTACGTAGTTGCGTAAGTTCACCATTTAATACGTTAGTTGCAAGGATCACCGTAGATATTGTAAATTACCAAAACTATTTGTAAGCACAGACGGCCGATAAAAGTTAATGAACGGATACATATTATTATGGGGATTAAGAAACAATAGGGCCTCCGCGCAAGCGCAGTCCGTAACCGGTCCGTCTACTACTTATATAAACCTATACCACTCTGGTCGCACGGCTTTTATTCTGTTGTAGTCTCAAATAAACATACAGGTATTTACAGCAACTTACATGGTGTCAGAAGTTTAAGTATTTTTGGATTAAATGAATAATGCTGTTCAATGTTGTAAAAAATAAAACAAAATTATATATATATATATATATGGCACTTTTCCTAGTGAATCCTCCGGAAAATTTCAATTTTAAAAGACCGGAAGACTTTGACAAATGGATAGTGAGATTTGAATATTTCAAAGTGGCATCGGGACTAAGTGCGAAGGAAGAGGAACAGCAAGTAAACACTCTCATTTATTGTATGGGTAATGATGCGGACGAAATATTTAATTAATTTTATTTAAGTGAGGAACAATAAAAAAATTTTAAAGATGTATGTGACAAATTCAAAGGTTACTTTGTGATTAAAAAACCCCGTCATATATTTGAATGGGCCAAATTCAATATGAGGTGCCAGGAGGAAGGCGAAAATGTCGATTCATTTGTGACAGCCCTACATTCTTTGGAGGAACATTGCAATTACGGTACAGTAAAAGACGAATTAATACGGGACAGACTAGTTGTTGGATTAAGAGATGCCAGCATTTCTGAGAAACTGTAGTTGGCCACCGAGTTGACACTCGAAAAGTCAATAAACACTGCAAGGCGAAAAGAGGCAGTTCGAAAACAGCAATCAGTTGTAAGAAACCATGCAATTGAAAATACGATGGACTATGTTAAATAAACACAACGCAGTCCGAGGTCAACGTTTGAGCAGAATAAGCCACCAGTGAAGCCTAGAAGTCGGTGCTCAAGATGCGGAGCAGTACCGGAACACACCAGAAGTATATGCCCAGCAAAGCATTTAAAGTGCAGAAGGTGCGTCCGGATGGGTCACTGGGTTAAATGTTGTCTGTCAGCCACGAAAGTTGACGAAGTACAGGATCGAGCCTTCATTGGAAGAGAAAGCATGGACAATCAATTTAAAGGTGAGACAATCGTTTATCAGATTCAAAATTTATACAGGGGCAGATGTAACTGCTATTTCTGAAAATCTGTATAAAACACTTGGTTCACCACCTTTATTAAAAGCAAGAGAAATCTTTTTGGATCAGGTAATAAACGATTGCATGTCTTGGATTCAATCACAGAAACTGTTTCTAGTGTTAAATCATCAGCGATCGAAGAGATACATGTCGTCAAAAGTTTGGAACGATGTTTACTGGGCCGACCAGCTGTTATAAAGCTTAACCTTATTGAGTTAAAATGCATAGAAGAGGAACTTTCGCTTGAAAACGTAAAACTGAGTCATCCCAAGTTATTTGGGGAAATAGGCATGTTGAGCGGCGAATACCATAATTTAGTAAATAACGGTGCTAAGCCATACGGGTTAACGGTTCCTTGGATTTTACCTATCCCGTTACTCCCCAAGGTCAAACATGAATTAGACAACATGGAGAAAAATCATGTGATGATCCGAACGAATGGTGTACAGGCATGGTTGTCGTACCAAAGCCTGGAGACAAAGTAAGAATATGTGTCGACCTGACAAAACTAAATGACAGCGTCCGACGAGAGGCATTCCCACTTCCGATTATTGATCAAAGTTTAGGGTTCTTGCAGGGACAAAATATTTCACAAAACTTGACTGCAACAAAACTGTCCGAAGAAAGCAAGCTACTTACTACAGTTATAACGCCTTTCGGCAGATATGCTTTCAGTATACTTCCGTTCGGAATTAACTCTCCTAGTGAATACTTCCAGAAAAGAACGTTTCAAATTCTTGAAGGTATCGACGGCGTATTACGTCAGACGGACGATGTTTTGATTTCTGCAAATACAGAACTCAAACAAGACTAACGGCTGAAAAAAGTTCAGACTAGAATGGAAAACGCGAACCTGACTGTTAACCCAGATAAATGTGAGTTTAAGAAGTTATCAGTAAAATCCTAGGTCATATTGTAGGATCGTACCGGATACCAGCTGATCCCGACAAGGTCAAGGCAATAACTGACATGAAACCTCCTATAAACGTGCACGAAGTCCGTAGATTTCTATGAATGGTTAACTTACGCCATTGCTAGCTGAGAATTCAAAACCAATTAGAGACTTGTTGAGTACAACAAAACAGTTGGGGCCCAGACCATCAATGTGCCTTTGATAAGATCAAACGTATAATGACAAGTACACCCGTCCTTGCATTGTATGATCCCAACAAACACACTGTTTTAATGAACGATGCTAGCAACCATGGATTAGGTGCTGCATTATTCCAAGAATAGGACAATGGTGACTTAAAACCCGTTTCATTTTCATTCAGAGCGTTCACAACTACAGAAAAACGGTACTCAACAATTGAGAAAGAGGCTCTAGGGGCAACAAATTGATGTATCAAACATAAGGACTTTCTTTTTAGAAAGAAGTTTCATATTGTGACAGATCATAAACCTCTGGTAGCTTTGCTAGGACAGAAAACTTTAAGTGGATTGCCTATCAGAATACAGCGTTTCGACTCAAGTTAATGAAATTCTCATACTCAATTTCACATGAGCCAGGCAAACAATTAGTCATACCAGACCTACCTACTGAGCAGACACATTGTATCCCCCAGTATATCATATGATGACATACAGCTCTGTAATGAAACAGAATTCTTTGTAGACTCAGTCATATGGTAGCTGCCAGCGATCGATTCTAGATTAGAGGAAATAAGACAGAAACAAGGTTGCGACCCTGCTTTCCAAACTTTGATAAGGTTGTGTCAAAATGGGTGGCCTAACCAGAAACACCTAGCGTGTGAAACAGTTAAACTTTACTGGTCAATCAGGGGTGAAATATCAGTTAACATGGGAGTGTTAATGCAAGGCGACAGGTTAATTATACCCATAGATATGAGACCAGACATACTTTCTAAGATTCATGAATCTAACTAAGGGATTACTAAATGCAAAGAAAGGGCAAAAGAATCCGTGTGGTGGTTTGCAATTAATGGGGACATTGACCGACGTGTTCAAAACTGTGACATTTGCACAAAATTACTAATTATCATGCCGAACCAATAATAAACACACCATTTCAAACTCATCCATGGTAGAAACTAGGTTCTGGGCTATTTTTTCTGGAAAGGGCACACATATCTTCTAGTAGTCGACTACTATTCCGTATATTTCGAGTTAGCAAAATTAAGTTCAACATCTTCTTTGGATGTCGTAAATCATCTGAAGTCTATATTAAGCCGTCGCGGTCTTTGTGACATTTTCATAAGCGATAAAGGCCCTCAATATAGTTAAGATGTTTTTAAAGAATTCATGTCTGAATACCAAATAACTCATGTAACAAGTAGTCCAATATACCCACTTGAAAATTCGGAGGCGGAGCGCGCTGTTCAAACTGTCAAATGATTACTGGACAAAAATGATGATCTTTATATCGCGCTATTGAACTATCGCGCAACGCTTTTAGCGAATGGACTTGAGACCTACTGTTTGGCAGGAAACTAAAAACCAAACTATCGCAAATGACTGAAATGCTAATACCGATTGCTGTTGACATTAATAAAATCATACAAAGAAAAACGAAGCGCGAGAATATTCTATACAAAATCATGATTTAAAAAAGCGAGCGCGTATTTAAACCCCGTGAAGAAGGTGTTACGGTCTTTATTAAAGATTCTCAAGTAAATGGACAAGTTATTACGGAAGCTAACGGTCCTAGATCTTACGTCGTGGAAACACCCCGTGGTACTGTATCACGAAACAGGAGACACCTTATAAAATAAAACCAAACAGAAGCGAATGAAACCAATGGTTTTAAAAAAGGGGTTAGTATGAATGTTAACAAAACATTAGGTGAACCACCTTAATAACTTGACAAAACAGTGTATCAAGAATCTTGTGCACAATTGTCTCAGAGTAATAAAACAAGCTTTAATGTATCAGACAGTGATAACACAGTTGTAACACGATCAGAGTCCTAGATCTTACGTCGTGGAAACACCCCGTGGTACTGTATCACGAAACAGGAGACACCTTATAAAATTAAACCAAACAGAAGCGAATGAAACCAATGGTTTTAAAAAAGGGGTTAGTATGAATGTTAACAAAACATTAGGTGAACCACCTTAATAACTTGACAAAACAGTGTATCACAAATCTGGTGCACAATTGTCTCAGAGTAATAAAACAAGCTTTAATGTATCAGACAGTGATAACACAGTTGTAACACGATCTGAGAGAGTGTCTAAACCTGCAGAAAGACTAGATTTATAGATATTGTTATCATCAAATAACAGGACAATTAACTGGGCAAGAAAACAAACTGAAGATAATATCTGATAAACAGTTTTTCTCAATGGAATTCCTGAGTACTGTGCAATTTGATAATTTGAGGATTTAGAGGTAGTTAATTCATAAAAGTTAAGATAAAATGTTATCATTCATAGGCTTTCGTAATATAGTTATGGCTTTGAAAGGGGGCTGTTGTATATAACTAAATGCACTCTGCATGGTAACATGATACACACTTTCTCATGTGTCCTGAGTATATAAACCTATTTCGCTCCGGTTGCAGGGCTTTTATTATTATGTTGTAGTCTCAATTAAACATACATGTATTTACAGCAACTTACTTGTGATTTACATATTACAACAGAGGTGTGGGTTTGTGGTGGGTGGGTGGGTGTGTGGGTGTGGTGGTGGTGTGTGTGTGGGGGGTCAATAGACTGATATTTTTGGTCCTTAGTTCAAATATGGTACCTCATGCCCCGAAAGTAAAAATACAACACACATCCCTTTGTAGAGTTTAAATGACTTAACAATTTAATACTGGCACACAAATCCGAAAACAGTGAGTGTATTTCAGAAGAAAAAACATTCATTAGCACAGGCAGGAGTAGCGGACCTTGCTTTGTGTCCAATCTATCCAAATTAGCCACTACTAAAAATAGTGACAAACACACAAACATAAAATGTTTTTATAAGTGGGTATTTTGGATGAATGAACATATATTTGACAAAAAAAAACAACAAATTATGGTGGTGGGGTTGGATAGGGAGACCGGGTTGCGTTTAGTGTTCTTTAATGGGTTTTTTTTTCTGGAATACACTCATACACAATTGTTGGCAATGTCACAAGAAGGGGATGGGGGAGGGGAAGGGGACACACGCCTTGACTCCAAGTGTATCAGGTACCAAGGTGGAAGTTCTTTTTTTTCTAAGAAAACAACATAAAACATACTATAATAGAGTAAATTACAACAGTAAACCCCCTCACACAATCTCTCCCAGCACACCCCCACCCCCTTCCCCCCAGCCAACAATATTATACATATCATATGATAAGCTTATATTGATTATATATCTATTGATTTTCTTATACACATTTTTATTCAGTGCAATGGCGTTAACAGTTCGAAAGTCGTTGTCGTGGTTTTGTCTTATTTGTCAATTAATTTTAATTTTGGCCATTGTTGTGTTTTTGGTGATACCAAAGGAAACATTTTGCTTGAGCGGTAAGTGGAGTATATTTTATTCAAACTATCAGTTACTGTTTACGAAATGTAGATTAGTAAGGCTAGTTTCGTTTTCTAGATCTACCGTTTTAAGTTTGTTTTATGTATTTTATGAATGTTTTTATGCAGAGAAAGGAATATCATCTAAATGCAGTTTACTGAGTGCTTTGAATAGGCAGTGTTATATGTTTTAATATTATACTATAATGTATATTTAATTTTATAATACGCTTGGACATTATCGGGGGAATTTCCAAATGTTCTATTTTTAGATTATGCTTCACAAGAAAATGTGTCAGTCGGTGTGTTGTTTTCTGCAATTTTATGGTTGATATGGAACGCTGTTGCTATTGCATTTTTGATAAAGTTGATATATTGGTTATGAGGCATCTTTTTCCGATCCATCCAGTTTTTATTGATATTAACAATTCTTTATTTGTACTCAACTAATTGAATTATGACTATGAATAATTGGATTAAAGAAATAATATATTCTGTATTAGATCTAGGATAGTCTACCATTTCATGATATTTTATTGAAATCGATTTCTTCACATCATTAATTTTTATTTTGATATCATCATATCGAATTATTGTTAATGAAAACGGTTATTTATTGATATCATAAAATATAAGTAATCATTTAAAAATTAAATTTTATATCAACTATTTTTGAAAACTTTTATAAAAATCCAGTTTAATGATATCACATGCGGGGGAAGCACTTGACCTGAAAATGAGTACATATGTGCCCTGTGAGCTTCAAAACAATGGCACAAACTCTACATTGCAGCCTAAAATTTGGTGATCAAAACTATACATTCAATCCAGTCGTAGTGATACAGCCAAACAAATTATATACAGGTTAAAACTCTACATTTAATCTAAATAAATCTTTGTCTAAACAATGTCATAAGCTCTTGGATTTCATTAAGAATAAAATACAGGTGTCTTATAAGCTAAATTAACATGGCGACTTAGTTATATCGCTTTAACATGTGTTGTGTTTGTGGTATACACAGGAACACATACTAATACTATTGAAGTAATGGAACTAAAATGAACGACACAAGGCGTGTGCTCTAACTAAGATGTTTAATGCTCAGTATCAAAGTAGCAAGTGAACGCATGTAATTATAGAGGCAAATTATAAGAGTAGTTCTTATTCTAAGTAAAGGGAAGTAACTTCAACATAGAATATACTAAAGAGTAATCATGAGTTATGAACACATGCATAGATAATACAACATCTCCTTTCTTATGAAAATGAATGAACAATTCTTGTGAATGAAATTCTTTGTATGTTACCTTACAAATTACTATCAAAAAATAATTAATCCAACGCGTGTGGCAACATGTGGAGTTTAATTATGTCCGTAATGTCTCATTAGTTCCACTCAATTACTATGTCCAGATAACACTTAAACAGCGTGGTGGGAATCTGTCAGTTCTTGTAAATTGATAGCCACTGACTGTTGATTTAGCATTGCACTGAACTCTAAATGTGAGAGACTATCTAGTTTCACAAAGATTCTATTATTTTTGACTTAACTGATCTGCCATATCTTGTCTCATAAACATTTGGTTGTAAACATGGATTTGATGCATTTGCTGATAGTTCAGGTGGCGTAATACTATTTTCACTGGGCTGGGAATTTACATTCTGGTAATCAGTGATCAAATTTTCTTCATTTTCTGTATCTGGTGAATGAAATTCACAGGGGTTTGAGTTAGAATTTAATGGTGGTACATGTATGTCTGATTTCTGGTTTGTTTCTGCTGGGGGTGAATGGGAGTATTGTGATGAGGTATTTGTTTTCAGTAAATGACGCCTGTTCCTACAGTATTCTCCACCTTCAGGTGTACGTACGGTATACGAACGATTGTTGTGTTTTTCTATCACAACTGCGGGTTTCCAAGTTCCGTGTTTAATCCTAACTGGTTCTCCAATCTTAAGGGATTGTAAAGATTTCGCATTTTTGTCGTAATACTGTTTCTGTTTATTTTTTTCTTTGTACAGTTTTTCTCTTACTGTCTTGGGATTTGGGGTACTTGGAATCAGCTGTTTAGGATCAGTAGGTAAGAGCGACCTTATTTTCCTTCCCATTAACAATTCAGCTGGGGAAACCAGATTTAGTGGGGTTGCCCGGTAATCTAGCAATGCTACTGAAAGTTCTGTACCGGACTGTTTGGACTTTTTTATCATTTGTTTAGCTATCTTGACGCAAGATTCAGCTAAACCATTTGACTGTGCATAGTGTGGAGAGGATCGAACATGGTTAATGTCCCAATCTCTTACAAAGTCCTGAAAATGTTGCGATGTGTAGTAACTAGCTCCGTCTGTCACTAGTTTAGTTGGAATCCCGTGATGGGCATACCAAGTTTTCATGTGCTTAATTACACAAGAGCTGTTTGTGTTGTGTAATTTCCCTAATTCAAAATAGTTAGAGTAGTAGTCACATACCAGAAGATAATCTTGACCATCTAATGTGAATACATCAGAGCCTACAGTTTGCCAGGGGTACTCTGGGATTTCATGAGATACCAGAGGTTCCTTGGGGTTTGAACATCTGTGTTCAATGCATATTTCACAATTACCAACATGGTTGGTAATATCGGCAGTAATGTTTGGCCAAAACATTGTATTTCTAGTGCGTCTCAGACATTTCTCAATTCCAAAGTGACCAGTATGTAGAATGTTAAAGGCCCATCGCCGGTAGCTCCTACACACAGTATTATAGGCGGGGCTTATCACTAGCAGCCGACAAGTTTACTTCAGTTATTTGATAATACTCATGCCCAACATAAGCTGTAACTACCAGCATAGCCATAGACGATACACACACTGAATTTCTTGTAAATATATTTCATTGATATTATGGAAGTTAATCTAAGCAACAATGTTTCTTGTATGTGCAGGTTTCTCAGTATTATGGATTAAAATAAAGGTTTCCCCAGATTTAGTACAGCAAACACAGCACTCAAATATATTGCAATGGACATCTTATCTGCATGCATAATAAACAAAATTGCTAATTAGGTACATCCAATTTACAGTATCATGCTGGGTTACATATAACACATCTCTGGCCATGATCAAAGAGATTAAGTGAAATTATTTGGGTCAACTTCCATGGATTAGTACATTATTTACTTAGAGAGAATGAAACTATTTATGAAAAATGGTTTATCTTATTTATTATGGACTTATAATATCAAACAGGCATACATGTTGTAATGAATTGTAAATAAATTGCTATATATAATGGACACAAGTAAAGGGCAAACAATTATTTGTGAGACAAAACATACAAAGATTGAAAAATACAGAAACCCCTTTGACATAATAGAATGACCCATTCCATTTAGGTTCACAATTTCCCTGGCAAAACTTACAAATGGAAGAAAATCATGGAAATACTTTGAAGGTTTCGAGGGAACAGTTTTGTATATTATTCCATTTATTTGATTATAATGTGTGATTTTGAGGATCATTTAGTTACACCAGACTAGTCAATTAATGTTGATGAAAATAACTATAGTTAGAAACAGAACATACTTGCAGGAATATTTATTGTCAGATGGCAATCAGGACAAAAATTGAGGCACAGATGGGGAAAATGATAACATGATTATTGATGCTGATGATGATGATGAAAATAAATGTGGATATTGTTTTCATGTCCGTTTATAACATTTCAACATCAGTTTTGGCTAGGTGAATTTTCATTTCCTAATTAAAGAAACAGTCATTTACCAAAACGTAGATACAGAAAATACTGGAATATGTTTTCAAATGTAGGAGTTTGGTTCCTACTTAATTATGTAATAACAAAAGCAAAGAATATTGAACCAACCAAGATCTAAATTATGCCAAGTTGTGTTTTGAACCTAATACATGGTGCATACACATACATCTAATGCCACCTATATAGCACTAAGTGGTTTTAATTGAAGGCTGTGATATAAGAACTGTATAAACAATAAAATGACATTTATTTGCTAAAAAAACAAAAACTTAAAGTTATTTCCAAAAGTAAGCTATTGTGAATTATGGGATTCAAAACAATGATCAACCAAGGTTAGTGTGAATAGTTACTTATTTGCATCCAAATAAAAAAGCATGTATACATGTATCTGAGATAAGCCATCACCTACAATGTATAATCATTTGTTTATAATATGAAAAAGGCAGAAATATTATGAAGATTAATCTTCCTAAACATGTAATTCACAAACTGAAAGTCAAACACATTATTCTACTCTGAGATATCAAACACTGCATGGCTGCTCAAAGTGGGTTATACACATCTCCAAGCAAGTGTTGCTGTTTACACCACGTGACAAGGGTCAGACAGGGTTCAAAATTCAAATATTTAGCAAATTTTCTTTGATATTTCAATTTTGTAAGGACTTCTACTCCTTTGTTTCAGGGAGCTTTTGTGAATAAAGGGTATTTTTATAAAGACAAAATATGTCCCTACAACTGCACTTCTTTTTGAAAATAATGACAATTTTGTTACTATGTTTTACAGAAAAACATCTCCCAATTCAACATTGTTGCAAGAAAGTGCCACCATTTGAAATTAGGCTCCTCCCATTTCTTTTTATAGAAAAGTTTGGGGTTTAAGCATACTTGTTCTTAATTTCGAAGGAATGATTAACCTTTGACCCTTGAAGATAATGTCGTCCATGACACTGAGCTCATCTCTATAAGTCCAGAAATCATGTAGCTGGGTAGGGCAATCTGAGCGCTTTTCCGGCCAACCTGACAAAATAACCTGTTTTAGATGTACTAACTCAGGGTCTTGACCTGTGTGTAATCTTATCTCGTGTAACTTTCTGTCACTATACGGCAAGTTTGTTGTGACAAAATGTACATGAAGGTTTGTTGCTTCGGACAGTTCTGGATATGTGTTGGGTAGAAATTTTCTTGAGAGGGTATCAGCCAGGGGTATCTGAGTTCCTGGTCGGTGCTCTAAAGCGAAGTCATAACCTTGTAGTTGTAACATCATACGCTGTAACCTAGCTGGTGCTACATAGATTGCTTTTTTCATGACTGCTGGTCAGTATGTACTGTTATATGGTGACCATATACATATTGTCTAAACCTAGTCATGCAAATAGAATAGCGTATAGCTCCTTTTCTATTTTTGCCTAATTTATCTCAGATTGTGTAAGTGACTTGCTTGCGTAAGCTATTGGCTTACCGTCTTGTAACAGTGTTGCGCCTAGACCAAATTTTGAACTATCACATTGCAAAACAATGTGTTTTGTGGGGTCAAAATATGACAGTATAGGACCTGGTGTTTGGGTTAATATGTCTTTCACTTTCTGAAAAGCCTTAACCTGAGGTTCTTGCCAGTGAAAAACAACATCTTTCTTTAGTACTTGTCGGAGGGGTTGTGTGACCTCTGACGGGTTTGGGGCAAATCTTGATAGGTATACAACCATGCCTAAGATTTTTTCGAGTTCTGGCTTGTCTTTGGGAGGTTCCATATCTCTGATTGCAGATATTTTCTCAGGGTCGGATTTGAGCCCTTGGGAGGACAGAACATGACCAAAATATCGGACTTCCGATATTCCTACTTCTAATTTGTCAGCATTCAAACGAATATGTTTTTCACGACATCTTTCAAGGACATTCCTTAAGTTTTCATTATGCTCCTTTACTGTGTCTCCCCAGACTAGGATGTCGTCAACAATGACGCTACAACCTTTAAGACTTTCCAGGCATTCATCCATTTTGCGCTGGAATTCATCTTGTGATGACCTTAGACCTATGGGAGTACGAAGGTATCTGTAACGCCCCAAAAATGTATTGAACGTTGTAAGGTACGATGACTTGTCGTCAAGTAATAAACTCCAGTAGCCTGATGTACAGTCAAGCTTTGTGAAAACCTTAGCAGTTGAGAGCTGGGGTAGGATATCATCCAGGGTTTTCATTGGGTAATGTGGTCATGAGATAGCCTTGTTAAGGTCTTTAGGATCTATGCAGATTCGAACCTTGTCTGAACCTGGCTTGTTAACTACTATCATTGAATTGACTCATTGTGTTGGAGTGTTAACCTTGGCTATGATGCCAGCCTTTTCCATGTTTTCTAGTTCCTTGCGAACTTTGTCCTGAATGGCTACAGGGACACGTCTGGGAGGATGTACTACAGGCGTACAATGTTTATCTACTTTGATAGAACATTTCCCAGGAAGACGACCAATACCACGAAAGAGTGCATTGTATTGTGTCAAAACAGTATCCTTAGAGAGGGGTGTACTGGGGTTATATACAGACATCACAATCTTAATCAAATTAAATTCAATGCAGGTTTGGAGACCTAGGATTGGTGACCTATCTGTACGAACGACATAGAAATCAACTTCTTCAGAGTGTGACTTGTATCTACATGTTAATGTGATACTACCAAGTACATTCAAGTTTGCACCATTGTATGCGGTTAGCTTGCAATTAGCTTTCTTTAGAGAGGCTTTTATGTTGAGTGTTTGCCAATTTTTTTCTGTCAAAATGTTGCAACTGGCACCAGTATCTTATTTGAAAGGAATTGGTGTATGTTTGGGACCAACCTGAATATCAGCAAATACCTGATTGTCCTTTGAATTAATAACATCCACGTGAAAATCATCACTGTCACTTTCACTATACTCCCCGTTGTTCCTAATGCCATGAACACGACGTTCCGTTTTGGCAAGGCACACAGTTTGAAAGTGATTCCATTTTTTACAAAATAAGCACTGTTTGCCTTTAGCTGGGCATACTTGGTTTGTCCGTTTCTGTCTACAATTTCCACATTTGGTGTTGTTTATGTCCCTTTTGTTGTGGTGTTCTGGATTGCGGGTGGTATTCCTATGTTTGGTGTGGCTCTTGTTCCCCATCCAGTGTGGCTGCTTGACGTCGCGCACGTCATGTTGTCTTTCCATCGATTTCAGCTGTGTCTGAGAATATTCATAGGTTTGTGCTATTTGAATAGCTTTGTCCATGGATAATCTATCACCTTCCGTAATAAGTTTTTCGCGGATTTTGTTTGAACTTACTCCGAAAACTATTCTGTCTCGGATCATCTCATCCCGTTTATCATACTTGCAGTCATTAGCTGCAATTTTTAGTTTTGTGATCAAATCTTCAATAGACAATTCACCTTGGCATATATTGTTAAACTGAAAACGTTTAAACACAGAGTTAAGTTTTGGTTGAACGTATTCCCCAAATTTCTTGAACAATGTGTCCAGCTTATTATCCTCTGCGGTTAAATTCCACGATTTATGGATATCTTGTCCCTTCTGACCAATCCATAAAAGTAAGTGTGTGCATTTCGTTTCTTCGTCTTTATCCTTTAAAAGACCGTTGAAGATAAGATCTACATGATCTTTATGTTGTTGCCATGCTTCAGGCAAGTTTGTGGAAGTCCAGTCCACTTTTGGTGTCGGTACACCGTTAAGTTCCATTGTAATTTCAATTGATGAAAGTTGATAAATTTGTGATTAATCCAAAATAATAATGCACAAAGGTCACAAATTCAAACTGTAACTTCTGACACCATGTTGTGGAACACATAATAAAACTATTGAAGTAATGGAACTAAAATGAACGACACAAGGCGTGTGCTTCAAGTGATTCATGGTATGGAAACGCATGTAATTATAGAGGCAAATTATAAGAGTAGTTCTTATTCTAAGTAAAGGGAAGTAACTACAACATAGAATATGCTAAAGAGTAATCATGAGTTATGAACACATGCATAGATAATACAACAACATGTTATGATATCATTAAATAGTATTATCAACGAAAAATATTTAATAGTTCTGATCAAAAATTAAATCGATTTTTTGTATTTTTCATGTTTTTTGTTGTTTTTTTCCTTGTTTTTTTTTTCAAGAAATACACTCAGTGATCGTATCAATCACACAGTGCATGATTTCGATACCCGAAGTAGCCAAACTGATAAAGAATATATTGTCGTCTCAAAGCAAATCGCGGGGGCGGTAGTCTAATAATTGAGTGCTGGCCGTTCACGCCAGAGCTTCCGGGGTTCGATTCCCAGCTCGACCCGTTGCCTCTCATAAAACAACATTCAGTACTGGTTCTACCCAGGAAGCGGACTCGATAGAGCGGTTCATATAAGTTCTGAGCTTTTATCGCAGTCGAGCTAAAATAAATTAGTATAAACTAAAGCAAACCGCCATTTTCATGAACATACTTGATACTGGTGGAATTATCGCATCATCAATCACACACACGTTTTATTTTGAAAAAAAATAACAACATTGCAAACATATGATATTGACCGTAAAGACCAGTATGTATATTATCTTTGCTGGAAACATCGTCACGTGGCGGATACGAATGCATAGTTTGATTATTTAACAAAAAGACATTGTCGTCTATGGCCCACACCCAACACAACATCCACTAAGATTTGGAAACACTTTCGTAGTTTTTGGTTTAAACATATTTTATTGCCATATAAATTCACATTACAATATATATTATGCATATAAATCGAATGCAATTTTAGGCAATATAACTTGAGATAATATAACTATTGGTGATACTATTCATAATTTTATTAAAGATACGCGTAAATTTTGATATAACTATGAGGGGAAAATAAAAAAATAAAACAATAAAAAAAAAAAAATTGTTACGGTTTGACTAGTTGAGTTGGACAAACCCTGTATTATAGGTATTATATCTATGCGTGCTTTGTTCAACTTGGCTAGCCAAATTATTATAATATCATATTTTTTTCATGCCTTCTACATACCAACGAAACAAATGCGGTATATGAACTTATTGCCTTTAATTGTATTAACATCATATTAGATTGAAGATGTGCATGCATCTTTGTGCAAATGTTTCCTGTCTAAAATACAAAGTTATACAATATGAGAATACTTGGAATAGAGAGAATACGAAGAAAATCACTCATATACTTCTTTTTTTATCAGCTTACATAATTTCTCTGTCTCCCCTCTCTCTCTCTCACTCTTGGACGCATAGACGCACGCACGTTTTTTTTTGCGATCGATGAGAAAATGGAGAACGTTAAAGTTTAAAATGATAAAACGTAGATGAAAAATAAAATTCATAATCAAGCACGACCTCCAGATTTACATAGCTAGACAGGGTCGTGAGTTAGAATCCCCGCCTGGCAACAGTCTCCGTGATGATTGATATACGACATAGTGTCTAATTATTATTCGTCTTTCACTGCTGATTCAAGTGGGAAAGTTATCAGCTACTTGTGGAAATTGGGTGTGCTGGAGTACTGTTTAATCCAAGGAAACAGTGGTTAAGTTAATTGATCATCTGTTAGCCCTCGGTGGCATAAAATGACGATAAATATTCAATCAATCAACCAATACATAGCTAGAAAATGCATACACAATTATATAAACATTTATTGGATATTGTTTTTGTACCGAGAAAGAATTTGTTATATTACCAAGGGAGACAACGTGTAAATTAAATCGAAACTTTGTTACTGCGCTTTATTGTTTAAAACTATGATATTTCGTACACCAAACAGGTGATAACCCACCATTGATTTTTGTTCTTTATTCTATAGTTAATAATAGAAGTTTGAAGGCTTGTCATTTATAGAGAGACCCAAATGAAACAAGTGAAATTTACATTTTACTATTTGTCAACCTCTGCACTATCAGTATGATGAGAAAAGTAGGGGTCATTTGTCATTTAAGAGATTTTTTTTCTGCTCAGTGTGTACACTGTTGACAAAGTGAAGTCATGTATTCATACCCCAATTCCCAAGCATCATTTTTTCTAAATTCACAATTCAAACATGTCAATGCTGTCAAAATGTTCAAAATACATCTATAATGCCATTCAAATAAAAAAAAAGAGCATTAAAATAAGGAAAATGAAAAAAAAAGATGATTATTTATAACTGCCATTATGCGACTTCCTACGGAAGCACTTCCTTTTTCCAATGGTGGTACCATGCCTACAACGCCGGATATTACTTTTAACCTGTATTTTTTAACATCATAAATACCATTTTTAGTAAAACTATTTTTATTGAAAATATCCTTTCCCACGACTTCTCATGCCAGCGCTATGCTTTGCCCGATAGCCTCTCAAAAACAACACCAATTGCTGGCTATACTCAGGAAACTATAAACTAAAACTGGATTAAGGTGTAAGTCCACCATAATGTACACTGTTGACAAATTCCGAAATCATGTATTCATACCCACAATTTCCAAGCATCAATTTTTCTTTTCTAAATTCACCATTCAAACATGACAATGCTGTCAAAATGTTCAAAAGACATCAATAACGCCATTCAAATAAAAAATGAGCATTGAAATAAGGGAAAATGCATTTTTTAAGAAGAAGAAATGAGGATTTATAACGGCCATTATGCGACTACCCCACGGACGCACTTCCTTTTACCAATGGTTGTACTATGCCTTAAGTCAAAATTATAAGCAGCCTGCCGTGCTTAATGGTAAAACTAATGCCGATCACTGTCACTTTTAACAGTGCTGGCTTTAAAATAACGTTAACGTCTTCTTCATTTTTCAGAAAGAGTGATGGCAGCAATTTTGACAAATGTTTCCATCACAAATAAGGTGCGATATGAAACGGTCGGAATTAAACTTGGCTTCAACGAAAATGAGCTGGACAAGATTGACAACCTGAAACATCTGGTTGCACACTGGATGAATGACAGAATACGTAATGGTCCGCAACATTACAGTAGGACAACCCTCCTCTCAGATGTAATCGAGAAAGAGGCGTATTATATTGAAAATGTGGACATCGTTATGATAAAATGTAATTAACTTTGCCTGTTTTTGGTTTGGATTTATATTGTTTGTAATTGGTTCACTCATGTTATGCATGACTTGAACGGAGGGCGACTCTGGATGTTTGTCCTTTATTTCGTCATATCGTAGACTGGGTAAATACGGCGTTAATGGGCAGTTGATAAGTTCATCTGAAGGAATGAATTGTTCGTCCGTCTGTCTGTTTATTGTTGTCCATAATTTCTAAAAAATATTTTACTGAAATTGTTGCAGTATTTCATTCGGAACGCTTTATCGAGTAACATAATGCAGAATTATGTTTTGAAATAACACACAAGTAATGCACAAATAATCACCATACCATGGCGACATGTCTGGTCCATAGCGTATATAGGTAAAAAAATATGAAAGAGGCAAAATGCATCTTTACTACCACTGTAACACTTTTGGTTGTGTAACCTGTTTAAGAAAGTGCTACTATCTTAAAGGTTAATACTTAGCGGTTAACGGGGTCACGATTGTGATATCCAATTAAGTGATATCGGGTGTGTTGCTGATTAAGCTAATGGTACATAGATAAACCTATACCAGTGGACCAATATTAAAATACTGCATAAAATGTCACTTGTTTGGTCACGTGAATGCCTTTGGTTATTGTGTTAGAACTTCTATTTACGTAGTTGCGTAAGTTCACCCTTTAATAAGTTGGTTGCAAGGATCACCGTAGATATTGTAAATTACCAAAACTTTTTGTAAGCACGGACGGCCGACAATCTATCTAAATAAGACTCACTTGTGAACACTGCAACTGTACGTCTGTTTTTACAAGCAAACAATTATTGTATTAAACGGGCATGCCATTAACAAGACTATTTCTACATGGAACAACAATGATGATATACATTATCATCCATATTTACTATATATGAACTCACTTTATGCCTGTAGATTGAAATATAAACATAAATCCAAATATTGATAAATAGTTTTTTAAATATAAAGATTATTTTTAACATAAGTATAATCAGTCTAAACAAGTTAAGATATATTAATCTGAGGATAGATGAGAGTATCCTTGAATGACCTTCCAAAATATCTACTGCCAGATTTCTGCTGTCAACAAGAATTATTGGATCTCTGTTTTCAGACTAATGCAAAGCTTTCCCAAGTTATAAACACAATTTATGATGGTAAACATTGATTAATGTCTTACCTTCAAATAATGCTGTATATTCTCAAATAGGAAATCATATTTGAATTTCCCTCCTCGAAAGTTGCCAGAGTGGGAAGATTTGAAAATCTGTTCACCTCAAATCTGGCATCTTTAATACTACTTTATTTCGAGTTTTAATATTAACTTGCATATTTGCATCTGAACTATAACAGGGTGGCATCCTTTTTATGCTAACTTATGATATGGAAATTGTGTTTTTGTCGTTTTAAATGAACTTTTCGTGTATCAAATCTGGCAACATGGCGGAATTTTTGTCAGATTAGCCAGATTCTGGAAACCAGTGGATATGAAATGCACGCATTTCATTGGCTTAGAAGTGTCAGAATCCCAGACTTTTTGCCTATATAAACGCTTAGGAACTTCAGATTTCAGCTCACTTTAGTTTCAGACATCAAGAAAATCAGTTCCATTATTTCCGGTACATTTTTATCTTAGTATCGTACAACAGTAGTATTTATTGTGTATATACAATCTTGCGTTATTGGAGATGCTGGGAGTTAATTAGTTGTCTATATAAATCAGCTATTCCATCTAATCGTGTTCCTTTCATATTTTGCTCGTCATCTATCTAATAACACGACCTGGAGTGTTACAGGATCGCTTGAATGTTTCTTCTATATTCAGTAGTTTTATATTATTAGATATTTTCTATAACAAAGATTTTGTACAAGATAACTGCCATGACTTCCGTACGAATACATATTTTTGAATTTTATTGTAACATAACCATTGCAAAGGTACGTCTGTGTCAGCAAATCAGATTTAAACGTTTCTTCTGCACAAGTTATCAAGACGTTTGTTTTTTTAGAAAAGCAAGCGTCGCATATCAAGACTAATGCAAAAAATATTTTATTCTCATACAGTTGTTTCGCTATGATTATGTCGTTGCAGACTTCGAGGGTTGCTCCGCCGTGGTTTACGACCTGTCGACCGTCAGTCTGTATGGGATATTACTTCTCTTCATCACGACACTCTCTACCCTGGGCTGCTGGGAATTTAAACCTTTCTGCGGCCAACGCAACTATATTTGGACAAGGTTAAACCACTTTTTTGTTTTGCTCATTTGATCATCCATAAAAAGTATACATGTACATTGCTTTCTTTTGTCCGGCCATGATTGTTTATGCGGGTTGGTTAGTAAATGGTTATTAGGTAGAATAGTTTTTGCTATACTTTCCTTTTAAAAAGGGGCCTTAATCGTGTAATACTCAACACTTTTGAATCCAATCAGAAACGTTTGGCTAGATGCATTTTGAGTTTTTAGATAAAATTATTAATTGTTACAGTAAAGCAGTTCTTATCACATCCAGTCCAAACTTGGTTGATTGTCACTAAAACATAAACGACCAGATGAATTATGGACAGACCCGTTCGGATTAAAAATGAAATAACGTCCCCGAATCGTGAAAAGTGATGATTGTTACTTTTTTAATACTGTGAGATCTTCGGTTGTCATTATATACTACGGTTATAGATGTATATATTGGGAGAAAAAAACGCGTATGTTTCTTTGAAAGTGGTTTCATGCCGATTTATGCCCAAATATGAAAGTTTTTTTTTGCCGAAATGTTGAAATATTAGGGATATGGATAATAATTAACATAATCGGATACTCGCGATTGTTTTCGCATCATCATAATTAATGTAGATCTGTATCTTATTTATTATATGAAGTTTACGAAAAAGATATCATGAATATTTGCAGGGAGGCTTTTGTTTTGTTTGAATCATGGATATCTACAGTTTCATACACATTGAAAGTTTCCGTTGCAGACAAAGACGATGCCGCAATGAGCGTGTACGCACAGACAGCGAGAAGACATACAAAGAAGGATCGAGTATACGGATCAATAATCCGACGTACAACAACAACATTACTGTCAACATAGAGGCGGAATCGTCCCACAACACCAACAAGCTTATGATGTTTCTTCCCTGTATACCAGGTCGATCACAGAGGGTGACATCGGAATCAGGTATTGCTATATGTAACCGGAAGTACAGAGAGAAATAGGATGCCAGTCTGGGAGTCGAACCTGGACATTTTGCTGGCAGGGCTAATGTTTAACTTATGTTCCCCCACCACCCAACCACACTTTTTAAAATTTTGTTTTTTGGAGAATTGTTCTTAAAAATGTACACGATTTGCTTTTTCTTCAGATGCGCTAACTGATATAACGCAATCGTGAAACATCGGGTATTTCCGTATCTTCCGTATAATACACCTCATGTATAGCTCTAGAATTTCACCAACGCTATTCGCCTGTGTTACATGTCTGTGTTCATTCGCGTGAAAGTAACAAATTATGTATCCGTCATTAAGTTGAATATATGGCGTTATTATATCGATTTTTTTATTTCTACACTCGACATGGGTCATGTTTATAAGGAAATTTAAAATATCAGTCTTGATTAACCAACGTTTATATTTTCAACGTACACACACATAAGGGGGCCGCCATTTTATTTTATTATGTGTCTGAAAGTTGTTCCAAAATGGCGCCTTATTTATTATGTCAGAGGTCTATTGCGTAGCCGAGGTGATTAGATTGTGATATAACGTATAGATGTTCATTCATTCCTAATACTTTACAGAAAGTGGACAGGACAATAGCACACCCCGGCGGCTATTTAAGAGAGAGATAGATGCAACGTTGAGGCGAGAAGGTGTGCACCTGGTCCATGAAGCCATGAAATCCGTGGGAATACTATTTACAAAACAGAACGGTAAAGGAACGGTTGTTCGGATTGGACGGAACTTCGTCATAACTGCCTGGCACGTCATAAAGGATATTGTTCGTAAGTGAGCAACAATTTCAGTTCAGTGGCGTGGCTGACCCTACAACGACGTGAACGCCATCTTCTGGCGAGCATACCTCCACACTCACCCAAGAAAGCGTTTGATTTTTAGGATGCAATCTGGGGGACTTTGCAGGAGATATAATGACACATTCGCAAAATTTTTTTGCAAGCCTGGGGGTAGTGGCGAAAAGACAACCACGCCTCTGCAGTTAAATGACTATTTTACTTTTAAATCAAAGTTTTTGTCAAGCTGTCAGCAATTGTTTCTAAATTGTAGGAAATTGTTCCATTATGTGATTATTACTATTTTCCGTCATACTCTGAGCTAGTTTTAGTTATGCGAATAATACCATTTACTCAAGCGTTGATTTTGTAATTATATTATGTAAATTAATACTTTTAATTCTAGTGTTGCGTATGTGAAATAATACCATTTACTCAAGCGTTGATTATGTAAATTAGTACATTCAACACAAGTGCTTGCTATGTGAACTGGTGCCATTCGTAACTCAAGTGTTTGTTATGTAAATTAGTACGTTCAACACAAGTGCTTGCTATGTGAACTGATGGCATTCATAACTCAAGTGTTGGGTACAATTCCCTGATTCACCTTATCTGTTAAATCAGAATGCATACTTATCTATCTGGATAATTCAAAATTGAATAAATCTTTCCCACAGTTCCAGTCAACTTAAATTTGAATAAAAGGCCTATAAATCCAACTCTGCTACACAGCGAGACGATCTACGTTGATTTCCATGACAGCTGCAGACAGAGCCCAACCTACATGCACTTCAAAATTTTACCAAAAATACCGTTTTGGGATCCCGACCTGGATATTATTATCCTGGAGCTGGACGTTTCCAAGAACGAGGAACATTTACCACCACCGTTCGTAAACTTCGCAGATGTGTTGAAGCTTAATTCCAGGGAGAATCAAATTCCTTGTGTTCACATTATTGGACAACATCCGAAAGAGGAAAATGTGGTAAGTTTGTTTTGAAAAAAGAAATGTCGCCATTTTATTCTAGATTTTAGGTGACGTCACTTTACCCACAATACTTATTGAAGATCAAGAACATAAAAATTACAGTGTTTTTTTTCTTTTGTTTTCTATTAGTTTTATTCACCTTTCTATTTTAATGTTTTTCATGTTTTTCGTTTTTATACTCTAAAACGCATTGGTCATCTCAATTTTGCATCATATCGTTTTCCTAGCCGTGTATTCTGAAGTTGTCGGGTACACCGACTCGCTTCTAAAGGCAAAGTACCACCATTGAAAAAAGGATGTGCTTCCGTGGGGTAGGCGATGATAAATAATCCTTGTTTCTTCTTCTTTAAAAATGCATTTTCCTTATTTTAATACTTTTTTTAATGGCATTATTCATGTATTTTGAACATTTTGAAAACATTTGAAAGTATTGTAACTCCGTTTTTTCCAAAATATCGTTTTTTTTCCATAAATTACTTTAGTTTTACAATGTGCATCTTCTGTTAAAATTTGGTCCTGATATTTTAAATAATTTTGAAGATATTCACTTTTGGTGAAAATATGTTATCTCAAATACACTAATTCTTCAGCGCAAAAATATTGTCACTTGAGTTACAATAGTTTTGCACCAAATAATATCTTGGAGACCTTTATTTATATCAGTGGAAAACTATTGTAACTTGAATTTAAATTTTATTAAACCTAGTTATCATGTATATCCACACTTTTATTTAGTACAAGAAAATTGCAATACAAGTTTCAAATGATAGTTCAGTAAAATCTTGCAAGATTTTGAATAAAAACAGGTATAGAGACTTTTCTTTTAGTTAATCTTTGAAAAAAATTTAATAAAGTAATTTTAGTCAGATGAGTATGTTAAATGATTTATTGATTTGGACATTTGTGACAATGAAATGGATGATTAATATAGTTATTGTGCTATAAAAGAACTATTTGTTGATATTTTGTTAAAAAATCTGATTATTAAAATTTGCAGTGAATTTTTTGCTTTGTATTTTTTTTAATAAAAGGCCGTCCAATCTAACAATATTACTCAACACACTTTTAATTTATACCAAATATAACTTTACTTAACCAATATACATGTATATCCCTTTTAAATAGTTCCAGAATGAGATATTATTCTAATTACCTGGTACACTCAGTATTATTCTTTTTAATAATCAGTACTAGAAGTCAACAGTATCTAATTATTTTAAAATGGCTGTTGAAGAACCAAAACAATATATTTTAGATATCGATAAACCTTGGTTTCCCAGAATTAATTTGATGGGTGTATAGGTTACAGTTGGTACTGTAGTTGGTATTGTGGGTGTATAAGGTAGAGCTGGTAGTATAGGGGGTATAATGGGTGTAGAGGGTACATCTGGTACTATATTTGGTAGTGTGGGTGTAGAAGGTACATCTGGTTCTGTAGTTGGTTGTGTGGGTGTAGAGGGTACAGCTGCTAATGTAGTTGGTATGGTGGGCGTTGAGGGTACAGTTGGTAGTGTAGTTGGTATGGTGGATGTAGAGGATACAGCTGGAAGTGTAGTTGGTATGGTGGATAAAGAGAGTAGTGTGGGTGTAGAGGGTATATCTGGTACTATAGTTGGTAGTGTGGGTGTAGAGGGTACATCTGGTACTGTAGTTGGTTGTGTGGGTGTAGAAGATACATCTGGTACTGTAGTTGGTAGTGTGGGTGTAGAGGGTACATCTGGTTCTGTAGTTGGTTGTGTGGGTGTAGACGGTACGGCTGCTAATGTAGTTGGTATGGTGGGCGTTGAGGGTACAGTCGGTAGTGTAGTTGGTATGGTGGATGTAGAGGATACAGCTGGTAGTGTAGTTGGTATGGTGGATGTAGAGGGTACAACTGGTAGCAGAGTTGGTATGTTGGGTGTGGATGATAAAACTGTTACATAGTTGGTATGGTGGGTGTTGAGGGAACAGCTGGTAGTGTAGTTGTATGGTGGGTGTAAAGTGTACAGCTGGTAATGTAGTTGGTATGGTGGGTGTAGAGGGTATGGCTGGTAGTGTAGTTGGTATAGTGGGTGTAGAAGGGACAGCTTGTAACGTAGTTAGTATGGTGGGTGCAGAGGGTATGGCTCGTAGCATAGTTGGTAGAGTGGGTGTGGATAGTACAGCTGGTAGCATAGTTGGCATGGTTGGTGTTGAAGGTAGGACAGGTAACATAGTTGGTGTGGTGGGTGTATAGGGTACGGCTGGTAACATAGTTGGTACAGCTGGTAGCGTAGTTGGTATGGTGGGTGTAAAGGGTATGGCTCGTAGCATAGTTGGTTTAGTGGGTGTTGAAGGTAGGACAGGTAACATAGTTGGTATGGTGGGTGTATAGCGTACGGCTGGAAGCATAGTTGGTATAGTGGGTGTAGAAGGTACAGCTGGTAGCGTAGTTGGTATGGTGGGTGTAGAGGGTATGGCTCGTAGTATAGTTGGTATAGTGGGTGTGGATAGTACAGCTGGTAGCGTAATTGGTATGATGGATGTAGAGGGTATGGCTCGTAGCATAGTTGGTATGGTTGTTGTTAAGGGTACAGCTGGTAATGTAGTTGGTATGGTGGGTGTTGAGGGTACAGCTAGTAATGTAGTTGGTATGGTTGGTGTTAAGGGTACAGCTGGTAGTGCTGTTGGTATTGTTGATGTAGAAGGTACAGTATGTAGTTGAGTCTGAATGGTGGGTTTAGAGGGTACAGTTAGTAATGTGGTTCTGGTTGGTATTATAGATAATGGTTGGTAGAGAGAATCGGTACCTATATACTGGAGAAATGTAGAGGGAGCATAGGAGTTCATAAAGTGAATGTAGATGTTACAGTGGATAATGGTACTGGATTGGTGGGTGTAATTGTTCAGTAGTTAATTAGGTCAGTATGATGGATGTAGTGGATGTAATGGGTAGTGGGGTTTGTATGGTGGATGTTGAAGGTACAGTCACTGGGGATAGTTGAGTTGGTATGGTGATGGAGTCGATACATGTAATGAATATAAAGGATGAGTGTCTTATGGATTTGGTTTGGTGGATATTGAGGATGAAGTTGAAAATGGTGCTAGTAGAGTGTAGAGTTGATGGTGTTGGTATGGTATAATGGGTATATTGATGTTAGTTTGGTGAGTGTAAAGGGTACAGTACCATGGTGGTGGAGTTGGTACATGTATGAAGACTAAAATGTGTTTAATTAATTTGGTATGATGGATTTTGATGGTGCAGTTGGAATTGGAGTCAGTATGACGAATGTAGATGGTACAGTTGTTAGTGATGTTGGTATAGTGGGCCCATGGGGCACAGTACCCACTTACTGCTTGTTTAAATTAAACGATAACTTTTTCCAAATTTTTCCAAATAAAACACATGTATATTTTTGTCTGTTTGTCTATAAATGAGGTTTTAACCAAAACAATCATGCAGTATGCAATTTGATCTCAACTGCCTTTTGCCCCCAGGTAAAAATTCGTCAATCAATGTATAAGACTGATTGATTGATTGATTGATTGATTGAATGAATATTTAGCGTCATTTTTATGCCATCGAGGGCTAACAGACGATCAGTTAACCTAACCACTGTTTCCTGGGATTAACCAGTACTCGAGCACACCCCGTCTCCGTAAGTAACTGATAAATTTTCCCACTTGAATCAGTGGTGAGAGACGAATGATAATTAGACACAATGTCGTATATCAATCATCACGGAGACTGTTGCCGGGCGGGGGATTCGAACTCACGACCCCTAGATTGATAGTCAGACGCGTAACCGACTGAGCTAATCGGGCCCGGCTTATCAGACTGAAAATAACAGTTTTGTAATCTTGTTTGATATTAACTGGTATATTATTATCAAAATGTCACATTCTTAAACATGACAGTTTTTTACGATTATGCTGTGGTCCAGATAGTATCTGCATACTATATGAATTTACACAATATCAATTTCTAAATACGAATTTGGAAATATAATTATATTTATTGACTTATATTAACATAATTTAATACTTTCATAACTGAAATATTATGCTTTACAATGTTAATGACATAGGTTAATTGATTATAAACATGAGAACTATCAAAATTATTGTATTTGTAGGCTAGAACATAAATAATACAGCTTAATATACTTTTGTATATGTTTTTCTTTATTTCCAATACTTCTTATATGTTTGTGTTACGCTTTAATAGAATTAAAATTGGTTTTGGATTAATAACAACATAATTTTAAACAGTTTTATATTGAGTTACAATATTTTTAAACTTAGAAATTAATTATTTATCTCGTAAAACTTGTGCAAAACTATTGTAACTTGAGTTACAATAGTTTTGCACCAAATATAAATTCAGTTTTATTGAATTTTCAACGCAACACTATTGTTACTCAAACTTTTACAAATAAATCAAGTCATATTAAAGCTTTAATTGATAACATTTGTTAATATTGTAAGCAATGCAGTTTTCATTTGAATTTTGAAAAATATAAGCAAAAATATCTAAAAAAGAAAAAAAAAATTTTTTTTTCTCCTCCTGAACAATTTGCAAAAACCTAGTTACAATAGTTTTGCGCCAAGCCCTCGACATGACCCCTACTTTTCTCATCATATTTTGGTAGTGAAGAGGTTGACAAACGGTAAAATGTAAGTTTCACTCCTTTCATTTGGGTTTCTCTATGAATGACAAGCCTTCAAACTTTCATTATTAACTATAGAATAAAGAACAAAATTCAATGGTGGGGTTACATCTAAATGAGTGGTAGTCTTGATTATCTGACAGACAAATGACAGATTTCTAACAGACAAGCGTCTTGATACTCTTGGC
Organism: Panopea generosa; assembly: GCA_029582155.1. Taxonomy (NCBI): domain Eukaryota; kingdom Metazoa; phylum Mollusca; class Bivalvia; order Adapedonta; family Hiatellidae; genus Panopea; species Panopea generosa. The sequence goes on along the minus strand of CM055894.1, from coordinate 79,020,824 downwards.
GCTCGCCCAGGCCCCTATATAGGTTTTACCTATTTCACATGAATCATACAATTGTAACACATAAATATCTATAAACCTAAATAAAAAAAAGATTGATGGTATTGTTCTATATGTTTATTTTCATAGGTTCTCGATCCTGGATGTAAAATTATAACTCGTGATGATAAAAATGTCAAGAGAGCTCGGAAATGGATTAAACAGAACATGACAAGTTTAAAGAAAAGTGCTAAAAAGAACAATGACAATCCTAACAATGTCGAGACTGCCTACTAAGACGTTTTTTCCTGCAGTAGGCGCCTTATATTTGACACATATTTGGAATTTGGCGGCAGTGGTGGCGCTGTCATCGCCTTATTACCGGAAGGTGGTGTCGCTCTCGTAGCAATTCTGACACACGGACTACCTCCGTTTTATTGGTACGCATCAACAAGGCACATTTTTCCGGAAAATATGAGGATGGAAGTAGGCTGCACGATGGAAGCCATTACGGACTCCGACAAATGGACTGGCAAGTTGCATTAAATAATAAAAATATCTTCTTCAGAATAAGATTCAGTGGTATTACCATTTTTGTGACGCATTTTAATATTAATTTAAGTCTCAGTGTACACTTATATATAATGCATTACAATGCATATAAAAAGGTGCTATATCCACATTTACAGCACAAAGTTTTTCAAATAGTAATTAGAGCAATGAACAAAAAAAAAAAAGAAGAAAATTGGGAAGGTGATGCTTACTAGTATATTGCAGTAAAAACTTATCATTAAAAAAGAATAACACGCGTGAGCGGCCAAGAATCTGCCCACTGCATTACCGCCCCATGTTTAGATCTGCTGGTCAAAGGCCCGCAGGGCTTATTTTATGGTAAATTGTCTGTCGTCAGGTGTCAGGCGTCCGTCTGTTAACCCTTTCCTTGTAGAGGCGATAGCAGTCCCATTTTTAATGAATCTTAACCGAACTTGCAAAGCAGTTACAACCACAAAACGACGAGTTTTGAATCAACGTGATTCGACCATTAATGTCCCCACCATAGGGCTTATAAGCACATTTTAAGGGAAACATTTTCTCTGAAAGTTCAAACCATTAGACGTGTAACGTAATGAGTGTAAAGATTCCCCAGGGAGTCACTGTCCGTTAATTGATTAATACGTATTTTAACATGTGAAATCAATTAGTGCATAGCGTTACTGTTATAATGCATTTTATTTAATATCTGTCTTGACAATAAACTTGTTTAAAATACATATAATTCTTAGAAGGTTTTCTTAAATTCTAACAGTAACTATCGTGACCGTATAGCTTGTAATTGAAAACCAATGAAAAGAGGTTTTACACTTTCTGGTGAAATTTATTAATACCATTTTTGATATGTTTTGTCAAAATGTATAATGAAAGCGTTCGTGATCACGTTTCTTTTTCATAAGGCTTAAATACAAAATCTGATAAAAAAAAACGTCTATTAATTAAATATAAATATCTGAGTGCATTAGCTGTCCGAACTAATACTCTTATTAATTGAGGAAGACCTCAGCATTAATTTGATTAGAACCAACGCACTTCCGCATGTAATTGGCAAACTGTTTCACCTAAAGTTTTTGGAGCGAGTGGGACTCAAACCTACGACCTTAGCGGTGAAAGATACGTTGTCTTGAGATGGCGTCTTTGAAATGGCCACGGATGACCTTTTACGCTGAAATAAAATTCATGTTTAATCACTATTAATTCAGAAAAAAAATATATTAAATCAATCCATTGAGGTCCCCTACATGGGTTGTTAAAAGCAGGTCATATGGGTCAAATTTGGAACCGTTACAGGGGTCACTGTTTTAAACAGAGTTACAGGTATAAAGATAAAATGGTAAAATGTAAGTGTATACGCCTGATAACACTCCCATCTTTCATTGAATCTTTACTAACTTTGCACAGCAGTTATATAACACAATATCTCGGAACATTTCTTGAATCAGTGATTCGGCCACTAATTCTCTAACCACAGGGCTTATATATCCTTATATGGAGCGCTTGACTCGGTGGTATAGCATGTGAGCCAATTTCGGAAGGTCGTGTGTTCGATCCTCTGCCACGGCTATGCATGGTTCCTTGAGCAAGACACTTTATCTGCAAATGCTTAGTACTGGTGTTTACCCAGTAATACTCCAAGTGTGATTTGTCTAAGTTGAAAAACGTGTTTTACAATGTAAGTAAACAAAAAACGATTAAACATACATGATACGTATGTGTTAAGCCATTTTGTAGTCTTAGCTATTTTCTGCCTTGAGGTCTATAACCCTATGCTACTTGTAAAAATTGCTGTCTTTGTTATGGGCATTTTTTATAAAAAAAAAACTTAAAATAAAAAAAACACGCACGCAACATAGATAACAAAGGTAAATATATGCACTGTTTTATAGATAGACGGCTCTTACTCGATGTCGTTAATCAACTCTGCTATCTGATCATTTATATTTATGTACTTAGTTTGTTATTTTTAGGTGCGGAGTCATTAAGAGATAAACTTTTCGGTCCAGGCAATATTAGGCAACCGATGGAGACCGATGCAGAAGTACCAGACCAAACTGACCTGAACATGACCACACTTGCTGAAAATCTAAACAACTTGACACTAGCCGAAAATGTCCTTGTGTAAGATTTCTTTGTTCTATAGAAGAAAGACAAACTGTGTTGGCATAACAAGTTGTCGCTCAACCATTTGTATCAAATGAGACTGTCGACATAAAAAATGGCGCTCAACCAGTTGTGGCAAATGAGACTCTGCCGGCATAAAAAGTTGGCGGATATACAGTTGTATGTGTGTCATATGCTTTTAAACATTTAAAAGAACTATTTGATACTCTTTTCTTTAATTAATACTCATTTATAGGGCAATATAGTTGGTATTACGTTTTAGGTTCATAAACAGACAAATGCACTTTTGCAGGGTATGAAAATGGAACATATATTGAGAATGAAAAAGAATTAATAATTCTGTACAAACTTACTAAATATTTTTGTAATGCATTTCTGACAGAACATGCTATTGGAGCTGTGGTTGACAGCAGGTACTTAATCTTGATACATGCTGCAAATTTAATTAGAAAATCTATAAGAAACCTATGCGTAATCTCAGAAACTTGGAGTTGTCCATACATGCACAAACATATCAAACTTATCAAAATGATACTCAGGCATTTTCTGTTAACATTCTTCATTACAATTTTAAGGATATGAATAACAATTCACTGTGTTTTTTAAAGTTTGTAAGTGTGATCACGGCAAAATGTGTTCTTGATTGCAACAACCATCAGGGATATTTTCAGGATATAATTGTTGTCAGTTAACGTCTCGCACCACTATTACATTTCCATAGAGCTCCATTGTAACATTCAAGTCCAAAACACAGTGAAAAAACGAATCTGCAGCACGTGTCTGAACTTAAATTTTTCACTGGTTCAAGATCTGCAATTATAGAGAAAAAAAATCATACTTAGTTTTTTTTATTCAATGGTTTTGTGATACCAATTTCGAGAGTAATAATGTGTCAAATTTTCAGTGGTGATTTCTTAAATACTGACCATTTAACACGATCATAGGAGAATAGCTGCAATACAAAGCCTGGATAAAACAAGAAAAAGAGAACTAAAGTTGCAAGTTGACCACCTCTATATTAATGTTGATATATTTAGAAGCCGGGTATATGCACATGTCTAGATCATAATTATCTCCGATAGACCTAGGTCATAATGCAACGATGCCTAGAGCACAGTGCAGGCATGTCTAGATCATATCTCCGATATACCTAGGTCATAATGCAAGGATGCCTAGAGCACAGTGCAGGCACGTCTAGATCATATCTCCGATAGACCTGGGTCATAATGCAAGTATGCCTAGAGCGCAGTGCAGGCATACCTAGACCTTATCTCCGATAGACCTAGGTCATATTGACAGCATGCCTAGAGCATAGTTCAGATATGCATAAATTATAACGCAAATATACATAGATATTTTCAAAACATGTGCGATCGCCCTGGGGGATATGACCACAACGTTTAGCTATTAAAGTTCAAGTAAGCAGTTTGTGTTGTTATATTTACGTATTCTATAATCAAAATTCAAGCTTTATACAAAAATGTTGATATAATTGATATTCCATTGATATGTGCTTTTATATATATTAATTTGTATTTTGAAAATGTTTATTATTTAAAGTACAGTATGTTGAATTTGTTTAATGCTTTATTTTCTATGTTATTTACAAAGTAATCGTCAATAGTACTATATGTCTAACATATAGTGTACATTGAGAAATTGTTTAATTTATATATGTAAGTAACATTTAATGTATTTTTTAAAAAGGTTTCTTATATTATGCTTATTTGATACTGTTATATTAATTTTAGTTTTGTGTATTTGCTTCTTATGCACCTCAGTTGCACTTTACATTTTACATGAAAGGAAAGAAATAATCAAAAAATTAAAAAAATGCATGTCCAAAAGGCGACGCATCATGCAAAAACAAAACACACAACACAAATCAAATAATTTTTTAATTTAATGCTGCGAGTCAAGCACTGCTTAAGAAAAAGAAATGTTTTATTTGTTGTTATGTTTATTTTAATTATCAATACATTTAATTGAGAATTCCTAAGTACATAACTATTACATACATATTTATTACATTCGAATAGAAGCTGAAGTACTTTGATTTTCTCACAAAAGTTCAATTGTATTCTAAAAACTCTCAGGGCGCCTGTGCCGCTATATTTTTGCATTAATGTTGCAAAAATTTAATAATTTTCAATCATTGGTTTATATTCTATAGAAACTATGGAAACGTCGATATGCGTGGTCGGGGCAGTTTTTGCTTTTTTTCTACCTTTACTATTCAAACAAGCGTTTTATAACCCAAAACGGGTTTTATTTTTAAATGTAAAATATCTATGTGTGCTGTATCGTATGCTTGTTTACATCCTTGAAAAAATTGGCAACAATTATGTGCATCTCAAAATGACGTCAATATTCTGATGTTACACAACGGTAAGCCATTTTATTTGAAACAAAATGACGTTGGTGCACTTGAAAATGGATTAGCACGCAGAATATCGCAGTTCCGTAAAGTTCTGCTCCACGTTAGGTAATACTCCTGCTCAAACAGATAAACAAAGGTATGCACGGTGAATCTAAGATTTCAAGGTCTCTTATGTTTAAATGTTACAAAAGTAATGTTGTTTTAGATGGCCGGTAATCAATCATTAAAAAAGAGCAAATGGGAAATCGATTTGCAGACATTGGAATTGAAGCATGTTTTACAGACTTTTGTATCCAGTTTACCATCTTCGGATTTCATTAACATGTTCATTCAAATGTGTCACTGGTGGCAAAAAGGTATATACTACGGATGAGAGTATTTTGAGAAGGAGTGACTTAGTAAAATTGATACAATATCACCTATTTAAAATATTGACGTAGGTTTTTATTTAATACGTCATCATTTTGCTCCGACATATCTAACTGCTATGCTATAAATAGCGTCTTATTTTTTAATAGTTGACGTATCATGGTAAAATTTTCAATATATGTCCCATATACATTTATTTCAAATACAATAACACTATTGTACTTTGCATAATTGATATAAATAAGTTATGGCAAAAGTCTACGAACGTTTTGATCCCCCCCCCCCCCCCACCCCCCCCCCACCCCCCCCCCACCCCCCCCCCCCCCCACCCCTTTCGGATATGGGCATTCATTTATCTTTTTCTCGATTCAGCTTTTTTATGGATTCTTTTTGTTTCGGAAGTAATGGCATTTGTGAGTGAATATTACTTGGTGACGTTGTCGAGACCATCTCGAGTAATACTGTAATAGTTTATGAATAATTCAAATTCACAATCCTGTCCTATCAAATCGAATAGGATTTTGAAAAAAATACTAGCACGTTTCTGATAGCAATATGTCCGAAAAATTTAGTTTAAATAGAAAATGCTGTTTAATGTACTGAAGTAGTCACCGACAGAAGATAACACGCGTTTAGTGTATTACCACATGTGCTATCTCTATAGATTAGTGAATGTCAGATTATTTTGTGGGAAAACGTCTTAAATACCTCATATTTTGTACCATTTGACTTATTAAAATAATGAAAAGAAAGAGACATAAATATACAGTCAAACCTGTCTTAAGCAGTCAGTCAAGGGAAGGAGCATCAATGGCCTTTAAGACAGGTTGTTGTTTAATGCAGGTTAATATGTCATGTAAGCATATCAATGGGAAATCACAAGTGTTGCTGCTTAAGATAGGTGTCTGCTTAATAGAGATGACCCGCGGCGCTTATACAGGTTTGACTGTATGTCCGAATGTCAGTTACACATACGTTTCGTTGCCAGTAAACACAGTCTAACCATAAGAAACCACTCAATGCAAAATAACCTCTTAGCTCAGATGGCTGCTTAATACAGGTTGCTTTATAGAGGTGACCACTAACACAGGTTTGACTGCAATACGAAATTACCAGTAATATTTACAGCAATTATTTGATCTCATTTATAGCGGATACATAGTTGTCTCGTCTAATTGTGATTAAACTGTGATTAAGTCAGTACGGACAATCTCTTGTATTTGCTTTGTTTTTTTATACATATGAAGAAATATCTATTTTTTAAAAAATAGCACGTACTTGTTTCTTATTGTTATATATTGTATTTTCATTATAAATTGTTCAAATGACATTGGTTAGAATGAAAACAATGATAGTGTCTCTCCAAACAGAACACATACTTAGCTAACAGTGTTATAAATTATGCATCTTTTTTTAGAACATTATGCAGATGTGCCTAGAACATAGTGCAGACATGCTAAGATATTGTACATATCTATATGCCTAGGACATATCTCCGACAGACCTAGGATATAATGCTAGTATGCCTAGACCACAGTGCAGTAATGTCTAGATCATATCTCCGATAGACCTAGGACATAATGCAAGTATGCCTAGAGCACAGTGCAAACATGTCTACATCATATCTCTGATAGACCTAGGACATAATGTAAGTATGCCCAGAGCACAGTACAGACATGTCAATATCATAATTATCTCCGATAGACCTAGGTCATAATGCTAGTATGCATAGAGCACAGTGCAGACACGTCTAGAACATATATTTGATAGACCTAGGACATAATGCAAGTATGTCTAGAGCACAGTGCAGACATGTCTACATCATATCTCCGATACACCTGGGTCATAATGCAAGGATGCCTAGAGCACAGTACAGGTATGTCTAGTCCATATCTCCGATAGACCTAGGTCATAATGCAAGTATGCCTAGAGCACAGTGCAGGCATGACTAGATCATATCCAATAGACCTAGGTCATAATGCTAATATACCTAGAGCACAGTGCAGGCATGCCTAGACCATATCTCCGATAGACCTAGGTCATAATGCAAGTATGCCTAAAGCATAGTGCAGGTATGCCTAGACCATATCTCCGACAGACCTAGGTCATAATACAATTATACCTAGAGCATAGCGCAGGTATGTCTAGACCATATCTCCGATAGACTTAGGTCATAATGCAAGTATGCCTAGAGCATAGTGCAGGCATGCCTAGACTATATCTCCGACAGACCTAGGTCATCATGCAAGTATGCCTAGAGTATAGTGCAGGCATGTCTAGAACACATCTCCGATAGACCTAGGTCATATTGACAGTATGCCTAGAGCATAGTGCAGATATGCATAAATTATAACGCAAATATACATGTACATAGATATTTTTAAAACATGTGCGATCGCCCTTGGGGAAATGACCACAACGTTTAAGTAAGCAAATTGTGTTGTCATATTCACGTGTTCTGTATCCAAAAATCAAGCTTTCAACAAAAATGTTAATATACTTGATATTTCATTGATATGTGCTTTTTTATATATTTATTTGTATTTTGAAAATGTTTATTATTTAAAGTACAGTATGTTGAATTTGTTTAACGCTTTATTTTCTTTGCTATTTACAAAGTAATCGTCAAAAGTGTCATATGTTAATACAGTGGTTTCATCTCACCCATCAATAAAACCGGTCGCCATATATATCCGAAATGTGGTGCAAATGGTAAATATTTCTATTAAAAACCAATAAAGATTAAACGTTTTATTTATTTTTTGTCAATTTACAATGTACTTATAAAATAGTTTGTAAGCATATCTAATAGAAATGGTAACACATTGTGTGCGTCTGTGCGCGCGAGTTTATGTGCATGTTTTTATTCGCGTGCGAATGGCGTTCGTATGTGTGTTTTAATTACAATCTAGAACATTATATGGGTTAGGTCGTAGGTTCGAGACTCGCTCGCTGCAAAAACTGTATGAACGGAAGCTTGGCAGGAACTTGCGAAAGGACGGTGGTTTTACTAAGACTGAGTCTGAGGTCTTCCTCAACCAATAAAACTGGATATGCCATATATAACCTGAAGTGTGTTGTAAATTGCGATAAACACATTCAACAAAAAAACTAACTGAATCTAGTCTTGATGGTTAGGTGATATTTTTACATTTTATGCCCGATGTAGAGAGAGAGAGAGAGAGAGAGAGAGAGAGAGAGAGAGAGAGACAGAGAGAGAGAGAGAGAGAGAGAGAGAGAGAGAGAGAGAGAGAGAGAAGAGAGAGAGTATTAATCTCCCTGTATTACCATATAACGATATTAATCGCCCAGGATTACCATGTGACGATATTAATCTCCCAGTATTACCAAATAACGATATTAATCGTCCAGTATTACCATGTGACGATATAAATCTCCCAGTATTACCAATAGACGATATTAATCTCCCAGTATTGCAATGTTACAATATTAATATCCCAGTATTTCCATATAACGATACTAATCGCACAGTATTACCATGGGACGATATTATTCTCCCAGTATTACCATGTTACAATATTAATATCCCAGTATTACCATATAACGATATTAATCGCCCAGTATTACCAAATGACGGTATTAATCTCCCAATATTACCATGTAACAATATAAATCTCCCAGTATTACCATGTAACGATATAAACCTCCCAGTATTACTATATAACGATATAAATCGCCCAGTATTACCATATAACGACATTAATTTCCCAATATTACAAATCGGGGTAATGATGAAAGGATAACTATAGTTTTTGCGATGTACAAACCACTGGTAAATGAGTACAACCTTGATACCTGCAGAAACATCTGCTTAAATGCCGTGCATGATTAGCTCAGTCGGTTACGCGTCTGACTATCAACCTAGGGGTCGTGAGTTCGAATCCCCGTCTGGCAACAGTCTCCGTGATGATATATGGCATTGTGTCTCATAATCATTCGTCTCTCACTGCTTATTCAAGTGGGACATTTATCACTTACTTGCAGAGATGGAGTTTGTTCGAGTACTGGTTAACCCAAACACTGGTTAACCTTTCAGGATCACAGGAAACAGTGGTTAGGTTAACTGATCGTCTGTTAGCTATTGATGACATAAAAATGACGCTAACTATTCAATCAATCAATCTGCTTAAATGTGCGTTAGCCCTTTAACTTTGTAACAATATAGCTTAAAATATGTCTTGACAATGGTATGTCTGTTATTCGGTAGCATTGTGCCTTTAGTTTTGTACTGAACATTGTACCCATAACTTGACAACGGTATTTTTATTCCTCGGTAGCATTGCGCCTTTAGTTTTGTACTGAACATTGTACCCATAACTTGACAACGGTAGATCTGTTGTTCGGTAGCATTGCGCCTTTAGTTTTGTACTGAACATTGTACCCATAACTTGACAACGGTATATCTGTTGTTCGGTAGCATTGCACCTTTAGTTTTGTACTGAACATTGTACCCATCACTTGACAACGGTATATCTGTTGTTCGGTAGCATTATCTTAAACTTTGTATCATTGTTCCCATAACGTGACAGCGGCATGTCTGTTGATAGGTAGCATTGTGTTTTGAACTTCCAAACTCTGTATCTGTCACTTGCTTGTACTGTGGCTTTAATTTTACAACACTACGCTACGATAATCTTTATTTACTTAGAAAACAATCATTCAATATTCTGATTGAGCAATGCCACTTGCAAGGTAAAGACGATAAAGTAGTACTCAAGTAAAGTTTTAAAATACTCAATATTTGAGACATTTATTTCTGCACATTTTAAAAGAGCAACATCAATTAGTGAAACATGTGACGAGTTATACACATAGTACATTACATTATATCTCATGAGTTATACACTCAGTACATATACATCATATCTCATGAGTTATACACACAGTACATATACATCTTATCTCATGAGTTATACACTCAGTATATATAAATCATATATCAGTAGTTATGCATTCAATACATATACACCATATTTTAAGAGTAAAACACGCAATACATATACATACTAGCTTATGAGTTATACACTCAGTACATATGAATCATATCTCATGAGTAATACACCCGGTACATATACATAATATCTAATGAGTTATACACACAATACATATTCATAGTATCTCATGGGTTATTCACGCAATGCATATACATAATAGCTTATGAGTTATATACTCAGTACATACACACTATATCTCAAGAGTAATACACCCTAATACATAAACATCATATCTCATGAGTTATATACCAAATATACATATATAATATATCATGAGTTATACATACACTATATATACCTAATAGCTTATGAGTTATACACTCAGTACATATACAACATATCTCATGAGTTATACACCCAATACATATACATCATTTCCTACGAGTTATTTACTCAGTACATATACATACTATCTCATGAGTTATACACTCAGTACATATACATTGTAAAGCATGATTTATAGACTCAGTATATATACATAATATCTGATGAGTTATACACTCAGTACATATACATTATATCTCATGAGTTATACAGCCAATACATATACATCATATCTCATGAGTAAAACATTTAATACATTTACATAATATCTTATGAGTTATGCACTTAGTCCCTATACATAATATCACAGGAGTTATACACCCATTTCATATATACCATATATCATGAGTTATACACTCAATACATATATACCATATCTCATGAGATATACACTCAGTACACATACACCATATCTCACGAATTATACAATCAATACATATACATCATATCTCATTAGTTATACACTCAATACATATACATCATATCTCACGAGTTATACACTTAATACATATACACCATATCTCATGAGTTATACATTCAGTATATATACACCATATCTCACAAGTTATACACTCAGTACATATACACCATGTCTCACGAGTTATACACTCAGTATATATACACCATATCTCACGAGTTATACACTCAGTACATATACACCATGTCTCACGAGTTATACACTCAGTATATATACATCATGACTCACGAGTTATACACTTAATCCATATACACAATCTCTCATGAGTTATACACTTAATACATATACACAATCTCTCATGAGTTATACACTGTATACATATACACCATATCTCACGAGTTATAAACTTAATACATATACACCATATCTCACGAGTTATACACTCAGTACATATACATCATGTCTCACGAGTTATACACTTAATACATATACATCATGTCTCATGAGTTAAACACTTAATATATATACACCATATATCATGAGTTATACACTCAGTACATATACATAATGTCTCACGAGTTAAATACTTAGTACATATACATCATGTCTCACGAGTAATACACGTAATACATATACATCATATCTCACGAGTTATACACTTAATACATATACACAATCTCTCATGAGTTATACACTTAATACATATACACAATCTCTCATGAGTTATACACTGTATACATATACACCATATCTCAGGAGTTATACAATTAATACATTTACACCATGTCTCACGAGTTAAACACTCAGTACATATGCATCATGTCTCACGAGTTATACACTTAATACATATACACAATATTTCACGAGTTATACACTCAATACATATACACCATAACTACGAGTTATACACTGTATACATATACACAATATTTCACGAGTTATACACTCAGTAAATATATACCATGTCTCTTGAGTTATACACTTAATACATATACATCGTATCTCATGAGTTATACACTTAATATATATACTCCATATCTTATGAGTTATACACTCAATACATATACATCTTGTCTCATGAGTTATACACTCAATACATATGCATCATATCTCACGAGTTATACACTCAATACTTATATCATGAGTTACTCAAAATTTGTACCATTTATTTTTATGTGAAGTCCATTCATTTCATCAATTACTAAATTTTCATGCATACACATCTTATAAATAAATAAACATATTAAAACTTTATAACATAGAAAATTATATATGTTCACATATACAAATGCTCAACATATTTCTATGCACAACCTTTTTTTCGATTGTTGAACTAAGTCTGGAATAAAATATTAATAGTTCAATAGTTGAGCACGTCGTAGTATAACTGATATACTGCTCTATCATCGTTTCAATCGGCTCGTTGTCAAGGTGATACTCCCGTGTAGGCAGTATCCGGTGTTACAGAACTAGATCTGGCATTTTGCTGAAAGGTTCCGTTAGGATTTGGCTCCATCGTCACTTCTGTATCCCGGTTTGATGGTGGAATCTGTAGTAGACCGGAAGTTCCGCTTGTTTGCGGCAGAATACTGGCCAGGTAACATTTGTCCATGTGCGGTGTTGCTCATTCCGGGATAGTTATTTTCGTTAAAGACTCCTCTCCGGGAACCAGTAGCACTTTGATTAGTATCTATGAAAATTTCTCGCTGGTTACCCGCTTGTACAGTTTTATTCATGTCCATCTGATATTGCATTTGAGTATGGCTAGCTCTATTATGCATCTGCTGCTATACTGGTTCGTTGCCATACATTGATTGCATGGTTTGATTGCCATGCATTTGGTGGCTACTATTTGGACTTATCGCATTCCTTTGGTAGAGCTCATATTGCATTGCATTTTGATTGGCTGCTGATTGCACGTGTCTTTCCTTCAGATGGTGATTAAAATGTTGATTTTCTGAGATACGAAAATCCATTGGGTTTATACGGCTTTGTATTGGTACATTAGATTCCTGCTGGCTGCCAATACTATATTGCATATTGCGTTGATTTGCTTGACCCGGTAATTGACCTTGAGAAGGATAGTGCAAATTTGGAATTGCTTGATTGGGACTTGGTCTCTGCAGCCACTGGTGTTTGATATTCTGATTTCGCCATTGTTCGCTGTTCATGTGTGATAGACCATGCGGATTACTTTTGTTTTGAATTTGAATTCTATTCAAGTAATTATCTCTATATTGGCCAGTTTCGTGTGTTACAGTATTCGGCATTTAGTTTTGAACATAAAAGATTTCTCGTGCACGCGCACTTCTTTGCGAGTGAATTGCACTACTGATTCCATTAAATGACTGTCCTGTAAGAAGATTTGCGTTCGCTCCCTGTTTTTAACAGCATCGTATGGCATATTAACACCGCCCGTGCCCGAAAAGTGCGCACTGTAGTTATAGCGATGGTTTGGCAGCCCTGTATTAACTTTCATTTTGTTTAGCACTGCAGGATATTCTGGTAGTTTTGACATCATTTGGTGCACTATATTCATATCCTTTTGGTCATGGGACCCATGCACTGCTGTTTGATTGAAGCGGCGAGCAGCCGTGGGTCCATGCAGTTGTTGCACATTTTGGTTGCTGATGATGTTTGCACCAGCTGGATCATTTATTCGATGCATTGTTTGATTTGTATGATATAACGTTACTCTCGTTTTCGCTTGCTCAGCTGATGCAAGACTGTTTTGTCCAGAATAACGTTTTGAAATAACACACAAATAATGCTCAAATAATCACCATGCCATGGCGACATCTCTGGTCCATAGCTTATAAAGGTAAAATAATATGAAAAAAGGCAAAAAGCATCTTTGCTTCCACTGTAACACTTTTAGATAGTGTAGCCTAATTAAGCAAGTGCTATTATCTTAAAGGTTAATACTTAACGGTTAACGGAGTCACGATTGTGATATCCAATTAAGTGATATCGGGTGTGTTGCTGATTAAGCTAATGGTACATAGATATACCTAAACCAGTGGACCAATATTAAAATACTGCATAAAATGTCACTTGTTTGGTCACAGGAATGCCTTTGGTTATTGTTTTAGAACTTATATTTATGTAGTTGCGTAAGTTCACCATTTAATAAGTTGGTTGCAAGGATCACCGTAGATATTGTAAATTACCAAAACTTATTTGTAAGCACAGACGGCCGATAAAAGTTAATGAACGGATACATATTATTATCGGGATTAAGAAACAATAGGGCCGGCGCGCATGCGCAGTCCGTACGTTTAAGCGGTCCGTCTACTACTTATATCAACCTATACCACTCTGGTCGCACGGCTTTTATTCTGTTGTAGTCTCAAATAAACATACAGGTATTTACAGCAACTTACATGGTGTCAGAAGTTTAAGTATCTTTGGATTAAATGAATAATGCTGTTCAATGTTGTAAAAAATAAAATAAAATTATATATATATATATATATATATATATGGCACTTTTCCTAGTGTATCCTCCGGAAAATTTCAATTTTAAAAGGCCGGAAGACTTTGACAAATGGATAGTGAGATTTGAATATTTCAAAGTGGCATCGGGACTAAGTGCGAAGGAAGAGGAACAGCAAGTAAACACTCTCATTTATTGTATGGGTAATGATGCGGACGAAATATTTAATTAATTTTATTTAAGTGAGGAACAATAAAAAAAAATTAAAGATGTATGTGACAAATTCAAAGGTTACTTTGTGATTAAAAAACCCCGTCATATTTGAATGGGCCAAATTCAATATGAGGTGCCAGGAGGAAGGCGAAAATGTCGATTCATTTGTGACAGCCCTACATTCTTTGGAGGAACATTGCAATTACGGTACAGTAAAAGACGAATTAATACGGGACAGACTAATTGTTGGATTAAGAGATGCCAGCATTTCTGAGAAACTGTAGTTGGCCACCGAGTTGACACTCGAAAAGTCAATAAACACTGCAAGGCAAAAAGAGGCAGTTCGAAAACAGCAATCAGTTGTAAGAAACCTTGCAATTGAAAATACGATGGACTATGTTAAATAAACACAACGCAGTCCGAGGTCAACGTTTGAGCAGAATAAGCCACCAGTGAAGCCTAGAAGTCGGTGCTCAAGATGCGGAGCAGTACCGGAACACACCAGAAGTACACGCCCAGCAAAGCATTTAAAGTGCAGAAGGTGCGTCCGGATGGGTCACTGGGTTAAATGTTGTATGTCAGCCACGAAAGTTGACGAAGTACAGGATCGAGCCTTCCTTGGAAGAGAAAGCATGGACAATCAATTTAAAGGTGAGACAATCGTTTATCAGATTCAAAATTTATACAGGGGCAGATGTAACTGCTATTTCTGAAAATCTGTATAAAACACTTGGTTCACCACCTTTATTAAAAGCAAGAGAAATCTTTTTGGATCAGGTAATAAACGATTGCATGTCTTGGATTCAATCACAGAAACTGTTTCTAGTGTTAAATCATCAGCAATCGAAGAGATACATGTCGTCAAAAGTTTGGAACGATGTTTACTGGGTCGACCAGCTGTTATAAAGCTTAACCTTATTGAGTTAAAATGCATAGAAGAGGAACTTTCGCTTGAAAACGTAAAATTGAGTCATCCCAAGTTATTTGGGGAATTAGGCATGTTGAGCGGCGAATACCATAATTTAGTAAATAACGGTGCTAAGCCATACGGGTTAACGGTTCCTCGGATTTTACCTATCCCGTTACTCCCCAAGGTCAAACATGAATTAGACAACATGGAGAAAAATCATGTGATGATCCGAACGAATGGTGTGCAGGCATGGTTGTCGTACCAAAGCCTGGAGACAAAGTAAGAATATGTGTCGACCTGACAAAACTAAATGACAGCGTCCGACGAGAGGCATTCCCACTTCCGATTATTGATCAAAGTTTAGGGTTCTTGCAGGGACAAAATATTTCACAAAACTTGACTGCAACAAAGTTTTTGGCAAGTAAAACTGTCCGAAGAAAGCAAGCTACTTACTACAGTTATAACGCCTTTCGGCAGATATGCTTTCAGTATACTTACCGTTCGGAATTAACTCTCCTAGTGAATACTTCCAGAAAAGAACGTTTCAAATTCTTGAAGGTATCGACGGCGTATTACGTCAGACGGACGATGTTTTGATTTCTGCAAATACAGAACTCAAACAAGACTAACGGCTGAAAAAAGTTCAGACTAGAATGGAAAACGCGAACCTGACTGTTAACCCAGATAAATGTGAGTTTAAGAAGTTATCAGTAAAATCCTAGGTCATATTGTAGGATCGTACCGGATACCAGCTGATCCCGACAAGGTCAAGGCAATAACTGACATGAAACCTCCTATAAACGTGCACGAAGTCCGTAGATTTCTATGAATGGTTAACTTACGCCATTGCTAGCTGAGAATTCAAAACCAATGAGAGACTTGTTGAGTACAACAAAACAGTTGGGGCCCAGACCATCAATGTGCCTTTGATAAGATCAAACGTATAATGACAAGTACACCCGTCCTTGCATTGTATGATCCCAACAAACACACTGTTTTAATGAACGATGCTAGCAACCATGGATTAGGTGCTGCATTATTCCAAGAATAGGACAATGGTGACTTAAAACCCGTTTCATTTTCATTCAGAGCGTTCACAACTACAGAAAAACGGTACTCAACAATTGAGAAAGAGGCTCTAGGGGCAACAAATTGATGTATCAAACATAAGGACTTTCTTTTTGGAAAGAAGTTTCATATTGTGACAGATCATAAACCTCTGGTAGCTTTGCTAGGACAGAAAACTTTAAGTGGATTGCCTATCAGAATACAGCGTTTCGACTCAAGTTAATGAAATTCTCATACTCAATTTCACATGAGCCAGGCAAACAATTAGTCATACCAGACCTACCTACTGAGCAGACACATTGTATCCCCCAGTATATCATATGATGACATACAGCTCTGTAATGAAACATAATTCTTTGTAGACTCAGTCATATGGTAGCTGCCAGCGATCGATTCTAGATAAGAGGAAATAAGACAGAAACAAGGTTGCGACCCTGCTTTCCAAACTTTGATAAGGTTGTGTCAAAATGGGTGGCCTAACCAGAAACACCTAGCGTGTGAAACAGTTATAACTTTACTGGTCAATCAGGGGTGAAATATCAGTTAACATGGGAGTGTTAATGCAAGGCGACAGGTTAATTATACCCATAGATATGAGACAAGACATACTTTCTAAGATTCATGAATCTAACTAAGGGATTACTAAATGCAAAGAAAGGGCAAAAGAATCCGTGTGGTGGTTTGCAATTAATGGGGACATTGACCGACGTGTTCAAAACTGTGACATTTGCACAAAATTACTAATTATCATGCCGAACCAATAATAAACACACTATTTCAAACTCGTCCATGGTAGAAACTAGGTTCTGGATCTTTTTTTTCTGGAAAGGGCACACATATCTTCTAGTAGTCGACTACTATTCTGTATATATCGAGTTAGCAAAATTAAGTTCAACATCTTCTTTGGATGTCGTAAATCATCTGAAGTCTATATTAAGCCGTCGCGGTCTTTGTGACATTTTCATAAGCGATAAAGGCCCTCAATATAGTTCAGATGTTTTTAAAGAATTCATGTCTGAATACCAAATAACTCATGTAACAAGTAGTCCAAGATACCCACTTGAAAATTCGGAGGCGGAGCGCGCTGTTCAAACTGTCAAATGACTACTGGACAAAAATGATGATCTTTATATCGCGCTATTGAACTATCGCGCAACGCTTTTAGCGAATGGACTTGAGACCTACTGTTTGGCAGGAAACTAAACACCAAACTATCGCAAATGACTGAAATGCTAATACCGATTGCTGTTGACATTAATAAAATCATACAAAGAAAAACGAAGCGCGAGAATATTCTAAACAAAATCATGATTTAAAAAAACGAGCGCGTTTTTAAACCCCGTGAAGAAGGTGTTACGGTCTTTATTAAAGATTCTCAAGTAAATGGACAAGTTATTACGGAAGCTAACGGTCCTAGATCTTACGTCGTGGAAACACCCCGTGGTACTGTATCACGAAACAGGAGACACCTTATAAAATAAAACCAAACAGAAGCGAATGAAACCAATGGTTTTAAAAAAGGGGTTAGTATGAATGTTAACAAAACATTAGGTGAACCACCTTAATAACTTGACAAAACAGTGTATCAAGAATCTTGTGCACAATTGTCTCAGAGTAATAAAACAAGCTTTAATGTATCAGACAGTGATAACACAGTTGTTACACGATCAGAGTCCTAGATCTTACGTCGTGGAAACATCCCGTGGTACTGTATCACGAAACAGGAGACACCTTATAAAATTAAACCAAACAGAAGCGAATGAAACCAATGGTTTTAAAAAAGGGGTTAGTATGAATGTTAACAAAACATTAGGTGAACCACCTTAATAACTTGACAAAACAGTGTATCACAAATCTGGTGCACAATTGTCTCAGAGTAATAAAACAAGCTTTAATGTATCAGACAGTGATAACACAGTTGTAACACGATCAGAGAGAGTGTCTAAACCTGCAGAAAGACTAGATTTATAGATAGTGTTATCATCAAATAACAGGACAATTAACCGGGCAAGAAATCAAACTGAAGATAATATCTGATAAACAGTTTTTCTCAATGGAATTCCTGAGTACTGTGTAATTTGATAATTTGAGGATTTAGAGGTAGTTAATTCATAAAAGTTAAGATAAAATGTTATCATTCATAGGCTTTCGTAATATAGTTATGGCTTTGAAAGGGGGCTGTTATATATAACTAAATGCACTCTGCATGGTAACATGATACACACTATCTTATGTGTCCTGAGTATATAAACCTATTTCGCTCCGGTTGCAGGGCTTTTATTATTATGTTGTAGTCTCAATTAAACATACATGTATTTACAGCAACTTACTTGTGATTTACATATTACAACAGAGGTGTGGGTTTGTGGTGGGTGGGTGGGTATGTGGGTGTGGTGGTGGTGTGTGTGTGGGGGGGGGGGTCAATAGACTGATATTTTTGGTCCTTAGTTCAAATATGGTACCTCATGCCCCGAAAGTAAAAATACAACACACATCCCTTTGTAGAGTTTAAGTGACTTAACAATTTAATACTGGCACACAAATCCGAAAACAGTGAGTGTATTTCAGAAGAAAAAACATTCATTAGCACAGGCAGGAGTAGCGGACCTTGCTTTGTGTCCAATCTATCCAAATTAGCCACTACTAAAAATAGTGACAAACACACAAACATAAAATGTTTTTATAAGTGGGTATTTTGGATATATTTGACAAAAAAAAAAACAACAAATTATGGTGGTGGGGTTGGATAGGGAGACCGGGTTGCGTTTAGTGTTCTTTAATGTTTTTTTTCTTTCTGGAATACACTCATACACAATTGTTGGCAATGTCACAAGATGGGGATGGGGGAGGGGAAGGGGACACACGCCTTGACTCCAAGTGTATCAGGTACCAAGGTGGAAGTTCTTTTTTTCTAAGAAAACAACAAAAAACATACTATAATAGAGTAAATTACAACAGTAAACCCCCTCACACAATCTCTCCCAGCACACCCCCACCCCTTTCCCCCCAGCCAACAATATTATACATATCATATGATAAGCTTATATTGATTATATATCTATTGATTTTCTTATACACATTTTTATTCAGTGCAATGGCGTTAACAGTTCGAAAGTCGTTGTCGTGGTTTTGTCTTATTTGTCAATTAATTTTAATTTTGGCCATTGTTGTGTTTTTGGTGATACCAAAGGAAACATTTTGCTTGAGCGGTAAGTGGAGTATATTTTATTCAAATTATCAGTTACTGTTTACGAAATGTAGATTAGTAAGGCTAGTTTCGTTTTCTAGATCTACCGTTTTAAGTTTGTTTTATGTATTTTATGAATGTTTTTATGCAGAGAGGGGAATATCATCTAAATGCAGTTTACTGAGTGCTTTGAATAGGCAGTGTTATATGTTTTAATATTATACTATAATGTATATTAAATTTTATAATACGCTTGGACATTATCGGGGGAATTTCCATATGCTCTATTTTTAGATTATGCTTCACAAGAAAATGTGTCAGTCGGTGGTTGTTTTCTGCAATTTTATGGTTGATATGGAACGCTGTTGCTATTGCATTTTTGATAAAGTTGATATATTGGTTAAGAGGCATCTTTTTCCGATCCATCCAGTTTTTATTGATATAAACAATTCTTTATTAGTACTCAACTAATTGAATTATGACTATGAATAATTGGATTAAAGAAATAATATATTCTGTATTAGATCTAGGATGGTCTACCATTTCATGATATTTTATTGAAATCGATTTGTTCACATCATTAATTTTTATTTTGATATCATCATATCGAATTATTGTTAATGAAAACGGTTATTTATTGATATCATAAAATATAAGTAATCATTTAAAAATTAAATTTTATATCAACTGTTTTTGAAAACTTTTATAAAAATCCAGTTTAATGATATCACATGCGGGGGAAGCACTTGACCTGAAAATGAGTACATATGTGCCCTGTGAGCTTCAAAACAATGGCACAAACTCTACATTGCAGCCTAAAATTTGGTGATCAAAACTATACATTCAATCCAGTCATAGGGATACAGCCAAACAAATTATATACAGGTTAAAACTATACATTCAATCCAGTCATAGGGATACAGCCAAACAAATTATATACAGGTTAAAACTATACATTCAATCCAATCATAGGGATACAGCCAAACAAATTATATACAGGTTAAAACTATACATTCAATCCAGTCATAGGGATACAGCCAAACAAATTATATACAGGTTAAAACTATACATTCAATCCAATCATAGGGATACAGCCAAACAAATTATATACAGGTTAAAACTATACATTCAATCCAATCATAGGGATACAGCCAAACAAATTATATACAGGTTAAAACTATACATTCAATCCAATCATAGGGATACAGCCAAACAAATTATATACAGGTTAAAACTATACATTAATCTAAATAAATCTTTGTCTATACAATGTCATAAGCTCTTGGATTTCATTAAGAATAAAATACAGGTGTCTTATGAGCTAAATTAACATGGCGACTTAGTTATATCGATTTAACATGTGTTGTGTTTGTGGTATACACAGGAACACATAATAATACTATTGAAGTAATGGAACTAAAATGAACGACACAAGGCGTGTGCTCTAACTAAGATGTTTAATGCTCAGTATCAAAGTAGCAAGTGATTCATGGTATGGAAACGCATGTAATTATAGAGGCAAATTATAAGAGTAGTTCTTATTCTAAGTAAAGGGAAGTAACTACAACATAGAATATACTAAAGAGTAATCATGAGTTATGAACACATGCATAGATAATACAACATCTCCTTTCTTATGAAAATGAATGAACAATTCTTGTGAATGAAATTCTTTGTATGTTACCTTACAAATTACTATCAAAAAATAATTAATCCAACGCGTGTGGCAACATGTGGAGTTTAATTATGTCCGTAATGTCTCATTAGTTCCACTCAATTACTATGTCCAGATAACACTTAAACAGCGTGGTGGGAATCTGTCAGTTCTTGTAAATTGATAGCCACTGACTGTTGATTTAGCATTGCACTGAACTCTAAATGTGAGAGACTATCTAGTTTCACAAAGATTCTATTATTTTTGACTTAACTGATCTGCCATATCTTGTCTCATAAACATTTGGTTGTAAACATGGATTTGATGCATTTGCTGATAGTTCAGGTGGCGTAATGCTATTTTCACTGGGCTGGGAATTTACATTCTGGTAATCAGTGATCAGATTTTCTTCATTTTCTGTATCTGGTGAACGAAATTCACAGGGGTTTGAGTTAGAATTTAATGGTGGTACATGTATGTCTGATTTCTGGTTTGTTTCTGCTGGGGGTGAATGGGAGTATTGTGATGAGGTATTTGTTTTCAATAAATGACGCCTGTTCCTACAGTATTCTCCACCTTCAGGTGTACGTACGGTATACAACGATTGTTGTGTTTTTCTATCACAACTGCGGGTTTCCAAGTTCCGTGTTTAATCCTAACTGGTTCTCCAATCTTAAGGGATTGTAAAGATTTCGCATTTTTGTCGTAATACTGTTTCTATTTATTTTTTTCTTTGTACAGTTTTTCTCTTACTGTCTTGGGATTTGGGGTACTTGGAATCAGCTGTTTAGGATCAGTAGGTAAGAGCGACCTTATTTTCCTTCCCATTAACAATTCAGCTGGGGAAACCAGATTTAGTGGGGTTGCCCGGTATTCTAGCAATGCTACTGAAAGTTCTGTACCGGACTGTTTGGACTTTTTGATCATTTGTTTAGCTATCTTGACGCAAGATTCAGCTAAACCATTTGACTGTGCATAGTGTGGAGAGGATCGAACATGGTTAATGTCCCAATCTCTTACAAAGTCCTGAAAATGTTGCGATGTGTAGTAACTAGCTCCGTCTGTCACTAGTTTAGTTGGAATCCCGTGATGGGCATACCAAGTTTTCATGTGCTTAATTACACAAGAGCTGTTTGTGTTGTGTAATTTCCCTAATTCAAAATAGTTAGAGTAGTAGTCACATACCAGAAGATAATCTTGACCATCTAATGTGAATACATCAGAGCCTACAGTTTGCCAGGGGTACTCTGGGATTTCATGAGATACCAGAGGTTCCTTGGGGTTTGAACATCTGTGTTCAATGCATATTTCACAATTACCAACATGGTTGGTAATATCGGCAGTAATGTTTGGCCAAAACATTGTATTTCTAGTGCGTCTCAGACATTTCTCAATTCCAAAGTGACCAGTATGTAGAATGTTAAGCATACTTGTTCTTAATTTCGAAGGAATGATTAACCTTTGACCCTTGAAGATAATGTCGTCCATGACACTGAGCTCATCTCTATAAGTCCAGTAATCATGTAGCTGGGTAGGGCAATCTGAGCGCTTTTCCGGCCAACCTGACAAAATAACCTGTTTTAGATGTACTAACTCAGGGTCTTGACCTGTGTGTAATCTTATCTCGTGTAACTTTCTGTCACTATACGGCAAGTTTGTTGTGACAAAATGTACATGAAGGTTTGTTGCTTCGGACAGTTCTGGATATGTGTTGGGTAGAAATTTTCTTGAGAGGGTATCAGCCAGGGGTATCTGAGTTCTTGGTCGGTGCTCTAAAGCGAAGTCATAACCTTGTAGTTGTAACATCATACGCTGTAACCTAGCTGGTGCTACATAGATTGCTTTTTTCATGACTGCTGGTCAGTATGTACTGTTATATGGTGACCATATACATATTGTCTAAACCTAGTCATGCAAATAGAATAGCGTATAGCTCCTTTTCTATTTTTGCCTAATTTATCTCAGATTGTGTAAGTGACTTGCTTGCGTAAGCTATTGGCTTACCGTCTTGTAACAGTGTTGCGCCTAGACCAAATTTTGAACTATCACATTGCAAAACAATGTGTTTTGTGGGGTAAAAATATGACAGTATAGGACCTGGTGTTTGGGTTAATATGTCTTTCACTTTCTGAAAAGCCTTAACCTGAGGTTCTTGCCAGTGAAAAACAACATCTTTCTTTAGTACTTGTCGGAGGGGTTGTGTGACCTCTGACGGGTTTGGGGCAAATCTTGATAGGTATACAACCATGCCTAAGATTTTTTCGAGTTCTGGCTTGTCTTTGGGAGGTTCCATATCTCTGATTGCAGATATTTTCTCAGGGTCGGGTTTGAGCCCTTGGGAGGACAGAACATGACCAAAATATCGGATTTCCGATATTCCTACTTCTAATTTGTCAGCATTCAAACGAATATGTTTTTCACGACATCTTTCAAGGACATTCCTTAAGTTTTCATTATGCTCCTTTACTGTGTCTCCCCAGACTAGGATGTCGTCAACAATGACGCTACAACCTTTAAGACTTTCCAGGCATTCATCCATTTTGCGCTGGAATTCATCTTGTGATGACCTTAGACCTATGGGAGTACGAAGGTATCTGTAACGCCCCAAAAATGTATTGAACGTTGTAAGGTACGATGACTTGTCGTCAAGTAATAAACTCCAGTAGCCTGATGTACAGTCAAGCTTTGTGAAAACCTTAGCAGTTGAGAGCTGGGGTAGGATATCATCCAGGGTTTTCATTGGGTAATGTGGTCTTGAGATAGCCTTGTTAAGGTCTTTAGGATCTATGCAGATTCGAACCTTGTCTGAACCTGGCTTGTTAACTACTATCATTGAATTGACCCATTGTGTTGGAGTGTTAACCTTGGCTATGATGCCAGCCTTTTCCATGTTTTCTAGTTCCTTGCGAACTTTGTCCTGAATGGCTACAGGGACACGTCTGGGAGGATGTACTACAGGCGTACAATGTTTATCTACTTTGATAGGAACATTTCCCAGGAAGACGACCAATACCACGAAAGAGTGCATTGTATTGTGTCAAAACAGTATCCTTAGAGAGGGGTGTACTGGGGTTATATACAGACATCACAATCTTAATCAAATTAAATTCAATGCAGGTTTGGAGACCTAGGATTGGTGACCTATCTGTACGAACGACATAGAAATCAACTTCTTCAGAGTGTGACTTGTATCTACATGTTAATGTGATACTACCAAGTACATTCAAGTTTGCACCATTGTATGCGGTTAGCTTGCAATTAGCTTTCTTTAGAGAGGCTTTTATGTTGAGTGTTTGCCAATTTTTTTCTGTCAAAATGTTGCAACTGGCACCAGTATCTAATTTGAAAGGAATTGGTGTATGTTTGGGACCAACCTGAATATCAGCAAATACCTGATTGTCCTTTGAATTAATAACATCCACGTGAAAATCATCACTGTCACTTTCACTATACTCCCCGTTGTTCCTAATGCCATGAACACGGCGTTCCGTTTTGGCAAGGCACACAGTTTGAAAGTGATTCCATTTTTTACAAAATAAGCACTGTTTGCCTTTAGCTGGGCATACTTGGTGTGTCCGTTTCTGTCTACAATTTCCACATTTGGTGTTGTTTATGTCCCTTTTGTTGTGGTGTTCTGGATTGCGGGTGGTATTCCTATGTTTGGTGTGGCTCTTGTTCCCCATCCAGTGTGGCTGCTTGACGTCGCGCACGTCATGTTGTCTTTCCATCGATTTCAGCTGTGTCTGAGAATATTCATAGGTATGTGCTATTTGAATAGCTTTGTCCATGGATAATCTATCACCTTCCGTAATAAGTTTTTCGCGGATTTTGTTTGAACTTACTCCGAAAACTATTCTGTCTCGGATCATCTCATCCCGTTTATCACACTTGCAGTCATTGGCTGCAATTTTTAGTTTTGTGATGAAATCTTCAATAGACAATTCACCTTGGCATATATTGTTAAACTGAAAACGTTTAAACACAGAGTTAAGTTTTGGTTGAACGTATTCCCCAGATTTCTTGAACAATGTGTCCAGCTTATTATCCTCTGCGGTTAAATTCCACGATTTATGGATATATCGTCCCTTCTGACCAATCCATAAAAGTAAGTGTGTGCATTTCGTTTCTTCGACTTTATCCTTTAAAAGACCGTTGAAGATAAGATCTACATGATCTTTATATTGTTGCCATGCTTCAGGCAAGTTTGTGGAAGTCCAGTCCACTTTTGGTGTCGGTACACCGTTAAGTTCCATTGTAATTTCAATTGATGAAAGTTGATAAATTTGTGATTAATCCAAAATAATAATGCACAAAGGTCACAAATTCAAACTGTAACTTCTGACACCATGTTGTGGAACACATAATAATACTATTGAAGTAATGGAACTCAAATGAACGACACAAGGCGTGTGCTTCAAGCGATTCATGGTATGGAAACGCATGTAATTATAGAGGCAAATTATAAGAGTAGTTCTTATTCTAAGTAAAGGGAAGTAACTACAACATAGAATATGCTAAAGAGTAATCATGAGTTATGAACACATGCATAGATAATACAACAACATGTTATGATATCATTAAAATAGTATTATCAACGAAAAATATTTAATAGTTCTGATCAAAAATTAAATCGATTTTTTGTATTTTTCATGTTTTTTGTTGTTTTTTTCCTTGTTTTTTTTTTCAAGAAATACACTCAGTGATCGTATCAATCACACAGTGCATGATTTCGATACCCAAAGTAGCCAAACTGATAAAGAATATATAGTCGTCTCAAAGCAAATCGCGGGGGCGGTAGTCTAATAATTGAGTGCTGGCCGTTCACGCCAGAGCTTCCGGGGTTCGATTCCCAGCTCGACCCGTTGCCTCTCATAAAACAACATTCAGTACTGGTTCTACCCAGGAAGCGGACTCGATAGAGCGGTTCATATAAGTTCTGAGCTTTTATCGCAGTCGAGCTAAAATAAATTAGTATAAACTAAAGCAAACCGCCATTTTCATGAACATACTTGATACTGGTGGAATTATCGCATCATCAATCACACACACGTTTTATTTTGAAAAAAAATAACAACATTGCAAACATATGATATTGACCGTAAAGACCAGTATGAATATTATCTTTGCTGGAAACAGCGTCACGTGGCGGATACGTATGCATAGTTTGATTATTTAACAAAAAGACATTGTCGTCTATAGCCCACACCCCAACACAACATCCACTAAGATTTGGAAACGTTTACCGGAATGGGGACACTTTCGTAGTTTTTGGTTTAAACATATTTTATTGCCATATAAATTCACATTACAATATATATTATGCATATAAATCGAATGCAATTTTAGGCAATATAACTTGAGATAATATAACTATTGGTGATACTATTCATAATTTTATTAAAGATACGCGTAAATTTTGTAACTATGAGGGGAAAATAAAAAAATAAAACAATAAAAAAAAAATTGTTACGGTTTGACAAGTTGAGTTGGACAAACCCTGTATTATAGGTATTATATCTATGCGTGCTTTGTTCAACTTGGCTAGCCAAATTATTATAATATCATATTTTTTTCATGCCTTCTACATACCAACGAAACAAATGCTGTATATGAACTTATTGCCTTTAATTGTATTAACATCATATTAGATTGAAGATGTGCATGCATCTTTGTGCAAATGTTTCCTGTCTAAAATACAAAGTTATACAATATGAGAATACTTGGCATAGAGAGAATACAAAGAAAATCACTCATATACTTCTTTTTTTATCAGCTTATATAATTTCTCTGTCTCCCCTCTCTCTCTATCTCTCTCTTGGACGCATAGACGCACGCACGTTTGTTTTGCGATCGATGAGAAAATGGAGAACGTTAAAGTTTAAAATGATAAAACGTAGATGAAAAATAAAATTCATAATCAAGCACGACCTCCAGATTTACATAGCTAGACAGAGGTCGTGAGTTAGAATCCCCGCGTGGCAACAGTCTCCGTGATGATTGATATACGACATTGTGTCTAATTATTATTCGTCTTTCACTGCTGATTCAAGTGGGAAAGTTATCAGCTACTTGTGGAAATTTGGTGTGCTCGAGTACTGTTTAATCCAAGGAAACAGTGATTAGGTTAATTGATCATCTGTTAGCCCTCGCTAAATATTCAATAAATCAACCAATACATAGCTAGAAAATGCATACACAATTATATAAACATTTATTGGATATTGTTTTTGTACCGAGAAAGAATTTGTTATATTACCAAGGGAGACAACGTGTAAATTAAATCGAAACTTTGTTACTGCGCTTTATTGTTTAAAACTATGATATTTCGTACACCAAACAGGTGTTAACCCACCATTGATTTTTGTTCTTTATTCTATAGTTAGTAAAAGAAGTTTGAAGGCTTTTCATTTATAGAGAGACCCAAATGAAACAAGTGAAATTTACATTTTACTGTTTGTCAACCTCTGCACTATCAGTATGATGAGAAAAGTAGGGGTCATTTGTCATATAAGAGATTTTTTTTTCTGCTCAGTGTGTACACTGTTGACAAAGTGAAGTCATGTATTCATACCCCAATTTCCAAGCATCATTTTTTTCTAAATTCACAATTCAAACATGACAATGCTGTCAAAATGTTCAAAATACATCTATAATGCCATTCAAATAAAAAAAAAGAGCATTAAAATAAGGAAAATGCTTTTTTAATGAAAAAAAAAGAGGATTATTTATAACCGCCATTATGCGACTTCCTACGGAAGCACTTCCTTTTTCCAATGGTGGTACCATGCCTACAACGCCGGATATTATTTAACCTGTATTTTTTAACATCATAAATACCATTTTTAGTAAAACTATTTTTATTGAAAATATCCTTTCCCACGACTTCTCATGCCAGCGCTATGCTTTGCCCGATAGCCTCTCAAAAACAACACCCAATGCTGGCTATACCCAGGAAACTATAAACTAAAACTAGATTAAGGTGTAAGTCCATCATAATGTACACTGTTGACAAATTCCGAAATCATGTATTCATACCTACAATTTCCAAGCATCAATTTTTCTTTTCTAAATTCACCATTCAAACATGACAATGCTGTCAAAATGTTCAAAATACATCAATAACGCCATTCAAATAAAAAAAATGAGCATTGAAATAAGGAAAATGCATTTTTTAAGAAGAAGAAATAAGGATTATTTATAACGGCCATTATGCGACTACCCCACGGACTCACTTCCTTTTTCCAATGGTGGTACTATGCCTTAAGTCAAAATTATAAGCAGCCTGCCGCGCTAAATGGTAAAACTAATGCCAATCACTGTCACTTTTAACAGTGTTGGCTTTAAAATAACGTTTACGTCGTCTTCATTTTTTTCAGAAAGAGTGATGGCAGCAATTTTGACAAATGTTTCCATCACAAATAAGGTGCAATGTGAAACGGTCGGAATTAAACTTGGCTTCAACGAAAATGAGCTGGACAAGATTGACAACCTGAAACATCTGGTTGCACACTGGATGGATGACAGAATGCGTAATGGTCCGCACCTTTACAAAAGGACAACCCTCTCAGGTGTAATCGAGAAAGAGGTGTATACTATCGAAAATGAGGACATCGTTATGATAAAAGGTAATTAACTTTGCCTGTTTTTGGTTTGGGTTTATATTATTTGTAATTGGTTCACTCATGTTATGCATGACTTGAACGGAGGGCGACTCTGGATGTTTGGTTTAAACATATTTATTCAAAAATTATGTACCGCATATTCCACAACATATTTAGTAAAAGGATTGAAACGAAAGAAAATATTTCTTATATAGTTTCTGTCCTCAGTAACTTATACAAACATTTGTGTAAGGTGGCGAAGATTCATTAGATTAGTTTTGATATATTAACAAAATAGAGTTCTTTAAAAGATATATGATTTTTACATCGATAGTTGTATGTCTTGTTAAGTTTTGAAAGAAAAACAAAATTTTATAATTAATCATATAAATTAGAATTAAAAACAAAATAAACAGAAAAAAAGGTGGACGAGTTCAGGACTAAGGCGAGCGAACCAAGGGAAACAGACAGCAACATATAAATTATTATTATTGTTATTTACAAGTCTACAGCTTTACAGCGTTGTTAGATAAATTTTTAGTTTTCGTTATTAAAACGCTTACTCGAGAGTATATATTTGTGGACAGCTTTAAAAATTTCGACGTTTGTATTGTGGGGGAGATGAGGTTCTCCAAAGAGAATTGTGTTGAGGGTAACAGTGCATATATGAGAGATTGATGCAAGAAGTGTAGCGCGTTCGACATGTTAAATGGGACAGACGAGGAGGTAATGAATTATACTTTCAATTGCTCCACATGTACATAGTGGAGAATTTTCTTGTGCCTGTGTAAAAGTGTTTTGATGTTTTGGTAAGATTTTTATTTAGCTGGTGCTTAAAGGCATTGATAGAAACGGCTTGTCTTGTTTCAATAGGTAGATTGTTCCAATCACGGACAACAGATGGCATGAAAGAATTATAGTAGAGCGCTGTTCTCGAACTTGGAATTTGTAGGTCATTAACTATTTCTGAGATTATACGGGGAATTTTCACCTATTTGGGATGGTACTAGTGTAGATAAGTAGGGAGGAGTCATATGGTTAACCATTTTATAGAAAATAATTAATTTGTGTTTTGTCCTTCGAGTTTCTAGACTTTCCCACCCAACTTCTGTGTTTAAGTTATTAATTGATACAAGTTTTGTTGTTCCAGTTGCAATGCGTGCTGCTTCGTGTTGAATTTTTTCTAACTCGTGTTTTTCATAATTAGTGCAGTTATCCCAGATTGTGTTACCATATTCTAACAGTGGTCGGATAAAAGATGTATATATTGTCTCCAGGGATCTTCTGTCAAGCTGATATTTCAGTTTTCTCATGACTTTAAT
Source organism: Panopea generosa (assembly GCA_029582155.1). Lineage (NCBI taxonomy): Eukaryota > Metazoa > Mollusca > Bivalvia > Adapedonta > Hiatellidae > Panopea > Panopea generosa. The sequence continues at coordinate 78,990,278 of CM055894.1, read as the reverse complement.
TCTTGACCATGCCTTATCCATAATGTATTGAATATGAGAGTGCCAGGTACAGTTGTTTGATAAAAGGATACCTAAGTGTTTGTGTGATTGTACTTCTGATATTTGTTGGTTATGCATATATAGTGGTGGATGGACGGGTTGATTACGTTTCCTAGATATAAGAAGCGATTCAGTCTTTGATGGATTAAAAGTTACAAGCCATTGTTTTGACCATTCAGTGATTTTGTTGATGTCGGAATTCAAAATTTGTGCAGCATTGTTTATATTGTTATTATGATCGATTATAAAGTACAGGCTTGTATCGTCTGCAAAAAAACGAATGTTAGATGCGATATCAGATACTATGTCATTAATATAGACTAAAAATAGAAGCGGACCTAAAATAGACCCCTGAGGCACTCCGGCCTTGATTAATGTCCAATCAGATTTGGTACCAGGCAAAACAACACATTGTTGCCTATCTTGTAGGTAGTCATTTAGCAAATTTATAAGTTGATTTGACATTCCTGCTGCTTTTAACTTGACTATTAGACCTTTGTGCCAAACTCTGTCAAAAGCTTTGCTTATGTCAAAAAAATATAACGCGAACTTCTTTACCGTCATCAATAGCTTTACTGAACATATTGTACAGATAAGTTAACTGGTTAATTGTTGAATAACCAGGAACAAAACCAGATTGAAATGACGAAGTAAAATTAGTATCACGAAAGAAATTATACATGTGTTTAAAAATAAGTCTTTCAAACACTTTGCCAATTACGCTTAACAGTGATATAGGTCTATAGTTATTAACCAAAGAAGGGTCTCCTTTTTTATAAACAGCGCATACAAATGCTTCTTTCCAGACTTTTGGGAAAACACTTTTGGTCAGACAAACGTTAAATAAGTTGCATAAAGGCGTCGATAATTCATTAGCTATTTCACGCAAGACGTCACTGTTGATATCATCGGGACCTGAGGCTTTGCCTGTTGGCAGTGTTTTTAAGATACTACTTACATCGTTAGGCGATAGTCTAATAAATGAAATGATATCATTGTTATCACTTGGTAAAATGATTGGTGGTAAAATATTGTCATCATTAAGAATTGTCTGTTCCTGGAAAAAATTATTTAATATGTTTGCTTTGGTATTGTTATCAGAGACAATGTTTCCATTATCGTTTAGTGGTGGGACAGCTGGTTTATCATTTGAATTGATAAATGATTTTAATGTTTTCCACCAGTCCTTTGGCAAAAGAGACGGTGAATTTAATTTAGAAACTAAATTTTCGTAGTATAACTTTTTAGTTTTGCGTATAAGCTTGACAACGTCATTTCTATATTTTTTAAACCTGTTCCAGCTATAAATTGAATTGAATCCCTTGGCTTTTTTGTATAATCTTTTTCTAACCCTAATATTGCGCTTTATTTCACTGGTAATCCATTTCGGCTCATGTGGTTTAATTACAACAGTTTTATTTGGAATATATTTGTAAGAAATTTCCTTTAATTTTGCAGATAAGTTGCTAGCATACACATTTATGTCGTCAGTGATAACTTTATTCCAGTTTGTTTCGTTAATTTCATTCTTGAATGAAGCATAATCGCCACGTTCATATTCTCAGACTTGTCTTTTAAAAGTAAATTGTTTCGACTTATTAAATTTAAAAACACCAAATATTGGACAGTGAAATCTAATATCTTGGTTTAAAAAAGGTTCTGCCACCCCACATGTTATCAAACTGTTTTTGTTGCTTAAAAGTAAAATATCAATCAAAGATTTGGAGTTCTCAGTATAATGAGTTGGTTCAGTAATAGTCTGGTATAGACCTAGCTGTTGACATAAATTATCTATTTATGTAGATGAAGTATTACTTGGCATATTATAGTTTAAGTCACCAGTGATTATAATATCCTTAATACCAGTATTGACTGCAAGGTTAATAGAATCTTCTATTATATTGGTATAAACAGAGCTAGAGCTAGGAGGTCTGTAGAATAATCCTAATAGTAAACGTTTGTTATTGAGTAATAAATCGACCCATATACATTCAAGTGGGTTGATTTCAAGATCGTGTCTACGTTTATAGTGTATTGTGTCTTTAATGAATAACATGACCCCTCCGTGGTTGTCTCCAATGCGATATTTTCTTTCTGGTTTGTTAAAAGAAGGAAGCATCATATCATCAGTTGAAACAGAATCATCGAGCCATGTTTCAGTAAAAGTAAGTATATCAAAACCATATAATTCGGAGTAGATGATATCCAATTTGTGCTTTATACTCTGAACGTTGTAGTGTACTAACGACAAATTATTCGAAAAATCTAGAGCTTCGAAATTACAATGAGATGAGGTGGATTGAGTACTACTGACAGAGCTTGTATCAGATGGAAGTAGTTCAATGGGGCCTGGGTTTGGGTGTACATCTCCTGATAACAACAATATGACCGATAGCCAAGTTAGGAAAGTGATCGCAAATATCATAGATGCAATGCATTTAGTCAAGTCTATATTTTCTGTGTATGTTTTACCTTTGATTAAGTGTCTGTATGGGTGTACAATCGCAGAATGACATTGTTAATTCCAGTGTATATTAATGAGCAACGATAAAAGACACAATGGACATTGGTACAGTGACATTAACATTAATAGTTGCAACAACGCTGCAAACTTATATTTAATGCAGATCGACAGAGTGTTGGCGTCAGAGTACGTTTTCAAACTGGTCATGAAATTGTTGAAAGATAAATTAAAAACAAATCCGACACCAACACAAATGCGATCTTCAAGCACAAAATTGCATGACATTTATATTGCTCCATTTGTTCCCCCCATCTCTCTCGCGGTAGTCCAGAGCGTCCTAATCGAAGTGTATTTAAGAAAAAAATAAAAAGCGCTTTAAGAAGCATGTTTTGGTAAAAAAGAGGCAATAAATATTTTATATTAACTCATAATTACTGATCACGAGTGAGAAATAACTAATTATGTAACTTGAATGAAGGATAATCAACTGTAATCTTGATTCCCATCATCACTATAAAAAGTATCATTATCATCCCAACAATATGCATAATTATTGTAGTTAATATAGTGCTCAACAGTTTATATCTTCCTTCGATCGATATACATAATCTCCTACATCAACATAATAACCAATAGTATCATTATCATCCCAACAATACGCATAATTATTGTAGTTAACATAGTACTCAACAGTTTATATCTTCCTTCCACCGATATACATAATCACCTACATCAACATAATAACCAATAGTATCATTATCATCTGAAAGTATTGTATGAGTACCTGATTTAACATACTAATCAAAAGCAGTATCCCTACATTATGCACAAAGACTTCATCATTACAATACTTATAAGCAACGTTAGTACTGTATAGTTAAACACACCCAGCTTCATCAACAAAATAATGGTAAACATCATCAAAACATTTCGCTTAAATTCATACTCTTCATTATAATACTGATAAGAAACATCATCATCCCAACGTTATACTTCACCCAGCAATATAAGTAAGCAGCTTCATAAACGTATCTATGTCCACTTTTATCCCAAAATATTACATACTTATTTTCATCAACGTATTGCTCATGAGCTTCATCACCATTCCAACGTTGGACATGTTCATCTTTATCAGAAAAGATACTCATAGTGTATCACCATCATCCCGACAGTATACACCGTCGTCTATATCAATATATTATTTATGTGTATCATCATCATCATCGTCATCATCATCATCATCATCATCATCATCATAATAACCATTATCATCACCATCGTCAAAATATAATACTTTAGCATCTACATCACTATAATACACATATGTATCTTCGTCATCCCAAACATTATACAGTGTCACCTACATCGACATAATACTCTCATATATCACCATCATTATAATCTTATTATCGTCATTTTACATATTATCCCTTTATCAACACAATACCCATTCGAATCATCAATATCATCATCATCATCATCATCATCATCATCATCCCAAACAATATACATTATCGCCTATATCAACATTATACTCATAAGTATATATATCATCATCGTCCTCATCTACTTCACCATTAGCAATAATCATCATCATCATCATCATCATCCCAAATATTTTATATCACCTACATCAAAATAATACTCATCAATACATATCTCATCGTCAGCATCATAATCATCATCATTTTCATTGTCAACAGCATCAACACCATCATCATCCCAAACAGTTCACATTATCACATACATCAACACAATATTCCTAAATATTATCATGATCATCGTATTCTAATATTTTACATTATCCCTATATCAACATAATACTCATTTATATCATCATTATTAACATCATCATCAACAACAACAACATCATCATCATCATCATCTCAGCATCATAATCATCAATTCAAACATTATACATTATCACCTACATCATCATAATACTAACACATATCGCCATCATCATCATCATCATCATCGTCATTTCAAACAGTTTACATAATCACCTTTATCATCATAATAATCATATGTAGTATCATCGACCCAATACACTACATTGACACGATATTGTCATCACATTGCTATAATAAAAATCACACACATTGACTCATAATTATGTATCATTCTTGTAAGTCATTTCCCACCACCATAATAATCATTACCAAAATCATCGTTCCAAAATTATACACATCATGAAAATAGTAATAATTAATGTCAACATTCATCTTAGTAACTGCAGCCGAGCCGACAATGTTCATAATAATAAGCATTGTATACTCTGTATAAACTCCATGAACAAGTAATTTATATAACAATTCCATCAGTTCAATGTTATATTCATAATCATCTTGTTGACATCAATATGCTAATTACAATTAATTTTATAGTCGGTAAATCAATGCGTTGGGAAAGAGTTAATATAACAAGCACGTATCACATGCCGGTCTTCAGTGCGCTGTATGTATATCCAGTCGTGGTTTAATTGTCTATCCATATATGGTAGTGTTTTCTTAAGCATACTGGACTTGGTTGGTCAAACGTTTATGTATAATGCTTTAAAAAGATTAGCAATGTAAAATGTCAGTAGTACACAGTTGACTTTGTCTATGCTAAATTCATAGATATTAGAAATATACATATCACTGAGTACATCTTTTTGACTGTGAGAAAGGCAATAGGTCAGTTTCAGTCATAATCCGATGCACATTGTTGTGAAGATCCTTTATAAGAACTGTACCATCTGATGACCAGCAGCCCTGTATAACTTTGGACTTCACCAGACAGCGGGCCTGATAAAGTAACGATCCTCGATAACGGGTTAAGTCCTCGTTGATATAGACTTTTGCATAGCCATGGTCTTTAGCGAGCTTCCTTTGATTGAAGAGCTTTTGTCGCGCTCGATATGTGGCCATCTTAACGATAATGTCACGTGGTCTTGATGCTTTTGTGCTTCCGACCCTGTGACTCCTGTCAATCTCATCAAGAGATATGTTGGCATTTACAGCCTTTGCCAGTTCAAGAACAATAGAGTCGGTAGATTCGCTTGGGGATTCCTTGATGCCTGAAACTCGAATACAGTTTCTGCGACTGTATTGTTCTGCTGCATCTGCAGCGGACTCAAGCTTAGTTATTTTGGACACGAGCTCCTTATTAGTTTGTTTAAGCTCTGTGTTTTCGTCCTGAAGCGCAGACAGCTTTTCGTTGAGGCCCTTTACCATACCGTCGACGATAAAGGTGATCATTTCAGTGATCTGGTGTTGGAAGGTATTTCTTAGGACATCCGCAATACCTTTAATGTCGCCTTCACTCAATGATATTTTTGTTTCTGTTTCCATCGCAGCAGAGATTTCAGAAACTTCGGATGCGTCGAACGAGGCTGACGATACTCTGTTCTTCTTAAGTTCAGTATCGAATTCGGGGGAGGAGAGTTCTCTCTTTTTCTCGTTGGGTTTGTTCGGCGTAGACGAGTCACTCATTATCTGAAGGGGACTATATCTTTTTTGAACAGTATACTATTTAAAAAATATAGCGTGACCTTGTATACTCTGGATGTTTGTCTTTTATTTCGTCATATCGTAGACTTGTTAAATACGGCGTGAATGGGCAGTTGATTAGTTCATCTGAACGAATAAATTGTTCGTCCGTCTGTCTGTTTGTTGTTGTCCATAATTTCTAAAAAATATGTTAATGAAATTGTTGCAGTATTTCATTCGGAACGCTTTATCGAGTAACATAATGCAGAATTATGTTTTGAAATAACACACAAATAATGCACAAATAATCACCATACCATGGCGACATGTCTGGTCCATAGCTTATATAGGTAAAATAATATGTCACTTACTGATAACATTTCCTGTTTGAAAATAGGTCCATCATAATTTAGACCGCGGCGTGGTCTAGTGGTAGAGCGTCCGCCTCGCATGCGGAAGGTCGTGGGTTCAATCCCCGGCCGGGTCATACCAAAGACTTTAAAAATGGTACTAGAAGCTTCCTCGCTTGACGCTTAGCATTTCGAGGAGAGTTCTAGGTCTGGTCAGTCCGGTGTCAGTATAATGTGACTGGGTGGGGTATCATACCATGTATCCGCTGCATGATACTCCAGTGTGACAGCGCTTAGAATACTGTCTCAAGTAGACACCGTCGCGATATGACTGAAAAATTGTTGAAAGCGACGCTAAACACCATACAACATTGAAAATAGGTACAGCGTTAACGGCATTCAATCTCATGCGCAGCTGCGAGTATCCAAAACTACTAGTAAGTCATTTAAAGAAGGTGTATATAAAACAGTTCAATTGTTATCAATACTGTAACAGTAGATTAAATTCAAAACTAATGTAAAGATAGTCTTGATCATATGCGACGCTTGCTTTTCTAAAAGACCAACGTCTTGACAAGTTCGGCCGAGAATAAAAATCATTTGTATTTAGCGAAAATCGAAAATAGATTTTGATTAGTTAATTTAAACAATCGGACTACCTCACAGATTTCCATAGTATTCCAAAAGAGTATTGTAACATAATAAGATCCTGACCATGCTGACAATCTATCTAAATAAGACTCATTTGTGAACACTGCAACTGTACGTCTGTTTTTACCTTCAAACAATCATTGTATTAAACGAGCATGCCATTATCAAGACTATTTCTACATGGAACAACAATGATTATATACATAATCATCCATATTCACTATAAATGAACTCACGTTATGTCTGTAGATTGAAATATCAACATCAATCGAAATATTGATTTGACAAGAAATCTGGCACTGGGCGGGGTAAACAAAAACATTTATTCAGTTATTATATCTGTATAGTTTGACACTATGTGTAAGTTAAATAGTGTTTTAAATATAAAGATTAATTTCAACATAAGTATAATCAGTTTAAACAACTTTAATTATATTTACTTAAGGATAGATGAGAGTACCCTTGAATGACCTTCCAAAATATCTACTGCCATATTTTTGCTGTCAACAAGAATTATTGGATCACTGTTTTCAGACTAATGCAAAGCTTTCCCAAGGTATAAACATAAGAATGGAAAGATTTGAAAGCTGTTTTACCTCAATTCTGGCATCTTAATTTCTACTTTAGTTTTAATATTAACTTGCATGATTTGCATCTGAACTATGACAGGTGACATCCTTTTCATGCTAACTTATGATATGGAAATTGTGTTTTTATTGTTTTAAATGAACTTTTCGTGTATCAAATCTGGCAACATAGCGGACATTTTAGTCAGATCAGCTAGATTCTGGGAACCTGCGGATATGTAATGCACGCATTTCATTGGCTTAGAAGTGTCAGAATCCCAGACTTTTTGCCTATATAAACGCTTAGAAACTTCAGATTTCAGCTCACTTTAGTTTCAGACATCAAGAAAAGCAGTCCCATCACTTCCGGTACATTTTAAATTTTATTATCGCACAACAGTAGTATTCATTGTATATATATATATAATCTTGCATTATTGGAGATGCTGAGAGTTAATTAGTTGTCTATATAAATATAGCTATGCCATCTAATCTTGTTGTTTTCATATTTTGCTCGCCATCTATCTAATAACACGACCTGGAGTGTTACAGTATCGCTTGAATGTTTCTTCTATGTTCATTAGTTTAATATTATTAGATATTTTCTACAACAAAGATTGTGTACAAGATAATTGCCATGACTTCCGTACGAATTAATATTTTTAAATTTTATTGTAACATAACCATTGCAACGGTGCATTTGTGTCAGCCAATCCAATCAGATCCTACTTGCGGATTTAAACGTTTCCTCTTCACAACTTATCAAGACCTTTTTCTTTTAGAAAAGCAAGCGTCGCATATAAAGACTATTGCAAACATGATTTTATTCTCATACAGTTGATTATGTCGTTGCAGACTTCGAGGGTTGCTCCGCCGTGGTTTACGACCTATCGACCGTCAGTCTGTATGGGATATTTCTTCTCTTCATCACGACACTCTCCACCCTGGGCTGCTGTGAATTTAAAGCTTTCTGTGGCAAAAGCAACTGTATTTGGACAAGGTTTAGCCACATTTTTGTTTTGCTCATTTGACCATCCATAAAAACGTATGCATGTGCATTGCTTTCTTTTGTCCGGCCATAGTTGTTTATGCGAGATGGTTAGTAAATGGTAATTAGGTAGAATAGTTTTCGCCATACTTTCCTTTTAAAAAGGGGCCTAAATCGTGTAATACTCAACACTTTTGAATCCAATCAGAAACGTTTGGCTAGATGCATTTTGAGTTTTTAGATAAAATTATTAATTGTCATAGTAAAGCAGTTCTTATCACATCCAGTCCAAACTTGGTTGATTGTCACTAAAACATAAACGACCAGATGAATTATGGACAGACCCGTTCGGATCAAAAATGAGATAACGTCCCCGAATCGTGAAAAGTGATGATTCTTGCTTTTTTAATACTGTGAGATCTTCGGTTGTCATTAGATATAACGGTTATAGATATATATGTTGTGAGAAAAAAAAAACGCGTTTGTTTCTTAAATATGGCTTTATGTCGAAACATTGAAAATGGTTTCATGCCGATTTATGCCCAAATATGAAATGGCTTTTTTTCCGAAATGTTGAAAAATTAGGGATATGGATAATAATTAACATAATCGGATACTCTCGGCTGTTTTCGAATCATTATAATTCATGTAGATATCTATCTAATTTATTATAAATATTTGCAGGGAGACTTTTATTTTGTTTGGATCATGGACACAAACAGTTTCATACATATTGAAAGTTTCCGTTTGCAGACAAAGACGACACCGCTATAAGCGTGTAAGCACAGACGGCGAGAATACATGCAACGAAGGATGGAGTACACGGATTAATAATCCGACGTACAACAACAACAGTACTATCAACAAAGAGGCGGGATCGGCCCACAAGACCAACAGGCTTATGAGGTTTCTTCCCTGTATACCGGGTCGATCACAGAGGGTGACATCGGAGTCAGGTATTGCTATATGTAACCGGAAGCACAGAGAGAAATAGGATTCCAAACTTGGAGTCGAACCTGGACATTTTGCTGGCAGGACTTATGTTAAACGTACAGCTGAGATGTGTTTTATACTTTACAACTTTATGTTGATACTTTGACATTGTGTTTTACATTTATTCCTATAACAAATATAATCATTATCCGTGATAGTAGCTGGTGTTTCAAAAATGAATTGGCATATCAATATTTCAATAATTAGTCTCCCCCGCTCCCCTTTTTAAATTTTTTTTTTAGAAGTTTTGTTGAAAATGTACATGATTTGCTTTTTTTTTCTTCAGATGTGCTAATTGATATAACGTATAGATGTTCATTCATTCCTAATACTTTACAGAAAGTGGACAGAACGGTAGCACACCCCGGCGTCTATTTAAGAAAGAGATAGATGCAACGTTGAGGCGAGAAGGTGTGCACCTGGTCCATGAAGCCATGAAATCCGTGGGAATAATATTTACAAAACAGATGGGCAAAGGAACGGTTGTTCGGATTGGACGGAACTTCGTCATAACTGCCTGGCACGTCATAAAGGATATTGTTCGTAAGTGAGCAACAATTTCAGTTCAGTGGCGTGGCTGACCCTAAAACGACGTGAACGCCACCTTTTGGCGGGCTGACCTCCACCCTCACCCAAGAAAACGTTTGATTTTAGGATGCATTTCCTGCGTTCTGAGAGATATAATGACGCATTTGCAAAAAAAATAATATGCAAGCCTGGAGTTGTGGCGAAAATACAACCACGCCTCTCCAGTTAAATGACTATTTTACTTTTAAATCAAAGTCTTTATAAAACTGTCAGCAATTGTTTCTAAATTGTAGGAAATTGTTCCATTATGTGATTATTACAATTTTCCGTCATACTCTAAGCTAGACTTAGTTATGCGAATATTTCCATTTACTCAAGCATTGATTTTGTAATTATATTATGTAAATTAATACTTTTAATTCTAGTGCTGCGTATGTGAAATAATACCATTTACTCAAGCGTTGATTATGTAAATTAGTACGTTCAACACAAGTGCTTGCTATGTGAACTGATGCCATTCATAACTCAAGTGTTGGTTATGTAAATTAGTACGTTCAACACAAGTGCTTGCTATGTGAACTGGTGCAGTTCATAACTCAAGTGTTGGTTATGTAAATTAGTACGTTCAACACAAGTACTTGCTATGTGAACTGGTGCAGTTCATAACTCAAGTGTTGGTTATGTAAATTAGTACGTTCAACACAAGTGCTTGCTATGTGAACTGGTGCAGTTCATAACTCAAGTGTTGGTTATGTAAATTAGTACGTTCAACACAAGTACTTGCTATGTGAACTGGTGCAGTTCATAACTCAAGTGTTGGTTATGTAAATTAGTACGTTCAACACAAGTGCTTGCTATGTGAACTGATGCCATTCATAACTCAAGTGTTGGTTATGTAAATTAGTACGTTCAACACAAGTGCTTGCTATGTGAACTAATGCCATTCATAAATCAAGTGTTGGTCATGTAAATTAGTACGTTCAACACAAGTGCTTGCTATGTGAACTGATGACATTCATAACTCAAGTGTTGGGTACAATTCCCTGATTCACCTTATCTGTCAAATCAAAATGCATAATAATCTATCTGGATAATTAAAAATTGAATAATTACTTCCCACAGTTCCAGTCAACTTAAATTTGCACGGAAGGCGCATAGATAAAACTCTGTTACACAGCCAGACGATCTATGTTGATTTCCATGACAACTGCAGACAGAGCCCAACCTACATGCACTTCCAAATTTTACCAAAAATACCATTTTGGGATCCCGACCTAGATATTATTATCTTGGAGCTGGACGTTTCCAAGAACAAGGAACATTTACCACCACCGTTCGTAAACTTCGCAGATGTGTTCAAGCTTAATTCAAGGGAGAATCAAGTTCCTTGTGTTCACATAATTGGACAACATCCGACAGAGGAAAATGTGGTAAATTTGTGTTGAAAATAGAAATGTCGCCATCTTATTATAGTTTTTTTGTGACGTCACCTAAAATGCTAATTGAAGAACAAGACCATAAAAAATTACCAATCGTGAAACATCGGGTATTTCCGTATCCTCCGTATATTTGCGTAGCCTAAAGGCCGAGGTGATCACATTGAAAAAAAATGTGTGTTTTCCCTTTGTTTTCTTCAACTTTCTATTAATTGTGTTTCATGTTTTTATCTTTATTTTCATTATTTTTGTTGTAAAGTTCTATATTGTGTTTGTTTTTATTTTTAAGTTCTTAAATTCTTTTCTTATTGTTTAATTAAATTTGTGTTAGTTAATTTGATATGTTTGTTGTAAGTTTTTTTATATTTATGTTCTTAGTTTAACAATAAGAATGTAAAACGAATAACACAAATATAGATTTTAACATCATATAGGCCTATGTTCAATTAAACAACGCAAATGTTAAGTTTGATGTTAAGTTTGAAAAAGAGTTAAATAAAATAGCTAAAGGATAAGAGGAAGATTAAAACAAATTTAGAAAGTTTCGTTTCTATACGCTTAAACGCATTGGTAATCTTAATTTTGCAGCATCCCGTTGTCCTGTCTATTCTGAAATAGTCTGGCTAAATAAGTGGTAGTCAGGATTATCTGCGACGCTTCTTTTCAAACAGACAAGCGTCTTGATACTCTGGGCGCTAGCCCAGACCCCTATGTAGGTTTTACCTATTTCATATAAATCATACAATTGTAAATATCTATAAACCTACATAAAAAAACATTGATGGTATTGTTCTATATGTTTATTTTCATAGGTTCTCGATCCTGGATGTAAAATTATTACTCGTTATGATAAAAATGTCAAGAGAGCTCGGAAATGGATAAAACAGAACATGACAAGTTTAAAGAAAAGTGCTAAAAAGAACAATGACAATCCTAACAATGTCGAGACTGCCTACTATGACGTTTTTGCCTGCAGTAGGCGCCTTATATTTGACACATATTTGGAATTTGGCGGCAGTGGTGGCGCTGTCTTCGCCTTATTACCGGAAGGTGGTGTCGCTCTCGTAGCAATTCTGACACACGGACTACCTCCATTTTATTGGTATGCATCAACAAGTCATACGTTTCCGGAAAATATAAGGATGGAAGTAGGCTGCACGATGGAAGCCATTATGGACTCCGACAAATGGACTGGCAAGTTGCATTAAATAATAAAAATATCTTCTTCAGAATAAGAATCATTCAAACAATCAGCGGAATCATCGTTTTTTGACGCATTTAAATTTTAATTTAAGTCTCAGTGTACAATTATATATAATACATTACAATGCATTTAACCCATACTATATTCACATTTATATCACAGAGATTTTCAAATAGTTATAAGAACAACGAATAAAAGAATGAAAATTGGGAAGGTGATGCTTTTTAGTACATGTATATTGCTATAAAAAGCGTCATTAAAATGAATTACAGATACATTGCTTCTCAGCACTGTGGGAACCTCTGTTGACCTATGTAAAACAATAAGAGACAATATTAAATATCGACCAAACAATGTTTGCTTGCTATATGAGTGCTACTTGATATTAAGTTATGTTATTTTAGCTCTATTGAGAACCAGGTTCAGAGCTTATATGTATCTCGTTGGAGATACTGATTGGTGTCTTTGAGGCCATTGGAATGAACGTGGACTTGAACCCGGCATCGTCTGGCGGAGCGGTCAACAAACTGTCCACTGCACTACCGCCCCATGTTAAGCTCTACCGGCCAAAGGCCATCAGGGCTTATGTCATGGTAAATTGTCCGTCGTCAGGTGTCAGGCGTCCGTCTGTTAACCCTTTTCTTGAAGACTCGATTTTCAATGAATCTTACCAAACTTGCAGTTATAACCACAAAATGTAGAACGACGAGTTTTTAATCTGCGTGATTCGACCACAAATATCTCCGCCATAGGGCTTATGAGCACATTTGAAGGGAAACATTTTCTCTGAAAGTTCAAACCATTAGACGTGTAACGTGATGAGAGTAAAGATTCCCCAGGGAGTCACTGTCCGTTAATTGATTAATACGTATTCGTCAGGCAGTTCATTAATACCTATTTTAACACGTGAAGTCAATATAGCACATAGCACGTTACTTTTTTATGTATTTTATTTACTCTCTGTCCTGACAATCAACTTGTTTAAACTACATATATATTTTTTTTTAAATATCTTAGGCTAATAAAATGGTAAAAAACATACATGTAATTGACAACTAATGAAAAGAGGTTTTACATTTTCAATTGAAATGTATTAATACCATTTTTGATATATTTTGTCAAAATGTATAATGGAAGCGTTCGTGAACACATTTCTATTTCATAAGCCTAAAATACCAAATACTGATATAGAAAAAAACGTCTATTAATTCAACATAAATATTTGAGTGCATTAGCTGTTCGAACTAGAACTCTTTTTGGTTGAGGAATACCTCAGCATTAATATCAGTAGAACCGACGCATGTAACTGGCAAACTATTTCCCCTAAAGTTTATGTAGCGAGCGGAACTCGAACCTACGACCTTAGCGGTGAGAGATAAGTTGTCTTGAGATGGTGTCTTTGAAATGGCCACGGGGGACCGTTTACGCTGAAATAAAATTCATGTTAAATCACTCTATTAATTCAGAAAAAATAAATAAAATTAATGCATTGAGGTCCCCTACATGGGTTGTTGTAATCAGGTCCCTGGGGTCAAATTTGGAACCGCTACAGGGGTCACTGTTTTACACAGAGTTACAGGTATATAGGTAAAACGGTAAAATGTAAGTGTATACGCCTGATAGCACTCCCATCTTTCATTGAATCTAAACCAACTTTGCACAGCAGTTATATAATCACAACATGTCGAAAAAGTTCTTGAATCAGTGATTCGACCACTAATTCTCCCACCACAGGGCTTATATATCCTTATATGGAGCGCTTGACTCGGTGGTAGAGCATCTGAGTGTATTTCGGAGGGTCGTGTGTTCGATCCTATGCCACGGCTATGCATGGTTCCTTGAGCAAGACACTTTATCTGCAAATGCTTAGTACTGGTGTTTACCCAGGAAGACTCCGATTGTGATTTGTCTAAGTTGAAAAACTTGTTTTACAATAGAAGTAAACAAAATACGATTAAACATACATGATATGTATGTGTTAAACCATTGAGTTCTATAACCCTATGCTACTTGTAAAAATTGCTATCTTTGTTATGGGCATTTCTGATATAAAAAAAAAAACGTTTCGCCATTAAAGTCCTAGAAATTAAAATAAAACACACGCACGCAACATAGATAACAAAGGTAAATATATGCACTGTGTTGTAAATAGACGATGTCGTTAATCAACTCTGCTATCTGTTCATTTATATTTATGTACTTAAAATGTAGTTTTAGGTGCGGAGTCATTGAGAGATGAACTTTTCTGTCCAGGCAATATAAGGCAACCGATGGAGACCGATGCAGAAGAACCAGACCAAACTGACGTGAACATGACCACACTTGCTGAAAATCTAAACAACTTGACGCTAGCCGAAAATGTCGTTGTGTAAGATTTCTTTGTTCTATACAAGAAAGGCAAACTGTGTTGACATAACAAGTTGTTGCTCAACCATTTGTATCAAATAAGACTGTCGGCATAAAAAATGGCGCTCAAACAGTTGTGATTTGATACTCTTCTCTTTAATTAATATTCATTTATAGGGCTATATAGGCACAAATATAGTTGGTATTACGTTTTAGCTTGAAAGATAGACAAATGCACTATTGCAGGCTATGAAAATGGAACATATATTTAGAATGAAATAGTATTAATAATTCTTTACAAACTTATTAAATATTTTTGTAATTCAGTTCTGACAGAACATGCTATTGGAGCTGTGGTTAACAGCAGGTACTTAATCTTGATACATGCTGCAAATTTAATTAGGAAATATATAAGAAACCTATGTGTAATCTCAGAAACTTGGAGTTGTCCATACATGCACAAACATGAACTTATCAAAATGATACTCAGGCATTTTCTGTTAACATTCTTCATTACATTTTTAAGGAGATGTATAACAATTCACTGTGGTTTTTTTTAAGTTTGTAAGTGTGATCACGGCAAAATGTGTTCTTGATTGCAACAACCATCAGGGATATTTTCAGGAAATAATTGTTATCAGTTAACGTCTCACACCACTATTACATTTCCATAGGGCTCCATTGTAACATGCAAGTCCAAAACACAGTGAAAAAAAAACGAATCTGCAGCACGTGTCTGAACTCAAATTCTTCACTGGTTCAAGATCTGCAATTATAAAACAAAAAAAATCATACTTAGTTTTTTTAATTCAATGGTTTTGTGATACCAATTTCGAGAGTAATAATGTGTCAAATTTTCAGTGGTGAGTTCTAAAATACTGACCATTTAATACAACCATAGCTGCAATACAAAGTCTGGATAAAACAAGAAAAAGAGAACTAAAGTTGCAAGTCTACCACCTCTATATTAATGTTGATATATTTTTTCTAGTAAGGGTCTAGAAGCCGGGTATATGCACGTGTGCAACTGTAGACAATTTGCACACGTGCATTTATAATGTATGTAATAATTTCGTAATTACCATGACTGCGGTTGTGCATGCGATGTGTGTGTATATACATGTACGAGACAAAGTCTAATATATAGTGTACATTGAGAAATTGTTTAATTTATATATGTAAGTAACATTTAATGTATTTTTATTTAGGTTTCTTATATCATTTGATACTGTTATATTGATTTTAGTTTACGTGTATTTGCTACTTATGCACCTCAGTTGCAGTTTGCAATTTACATGGAAGGAAAGAAATAATCAAAAATTAAAAAAATGCATGTCCAAAAGGCGACGCATCATGCAACAAAAAAAAACATAAAAAACACAAATCAAATAATTTTTGTATTGAATGCTGCGAGTCAAGCACTGATGATGAAAAGAAATGTTTAATTTGTTGCTATGTTTATTTCAATTATCAATACATTCAATTGAGAATACTTGAGTACATAACTATAACATACATATTTATTACATTCGAACAAAAGCTGATGTACTTTAATTTTCTCACAAAAATGCAATTTTAATAAAAATATGTTGGAACATTACTATGTGCCACGGTTTATATTTAATATTTTGAGTTATTTTTCTGAAATAAGCAAACACTTATGAATTCATAATTCATTTAACACTTTAACACTTTGCGTCATAGGTGATCGCAAATTCGGAAATAAGATGCCTTTCAGGTATATACCTGGGTCAAGCCCCTTTCTAAAAAAGATTAAACATAGTATTTCACTTTCACAGTTGCATCATGTATATTTATAATGTCAAGAAATAAGTTCAGGTGAAAACTTGCCGTGTGTCCTTTTAAATTGTTTAAATATCTTGTCGTGTGTCTCTTTAAGTAATTTAAATATTTTGTTGTGTGTCCCTTTAAGTTATTTAAATATTTTGTCGTGTGTCCCTTTAAGTAGTTTAAATATTTTGTTGGGAAACGTGTCTAAGCATAACGCAAACGTTTACCGTGTTTCAAATCCATTGGAAATATTTAGTGAAAACTAAAAGAATTGTGAATTATGTTTTTAAAGTATACAAACAGTGTATGCATAGCACATACGCATACTGATATAAATAGAACGTAGCGCAGATATGTCTAGAACACACTTGCTATATAACTAGAACGTAATGCAGATAATGCATATGTGCCTAGAACGTAGCGCAGATATGCCTAGCACAAGCTTACTATATGACTAGAACATCATGCAGATATGCCTAGCAGATACCTCCGATAGACCTAGAGCATGGTGTAAATGTGCATAGAACATAATACAGATAGTATGCCTAGAATACATCTCATTTATAAATGCTTAAAACACAATACAGATATGCCTATCAGATACCACCGAAAGACCTAGAGCACGGTATAAATGTGCATAGAACATAATACAGATACTATGCATAGAATACATCTCATTTATGCTTAAAAACATAATACAAATATGCCTAGCAGATACCTCCGATAGACCTAGAGCACGGTGTAAATGTGCATAGAACATAATACAGATAGTATGCATAGAATACATCTCATTTATGCTTAAAACATAATACGAATATGCCTAGAAGTAGAACATAGTCCAGTTATGCCTATCTCCGTTAGGCCTATAACATATCCCCGATATCCCTAGAACATTTCTCCGTTAGGCCTAGAACATATCTCCGATAGGCCTTGAACATATCTCCGTTAAGCCTAGAATCTATCTCCAATGGGACGAGAACATATCTCCGATAGGCCTAGAACATATCTCTGTTAGGCCTATAACATATCCCCGATATCCCTAAAACATTTCTCAGTTAGGCCTAGAACATATCTCCGATAGGCCTAACACATATCTCCGTTAGGCCTAGAACATATCTCCGATAGGCCTAGAACATATTTCCGATGGGATTAGAACATATCTCCGTTAGGCCTAGAACATATTTCCGATGGGATTAGAACATATCTCCGATAGGCCTAGAACATATTTCCGATGGGATTAGAACATATCTCCGATAGGCCTAGAACATATCTCCGATAGGCCTAGAACATATTTCCGATGGGATTAGAACATATCTCCGATATGCATAGAACATATCTCCGTTAGGCCTATAACATATCCCCGATATCTCTAGAACATCTCTCCGTTAGGCCTAGAACATATCTCCGTTAGGCCTAGAACATATCTCCGATGGGACTAGAATATATCTCCGATATGCCTAGAATATAACTCCGATATGCCTAGAACATATCTTCGATAGGCCTAGAACATATCTCCGGTAGTCCTAGAACATATCTCCGATAGGCCTAAAATATTTCTCCGATATGCCTAGAATATATCTCCGATAGGCCTAAGACATATCTTCGATAGGCCTAGAACACATCTCATAGGCCAAGAACACATCTCCGATAGGCCTAGAACACATCTCCGATAGGCCTAGAACACATCTCTGATAGGCATAGAAAACATTTCCGATAAGCGTAGAACACATCTCCGATAAGCCTTGGAACTTAATGCAAATATGCATTTATCATTTTAAAGCATCATACGTTGGCATGTCTTTTAGAAGCACTTACGTCACTGAGTCTTTGGCCCAGAAGGTTAAAAGTCTCTTTCACTGATCCTTTAACGATTATCTAATTGCAGGTCAGGGAACCATACTAAGTGCGTTTAAAACTGCAAGTTGGGAACATATCTATGTTGAGGTGCTTTGTAAAGAAGTGAATTATAAATATTTTTGATATTGGCATTATATGCATGTACGAGGGGAGGGGGTGGGGGATCAGAAAGTTCGTAGACTTTTGCCATAACCTTTTTATTTATCATTGTATTCTAAAAACTCTCAGGGCGCCTGTGCCGCTATATTTTTGCAGTAATTTTGCAAATATTTGATAATTTTCAATCGTTAGTTCATATTCTACAGTAACTACGGAAACGTCGATTTGCGTAGTCGGGGCAGTCTTTGCTTTTTTCTACCTCTACTATTTAAACAAGCGTAGCGTTGCCAAAACGGGTTTTATTTTTAAATGTAAAATATCAATGTGTGCTGTATCGTGTGCTTGTTAACATCCTTAAAAAAATTGGCAACAATTATGTGCATCTCAAAATGACGTCAATATTATGATGTTACACAACAGTATGCCATTTTGTTTGAAACAAAATGACGTCGGGGCACTTGAAAATGGATTAGCACGCAGAATACCGCAGTTCCGTAAAGTTCTGCTCCACGTTAGGTAATATTCCTGCTCAAACAGAGAAACAAAGGTATGCACGGTGAATCTAAGGTTTCAAGGTCTCTCATGTTTAAATGTTACAAAAGTAATGTTTTTTAGATGGCCGGTAATCAATCATTAAAAAAGAGCTAATGGGAAATCGAGTTGCAGACATTGGAATTGAAGCATGTTTTACAGACTTTTGTATCCAGTTTACCATCTTCGGATTTCGTTAACATGTTCATTCAAATGTGTCACTGGTGGCAAAAAGGTATATACCACGGATGAGAGTATTTTGAGAAGGAGTGACTCAGTAAAATTGATATAAAAGCACCTATTTAAAATATTGACGTGAGTTTTTATTTAATACAACGTCATCATTTTGCCTCGACATATCTAACTACTATGCTTTAAATAGCGCCTTATTTTTGTTAATAATTGACGTATCATGCTAAAATTTTGAATATATGTCCCATATACATTTATTTCAAATACAATAACACTATTGTACTTTGCATAATTGATATAAATAAGTTATGGCAAAAGTCTACGAACTTTCTGATCCCCCCTCGGATATGGGCATTCATTTGTCTTTTTCTCGATTCAGCTTTTTTATGGATTCTTTTTGTTTCTGAAGTAATGGCATTTGGGGTCAAATATTACCTAGCGATGTTGTCGAGACCACCTGCATAAACATTTAGGAATGTCCACCTAGCGTAAATGTTATAGATCTCAGAGTAAACTGTAATAGTTTATGAAGAATTCAAATTCACAGTCCTGTCCTATCAAATCGAATAGGATTTTGAAAAATTACTAGCACGTTTCTGATATCGATTTGTCCGAAAAATTTAGTTTAAATAAATAATGTTGTTTAATTTATTAAAGTAGTCACCGACAGAAGATAACACGCGTTAAGTGTATTACCACACGCGCTATCTCTATAGATCACTGAATGTAAGAGGCTGCTTAATACAGGTTGCTTAACACAGGTTTGACTGCAATACGATATTACCAGTAATATTTACAGCAATTATTTGACTTCATTTATAGCGGATACATATTTGTCTCGTCTAATTGTGATTAAACTGTGATTAAGTGAGTACGGACAATTTCTTCTTGTATTTGCTTTGTTTTTTGTATGCATATGAAGAAAAATATTTTTTTACAAATAGCACGTTCTTGTTTCTTACTGTTATATTTTGTATTTTCATTATAAATTGTTCAATTGACATTGGTTAGAATGAATACGATGATAGTGTCTCTCCAAATAGAACACATACTTGGCTAACAGTGTTATAAATTATACATCTTTTTCTAGAACATTATGCAGATGTGCCTAGAACATAGTGCAGACATGCTAAGATATTGTACATATCTATATGCCTAGGACATATCTCCGACAGACCTAGGATATAATGCTAGTATGCCTAGACCACAGTGCAGTAATGTCTAGATCATATCTCCGATAGACCTAGGACATAATGCAAGTATGCCAAGAGGCATAGTGCCACCATTGCAAAAAGGAAGTGCTTCCGTGGGGTAGTCGCATAATGGCGGTTATAAATAATCCTCAATTCTTCTTCTTTAAAAATGCATTTTCCTTATTTTAATGCTCATTTTTTTATTTGAATGGCATTATTGATGTATTTTGAACATTTTGATAGCATTGTCATGTTTGAATTGGGAATTTAGAAAAAAAAAATGATGCTTGGAAATTGGGGTATGAATTCATGATTTCGGAAGTCTACTTTCACTTTGTCACCAGTGTACACACTGAGCAGAAAAAAAATCTCTTATATGACACATGACCCCTACTTTTTTCATCATATTTTGATAGTGCAGAGGTTGACAAACAGTAAAATGTAGGTTTCACTTCTTTCATTTGGGACCCTCTATGAATGACAAGCCTTCAAACTTTTATTATTTACTATAGAATAAAGAACAAAAATCAATGGTGGGGTTACACCTAGAGCACAGTGCAGTAATGTCTGCATCATATCTCCGACAGACCTAGGACATAATGCTAGTATGCCTAGAGCACAGTGCAGTAATGTCTGCATCATATCTCCGACAGACCTAGGACATAATGCTAGTATGCCTAGAGCACAGTGCAGTAATGTCTGCATCATATCTCCGATAGACCTAGGTCATAATGCAAGTATGCCTAGAACATGGTACAGATCTATATGCCTAGGACGTATCTACGAAAGACCTAGGGCATAATGCAAGTATGCCTAAAGAACATTGCAGGCATGTCTAGATCATATCTCCGATAGATCTAGGTCATAATGTAAGTATGCCTACAGCACAGTGCAGGCATGTCTAGATCATATTTCCGATATACCTATGTCATAATGCTAGTATGCTTAGAACACATTGCAGACATGTCTAGAACATATCTCCGATATACCTAGGTCATAATGCTAATATACCTAGAACACAGTGCAGTCATGTCTAGAACATATCTCCGATAGACCTAGGTCATAATGCAAGTATGCCTAGAGCATAGTGCAGGCATGCCTAGACCATATCTCCGATATACCTGGGTCATACTGCAAGAAAGCCTAAATCATAGTGCAGGCATGTCTAGACCATATCTCCGATAGACCTAGGTCATAATGCAAGTATGCCTAGAACACAGTGAAGACATGTCTAGAACATATCTCCGATAGACCTAGGACATAATGCAAGTATGCCTAGAGCACAATGCAGCAACGTCTAGATCATGATTATCTCCGATAGACCTGGGTCATAATGCAAGAATGCCTAGAGCATAGTACAGGCATGTCAAGACCATATCTCCGATAGACCTAGGTCATAAAGCTAGTATGTCTAGAGCATAGTGCAGGCATGCCTAGACCATATCTCCGACAGACCTAGGTCATAATGCAAATATGCCTAGAGCTAAGTGCAGGCATGTCTAGAACATATCTCCGATAGACCTAGGTCATATTGACAGTATGCCTAGAGCAAAGTGCAGATATGCATAAATTATAACGCAAATATACATAGATATTTTAAAACATGTGCGATCGCCCTTGGGTATATGACCACAACGTTAAGCTAAGTTCAAATAAGCAATTTGTGTTATCATATTCACGTGTTCTGTAATCAAAATTCAAGCTTTATACAAAAATGTTGATATAATTGATATTCCATTGATATGTGCTTTTTTATATATTAATTTGTATTTTGAAAATGTTTATTATTTAAAGTACAGTATGTTGAATTTGTTTAATGCTTGATTTTATTTGTTATTTACAAATTAATCGTCAATAGTGTCATATGTTAATTCGGTGGTTTCACCTCAACCATCAATAAAACCGGTCGCCATATATATCCGAAATGTGGTGCAAATTGTATACATTTTTATTAAAACCAATAAAAAATTAAACGTGTTATTTATTTTTCGTCAATTTACAATGTACTTATAAAATATTTTGTTAGCGTATCTAATAGAAATGGTAACACATTATGTGCGTGTGTTTTTTCTGGGTTAGGTCGTGGGTTCGAGCCTCGCTCGCTTCAATAACTGTATGTGCGGAAGCTTGGCAGATACTTGCGGCGAAAGGACGGTTGTTTTACTAAGACTAAGTCTGAGGTTTGCTCCACCAATAAAACCGGATATGCCATATATAACTTGAAGTGTGTCGAAAATAGCGATAAACACATTCAACAAAAAAAAAAAACTAACTAAATCTAATCTGGATGCAATCCTTTTCCGCCACCTGTCCTCCCGTCAGTCAGCAATTGCTAATACAACTTTTTTTTTGAATCCGCTTGATTGACTTAAACCAAATTTGGCCCGAAGCTTTAAAATAAAAATATCACTAAAGGAACATTGATATAGATCTACTTCTGTTCATGCATCAAACCATTTGTTGCATATATGATACATTCCCAGTATTACCATATAACGATATCAATCGCCTAGGATTACCATGTGACGATATTAATCGCCCAGGATTACCATGTGACGACGATATTAATCGCCCAGGATTACTTCGCCGAGGATTACCATGTGACGATATTAATCGCCTAGGAATACCATGTGACGATATTAATCGCCCAGGATTACCAAGTGACGATTTTAATCTCCAAGTATTACCATAAAACGATATTAATCGTCCAGTATTACCATGTTACAACATTAATATCCCAGTGTTACCATAAAACGATATTAATCGCCCAGTATTACCAAGTGACGATAGCAATCTCCCAGTATAGCCATGTGACGATATTAATCTCCCAGTATTACCAAATAAAGATATTAATCCTCTAGTATTACCATATGACGATATTAATCTCCCAGTATTACCATATAACGATATTAATCTCCCAGTATTACAATGTGACGATATTAATCTCCCAGTATTACCATGTAACGATATAAACCTCCCAGTATTACTATATAACGATATAAATCGCCCAGTATTACCATATAACGACATTAATTTCCTAATATTACAACTCGGGGTAATGATAAATGGATAACTATAGTTTTCCAACGTACCAACCACTGGTAAATGATGCCAGCAGAACGTAAAAGTACAGGCTCATACTCCATGGACAAAAGCAACAAATTAACATCCAGATTGAAATAAAACACATCAACAAATAAATATGCAGAATAAAAGTACAACTTTGATACCTGCATAAATATCTGCTTAAATGCCGTGCATGATTAGCTCAGTCGGTTACGCGTCTGACTATCAACCCAGGAGTCGTGAGTTCGAATCCCCGCCCGGCAACAATCTCCGTGATGATTGATATATGGCATTGTGTCTCATTATCACTCGTCTCTCACTGCTGATTCAAGTGGGACATTTATCAGTTACTTGCGGAGATGGAGTGTGTTTGAGTACTGGTTAACCCGAGTACTGGGTCCCAGGAAACAGTAGTTAGGTTAACTGATCGTCTGTTAGCCATCGATGACATAAAAATGACGCTTACCATCACTTGACAACGGTATTTCTGTTCCTCGGTATCATTTCGACTTTAGTTTTGTACTGAACATTGTACCCATCACTTGACAACAGTATATCTGTTCTTCGGTAGCATTTATCTTAAACTTTGTATCATTGTACCCATAACGTGACAGCGGCATGTCTGTTATTCGAAAGCATTGTGTTTTGATCTTCCAAACTCTGTACCTGTCACTTGCTTGTACTGTGGCTTTAATTTTACATCACTAGCTACGATTATCTGTATTAACTTAGGAAACTGTCATTCAATATTCTCACTGAGCAATGCCGCTTGCAAGGTAAGATGATAAAGTAGTATTAAAGTAAAGTTTTAAAACAATCAATATTTGCACATTTTAAAATAGCAACATAAATTAGTCAAACATGTGACGAGTTATATACACAGTACATTACATAATATCTCATAAGTTATACACTCAATAAATTTACATCATATCTCATGGGTTATACACACAGTACCTATACATCTTATCTCATGAGTTATACACACAGCAATAAATACATCATATATCAGGAGTTATGCATTCAATGCATATACGTCATATCTCATGAGTAATGCATTCAGAACATATACCTCATGTCTTATGAGTTAAACACCCAATACATATACATCATATCTCATGAGTCATACACCCAATACATATACAAAATATCTCATGAGTAAAACATGCAATACACATACATCATTTCTCATGAGTAAAACATACAATGCATAAACATAATATCTCATGAGTAAAACATACAATGCATATACATCATATCTCATGAGTTATACAACCAATACATATACATAATATCTCACGAGTTATACACCAAATACATATACATAATATCTCATGAGTTATACACACAATACATATTCATAATATCTCATGAGTTATACACCCAAAACACATACAATATATCTCATGAGTTATACACTCAGTACATATACACCATATCTCATGACTTATACAACCAATACACACACATCATATCTCATGAGTTATACACCAAATACATATACATTGTATCTCATGAGTTATACGCTCAGTACACATACACCATATCTCATGACTTATACACCTAATACACATACAATATATCTCATGAATAAAACATTCAATACATTTACATAATATCTTATGAGTTATACACTCAGTACATATACATCATATCTCAGGAATTATACACCCATTACATATACACCATATCTCATGACTTATACAACCAAAACACATACATCATATCTCATGAGTAAAACATACAATGCATATACATCATATCTCATGAGTTATACAACCAATACATATACATAATATCTCACGAGTTATACACCAAATACATATACATAATATCTCATGAGTTATACACACAATACATACACATAATATCTCATGAGTTATACACACAATACATATACATAATATCTCATGAGTTATACACCAATACATATACATAATATCTCATGAGTAAAACATACAATGCATATACATCATATCTCATGAGTTATACAACCAATACATATACATAATATCTCATGGGTTATACACCCAATACATATACATAATATCTCATGAGTAAAACATGCAATACATATACATCATGCCTCATGAGTTATACACTCAATACATTTACACCATATCTCATGAGTTATACACCCAATACATTTACACCATGTCTCACGAGTTATACACTTAATATATATACATCATGCCTCATGAGTTATACACTCAGTACATATACATCATGTCTCACGAGTTATACACTTAATACATATACACCATGTCTCACGAGTTATACACTTTAATATATACACCATATCTCACGAGTTATACACTTAATACATATACACCATATCTGTCTCATGAGTTATACACTTAATACATATACACCATGTCTCATGAGTTATACACTCAGTACATATACATCATGTCTCATGAGTTATACACTTAATACATATACACAATATCTCATGAGATATACACTTAATACATATACACCATGTCTCACGAGTTATACACTTAATACATATACACCATGTTTCATGAATTATACACTCAATACATATACACCATGTCTCATGAGTTATACACTCAATACATATACATCATGTCTCATGAGTTATACACTTAATACATATACAACTTGTCTCATGAGTTATACGCTCAAAAAATATACACCGTATCTCATGAGTTAAACACTGAATACATATATCATGAGTTATTCAAAATTTTTACCATTTATCTTCATATAAATTAATAACTAAGTCCATTAATTTCACCAATTACTAAATTTTCATGCATGCACATCTTATAAATAAATAAACATATTAAAACTTTATAACATGGAAAAGTATACATGTTGACAATTACAAATGCTCAACATATTTCTATACACAACCTTTTTTCGATTGTTGAACTAAGTCTGGAATTAAATATAAATAGTTCAATAGTTGAGCATGTCGTAGTTTAACTGATGTACTGCTCTATCATCGTCTCAATCGGCCCGTTGTCAAGGTGATACTCCGTGAAGGCATTATCCGGTGTTACAGAACTAGATCTGGCGTATTGCTGACGATTTCCGTTAGGATTTGGCTCCATCGTCACTGCTGTATCCCGGTTTGATGGTGGAATCTGTAGTAGGCCAGAAGTTCCGCTTGTTTGCGGCAGAATACTGGACGGTAACATTTGTCCATGTGCAGTGTTACTCATTCCGGGATAGTTATGTTCGTTAAAGACTCCTCTCCGGGAACCAGTAGCACTTTGATTAGTGTCTATGAAAATTTCTCGCTGGTTACCCGCTTGTACAGTTTTGTTCATGTTCATCTGATATTGCATTTGAGTATTGCTAGCTCTATTATGCATCTGCTGCTGTACTGGTTGGTTGCCATACATTGATTGCATGGTTTGATTGCCACGCATTTGGTGGCTACTATTTGGATTTATTGCATTCCTTTGGTAGAGCTGATATTGCATTGCATTTTGATTGGCTGCTGATTGCACGTGTCTTTCCTTCAGATGGTGATTAAAATGTTGATTTTCTGGGTTACGAAAATCCATCGGGTTTATACGGCTTTGTATTGGTACATTAGATTCCTGCTGGCTACCAATACTATATTG
Source organism: Panopea generosa (assembly GCA_029582155.1). Classification (NCBI taxonomy): domain Eukaryota; kingdom Metazoa; phylum Mollusca; class Bivalvia; order Adapedonta; family Hiatellidae; genus Panopea; species Panopea generosa. Next base: position 78,962,912 of record CM055894.1, on the reverse strand, counting down.
CATATTGCGTTGATTTGCTTGACCCGGTAATTGACCTTGAGAAGTTGGATAGTGCAAATTTGGAATTGCTTGATTGGGACTTGGTCTCTGCAGCCACTGGTGTTTGATATTCTGATTGGCTGTATTTTGCCATTGTTCGCTGTTCATATGTGATAGACCATGCGGATGACTTTTGTTTTGAATTTGAATTCTGTTCAAGTGATTATCTCTATATTGGCCAGTTTCGTGTGTTACAGTATTCGGTATTTGGTTTTGAACATAAAAGTTTTCTCGTACACGCGCACTTCTTTGCGAGTGAATTGCACTACTGATTCCATTAAATGGCTGTCCTGTAAGAGGATTCGCGACTCGCTCCCTGCTGTTAACAGCATCGTATGGCATATTAACACCGCCCGTGCCCGAAAAGTGCGCGCTGTAGTCATAGCGATTGTTCGGCAGCCCGGTATTAACTTTCATTTTGTTTAGCACTGCAGGGTATTCTGGTAGTTTTGACATCATTTGATGCACTATATTCATATCCTTTGGGTCATGGGACCCATGCACTGCTGCTTGACTGAAGCGGCGAGCAGCCGTGGGTCCATGCAGTTGTTGCACATTTTGGTTGCTGATGATGTTTGCACCAGCTGGATCATTTATTTGATGCATTGTTTGATTTGTATGGTGTAACGTTACTCTCGCTTTCGCTTGCTCAGCTAATGCAAGACTGTTTTGTCCACTCTTGGCTATGACGCCGCCAGGCCCACATATTGGTTTCACGTCCGCCATAGCACTTTGTACACCAGGCATATTCAGTTCAAATGCTCCTGATGCCACGTTTTCGGCATTATAGTTTATACTGGGTTGAGCACTATTATGTGGCACCGGAAACACTGTGCTCACCCTCGTCTGATTATGCAAATTAGGTTTATTACGCATTTCCCACATCATTCTGTTCCTCTCTTGTGAACCAGACAAAGGACTTTTAAGCTGTTGCTCTAAATCTTGCGTACATACATCCATACGCGTATCTTTGGGCCGACTTATTGCATTTATATCAAGCGAAAAACCATTATTGTCAGTTTTCGGTTCATCTTTAAGGAGATCTGAAAGTGTGATCTTCTCTGCAGAAATGCCTTCTACTCCAATTTTAGCTGTCACACGTTGATTTATAATACGTGAACTTAATCCTGTATCTACGTGACCACTTACACAACTTGCCGCTCCACTTACTGAATTACCCTTTTCTTGAGTTAAAAGTTCAACTAGAGCTGTTGCACCAACGTCTTTATTCACCAAATGTACATCACTAGTTTTATGAACATCGTTACTTTTCTGTGCATTTATTTTTCTTTCTTGTGTTTTATTATTGGCTGCAACATCAAAATTATTTGTACTTTTTGATATTTCAGAATTCTTGCTACCATCATTATCTAGTGCATTAGTAAAGGGGCTAAGTTTGTTTCTTGATGAACATTCCTTCAAAATTGTTTCCGAATCTAACTTTGGCTTTTGAGGTTGACTATCCATTCCAAAGAAAGTCCAGTTATTGCCGTCCGATGTCTGAAATATTTCTTTATCGGTGAATTTATGTTGTAATTGTAAATCTACATCGCCAACCATGTAATCACTAAATTGGTTTTGTTTACCTTTTTGATCAAGAATTTCATTTACATTCACAGATGCTATACCAGATTTAAGTAATTGGTTATTATATTCATTTGATTTTGGTGTATCCTTTAAAGAACTGGAACTACTTCGCGTTTGCGGAGCAGCATCTAAACTGTCAACAGCATTGCCGTTGCTCTCATTAAATCCCAACGGGGATATGATCGCGATTGGCGGACCGCATTCGAAATTGGAATTTGAGCTCTCAGATTTTGTGCTAGTTTTATCTACTGGAAGATGCATATATGGTACGTTTAATTCTTCATTGGTTTTAACTCTTTTTGTTGGTTGACAATCTTCCGATGAATGTGTCCTTTTCTTCGAAGCATGACTAGATGCATGGTTTTGATCGAGATAGTTATTTATATTAAACGTTTGTTTGAAGTTTAAGAAATCATCGATGGCTTTGTTTGCTTCTTGTATCTGGTGCTTGATATATTTCTGACTAAACGCTTCATGCATTTCGTTTTCTGTTGGAAACTGATCAATATCAGAAGCATTCAGATTTACCAATCTATTGTTTTTGTTGGTTTGATCAGATTCTTCACTTTCGTCGTCCATTTTACTGTTGAGTATATCCGAAAATGCTACTTTCAGAATATCACTTGAATCAATTTCGGACAACTGATGTTTTAAACGTATATTTCGAAGTGCTTTATCGTTTCCATTCGTGTTCTCGACACCTGTTCTTATGTTTCCACTTGTGGAAGAATTAACAGTTAAACACGGTTGTTTTATTTCTTTACTCATTCCTTCTGTTATGTTTTCATCACTAGTTTCTTTGTCACTTGTTATTTCTGTCTTCGATTGATATATGTCAAAGTCGTCAGATTCGTAATCAAAACTTATTTCAACAATATTTTCATCCACCAAATCATGAAGCGCTTCATTATTTGTTACAAAGGGAGTATGACGAACGATTTCAGAAATACTCTCTTTGTTTGTATCAGTATCAAATGTGCTCGAATCATTCACATTTGCCTCGTCTTGCACATATTCACTTTGGTCGCTTTTTGTGATGGTTTCGTCCAGTTGTTCTTTTGTGACTCTTCTGGTAACAGCAGTTTTTCCATTCACAGAAGTGTGTTCAACTTTCTCCTTTACACTTTCAACATTAAATGCGTCAGTTTCTCGAATAAGTTCCTTACTGTATAGATGACTTGTGTCTAACAAATTGATGGTACTTTGGTCCAGTGGTTTAATGTCTAATTGTGATTCTAAAATGTTTGTCGCAGATAATGTTTCAGCCGTATTATCATAATCGTTAATAAACGACATCTCTTTATAAGAGTCCACGTTTTCTTTTTCCAAGTTATTGGCATGTTCAATATTTGGACTTTCAAGCGCCTTTCTTGTGAATTGTTTATTCTTGCTCTCAATAATAATACTTTCATTCCTTTTGTTAGTTTCAATGAGCTTATCGTCTTTTCTTGTTATGGCTGGCATGTAACTTTTATCGCCTTGAGTTGTGTTGTTTGGTGAGTTGTCATTTAAAACGGATACATCCGATATGACACTCTTCGTTCCTGATGTACTATTAACAGTTAATCCTACAATGATTTCATCAGATGCATTACACATTTTTGAATTATGAGTTTGCTTGACTTGTAGTTGAGTTTTGCTGGAGTCATTGTCATTCACTGTTGCTATCGGTTCATTTGTAACACTATCTGTTTCGTCTCTCACAGGTTTAAATTTACGTTCATTATCCGTAGACGGCCTTCTCGGGTGTAATTTGTTTATTTCTATTCCTTGATCACAGTGAGTTTTCGGTTCGCTTTTATCAGCTTTTGACGCCATGGTTAAATGTTTAAATGATATCTATTCACCACGCACCATGTAGAACATGGGTAGAACAGCGCATATGCTTCACACCTGTAACGAGGGAGATATACACGTTATTGTTTTAATATATTATTTATATATATTTACAATATTATTCATATGACATTTTTATGAGACTGTCCGAGGTATATATGTTACTGTTGGCTGTGATTATGATGGTTGTAGTCATGGTAACGGTCTGTGTATATGCAGTTTATGGCATAATGACCTTGGTAAAATGTAAAGTAAAGCTTGAACTTAGTTGTGTTGTTTGACATGCTCATTCATTAACAACAAACACAAGCAAATCGGTCAGTCGATTAAGTAACTCGGAGAATGCAAGAACAGACATGCCACCGTGGACAATACAAAACATTATCTAGAGCCGACAACACGGAACCCAATTGCGTGAATTAGATAGGTTAAGATGATAATTTTATTTATCGTCGACACCAGTTTCCTATAAAGACGACGCCTCCAGAAGAGTATTAGTGAGTTTAGATTTTTGAAGGATATGGCCGAGATACAGAATACCCTTTTAGCGCCCCTAGTTCTTTAACATGCCCGGTGTTAAACACTGATACAAGAGACCTCGATTTATTTTTGTTAAAGTCTCATCCGAAATATTGATATGTATTTTAAGTTAAAGGAGAATGGGGTCGAACCTGCTACCCCTGGGTTCGCAGTCCAAGGCGTTAACCACTGGGCCACTAATCCGCTTTAATATTTTATCGATTGGCGCTCAGTATTTAAAGGATATTTCTTAAACGTATTATTCCCTCCCCGGGTTCATTGCGCTGACCTCTGTCAAACGTCTCAGATTTACAAGATGCTTCAATGTTGAATCTAAGCCCGTGTGGTTCCGGCTAAGAATAGAATCACTACCGATATCTGCAAAGGGGTAGGAATCCTTCGAATGGGTGTCATGTTCATTTTATCATGTTTTGTCATGTTCACTATTGTGGTTAAATTATCAACCCCTGTGTGGTTTCAGGGAGCAATATGAGTGATGGCAAG